>CM045766.1:158207449-158807449 GCA_025200525.1 Camellia lanceoleosa | reverse complement strand
GAGTACCAACACGTGGCAAGGTGACGCCGACGTGTCGGCCGAGGTGCCACGTGTCCTGGTCATGATGCCGAGGTGATCTCGGTTAGGCTGAGGTTATCTCCGAAGATATCGGAATCCGAGATAAGTGGATAAGGGACAAGAGTCCTAGAATGAAGATGAAACTCAACTTGTATATGGGACAAGAGTCCTAGATTGGGAGAAGACTTCAGTTTGGGTAAAGATGAAACTCTTAGAGAGTTTATTCTAATCCCACTGGAAGTCCCAGATTAGCAGTAATCCTAAGTCCATTACGGCCAGGCTCCTATTGGGACTAGGATTGTGTTGGCTATAAATAAGAGGCACCCCCATAGGTCTAAGGTATGCTTTTTGATACTCAAGCTTGTGAGTTGAATAGTTGATTTATCTTTGAGAGATATTGAGTACTGACTTGATCGTCGGAGTACCCCCGGGTGGAAGAACCACCGCGGGATTCCTATATTTCTATTGCAGGTCAGCAGGGTGCCATCTATTCTGCCTGTATTCTACAACTGAATTATTAAGCGGGCAGTGTGGTCAGAAAATCACTCACACAAAACTAATCCAAGGATGATTGCATAACATACAATAAAACACTACAAATACTATAAACTAATCCAAGGATGGAAAATCTTCATGAAGACTTTTCATGATATTTCTCTCATGATACCTAGTATTATTGATCTCTTTCGCTCTCCTTCCCCTTCTTAATCTCCTTTCATGAGCATCGCTGGCCCATTCTTTTCTCACTCAATCCTTAATATTTTTTTTTAGCCATGTCTAGAAATAGCTGGTCCCTACTTTACACAACCATGCATGGCTTCACCAATGAAGAATCCAGCAATGCGTCTCATATGGAAATCCACGAGACTATAAATATGCAACATGAAATCCATTTTGTTCCCTCACAACAACATGAAATAGCTCAATTTTCATCAAACAACAACAACCCACTTTCTATTTCTTTCCCAACTTAGCACCTCCAAGAAAATACACTTCTTATTTCTTTACCAACTCAGCGCCCCCAAGATACACAGCCAGTGAGCTTTCTACATGTGATGCAAGACATGTCGAGGCGAAGAAATACTTCTCTTGGTGTGAACCTGACAAATTCATCATCGAGAATACAAGTTCATCGTTTGGCTAGGAGGAACACAACATTAGTGTCACTACTCATGCCAATGCGACGAGTCATCCCCCTTTTCAACAACAGGACCAACACAACATTTGGACCACAAGTCTCAACACAACACATGATGGAAACAATCAACAACCATGCAGTTATCTCCCAAACAAGGCCTATTCAAGTGAGAAATGGAGTTGACAACAATTTGACCATTCCATTGATGCGTCAATTGAATGGGCCTATGAGAGAGGTGATTGACTTGGAGGAACAAAACAATCAAGGTAACAATGCTCTTATCTCTCAAACAATGCCTATTCAAGTGAGAAACAGTGTTAACAATAATTCATTGATGAGTCAATTGCATGAGGTTATGATAGAGGTTGTTAACTTGGGGACGCAAAACACTCAAAACAACAATACTCTTATCTCCCGAACAAGGCCTATTCAAATGGGAAACAGAGTTTACAACAATTCATTGCTGGGTCATTTGAATGGGCCTGTGAGAGAGGTTGTTAACTTGGATACGCAAAACAGTCAAAACAACAATGCCCTTATCTCTCAAAAGAGGCATATTCAAATGGGAAACAGAATTAACAACAATTCATCAGGTCAATTGAATGGGCCTATGCGAGAGGTTATTATCTTGGACAGGCAAAACAGTCAAAACAACAATGTTCTTATCTCTCAAACAAGGCCGATTCAAGTGGGAAACAATGTTAACAACAATTCGACAATCTCATTGATGAGTCAATTGAATGGGCCTGTGACAGAGGTGGTTAACTTAGAGAGGCAAAATAATCAAGACAACAATGCTTTTATCTCCCAAACAAGGCCTATTCATAGTAGAAACAGAGTTAACAACCATTTGCCAATCCCACTGAGCGGTCAATTAAATGGGCCTATGAGAGAGGTGGGTAACTTGGAGAGGGGAAACAATCATCAAGGCAACAATCAACACAACAATGCACTTATCTTCCAAACAAGGCCTATTCAAGTGGGAAGCAGAGTGAACAATGCAACAATCCAATTGATGGGTCAAGTGATTGAGCCTATGAGAGAGGTGGTTAACTTGGAGAGGGAAAACAATCAACACAACAATGGTGAGAATGAGTTAGATTTAACTCTAAGGTTATAAAACATAAGAAGATGAAAGGGTTTTTTCTGGGCAGTTCATTTCAGGTGTTAAATTTGTTTCTATCTATTTTTTAATAGTCCTTTTGTTTTATATATTTTTAAGTCGTGTTGAAGTGGGTCTTGAAACTAATTGGGGCTAGCTCCGTTAGTCACTCATGTATACTCTAAACTGAGAGATTAGGAGGTCAATCATAGTCATAGGCAAAGATTGATTATTGACTCTCTATTAGAGCGTCTTTATTTAGTTGTTTATTTGTTCCATGTTATGTGCTCCTTTTTTGTAATGGTTGTTGATGTTGGGTTTGCGATTAGTCATATTAAATTTTCTTATATAATTGATTATTCAGTTTAATATATTTACTTTGATATCTACATATATTCTCCTATCGATTCAAAAATTAAATAAATAAAATTGAAGTATAACTTGCAAAACCCACAAATAGAGATTAATTTAAAATGAAAAGAACATGTGAAGCTCACAACAAATTGTATAAATAGACTTACATTGGTTTGACTTAATGTCTACATTTCGTTTGCAAATACGGAGCAAATTTGTGACTAATTTGCGAATTTTTTACAGTGAGATAACGAATTGAAAGCAATAGAGCGTTGATTCATAAGTTCTTCAATATTCTTTCCTATAGATTAGAATTAGCCATAGTTTGTTAGAATATAAAAAATCACATTATTTTTTATTTTATTTTTGTTTTTAATGATTTTTATTTTTTGAAATCTGTGTCAATTGTTTTTACTTTTCAAATTTGTTTAGTGTAGAAAGATTAATTTAAAATTAATTTTATTTTCTGATAAGTGTATTTTTAATAAAAATAAATAAATAATTATTAATTTTTGTTACATATGTACTTTCTATGTAAGAATTTAAAATACAATTTTAAAAATCTTTCCATAGTAGTCTTTTTATATCATTTTTCTTAAATTATGTTACCATATTTGCAATGTAATATTATTTGAAAATAATTCTTTTTTTGTATTATTCACAAATAATTTTTAATTTGGAAAAGAAACCCCTGCACCTAAATCTTTCTATATTAATCATTCCAGAATTTAAAATACAATTTTGAAAATCTTTCTATATTAGTCTTTAGAAGCAATATAATTAAAGAAAATTAGTAAAGTCATTATTAATAGATTAATTTAAAATTAATTTTACTTTCTGATAAATGTATTTTTAATAAAAATAAATAAATAAATATTAATTTTTGTTATATATGTACTTTCTATGTAAGAATTTAAAATATAATTTTGAAAATCTTGCCATAATAGTATTTCTATATCATTTTTCTTAAATTATGTTACCATATATTATTTGAAAATAATTCTTTTTTATATTAATCGCAAATAATTCTTAATTTAGCCCCCTACACCTAAATCTTTCCGTATTAATCTTTCCAAAATTTAAAATACAATTTTGAAAATCTTTCCATGTTAGTCTTTGGCAGCAATATAATTAAAAAAATTAGTAAAGTCATTATTAATAGATTAATTTAAAATTAATTTTATTTTCAAATTATATTAATATTTCCAGAATTTAAACAATTTTGAAAATATTTCCATATTAGTCTTTGGAAACAATAGAATTAAAGAAAATTAGTAAAGTCATTATTAATGGATTAATTTAAAACTAATTTTATTTTCAAATTGACTTTTATAGGTGTAGGGTTTCTTTTTCCAAATTAAGAATTATTTGCAAATAATACACAAAAAAAATTCAAATAATATTACATTGCAATTATGGTAGTACATTTTAAGGAAAAAAATTATAATAACAACTATCATATTTAAAGTGACACTTTTAGAGAGTTTAAAATTTAAACTTAAATTTATATAATATAATTTTGGACAATCATTGCAAGACTACGTGGAACATTTAACAGTTTAAAGTTTATAAATATATGTATATATATTAGAGTAAAAAGTAAAACTACTCATCTCTTAGTTTTTAATTTATTTAAAATAATTTTGAAATATAAAATATATGTTACACCAAACATTTTGACATAAATTCTTAATATATATATATATATATATTTAATTAAATAAATCACGCCGAATATGGGTTATACTTTGAAATTGTGTAATTCTGGATCTAAAAAAATTACTTTGGCTTATTAATTTTGCACAATTTTGCAATATGAAAACTTAATCATGATTGACTTCAAAAATTTGCTAGAGTAGTTTATAACTTGCTGTTAGTAAATAAATTTAAGGTATTTAAAAGTATTTATGAATACAGTTATAACCTCCGAAAAGGAAAAAAAAAAGTAACAGCATGTTATAACTTAAAAACTTGTGATTAAAAAAAATATAGACACAATTTATTTTTATTTTTTATTTTTTTAAATATGAACATAAAAGTATCTTCTTTACCTATTGAATTGTCACAAATCCTCCATTAACCATACCTTGCTAATAGAAATTAACTTTTTTAATAGAATACTTTAGCCAATAGAAAATATTCTAGCAAAGAACATACCTTGGTAATAAAAATTTATTAAATTGTGAGGGTAATTTATACAGGTAAATTGGGCCAGGCTAAGTAATGGGCCGGAGTGGGCCGGAGTATGAAAAGTAGAGTAAAAAGACCTCATTTAAGTAGTCCGGTCGCGGAAGTGTGTTATCTCGGTCACGATTAGCCCGATCAAGGAAGAATGTTGTTATATCGGTTCAGGAGAGCGCTACGGTTAGCCCGGTTGGGTCTTCTAGCCGAAGTAAGAGAAGCTATCTTCCTGACTGTCCTGAGTTAGTTCGGCAAGTATCTTCTATGGATAGCTCGGTCGTAGTATGGGAAGCCGAGGTAGGAGACAGTAAGGCAGAGCCGGACTAGCGTATAGGTTGGTCACTCCGGTTAGTCTAACATGGCAATGATACTTCGGTCGTAAGGTAGTTCGGCTGTGGTAAAACCATCTCACTTGGTTTAAGCAGTGAGGGGGGTGTTGAGAGAAGCATTATCTCTCAGGAGTATGAATCCTAGGAGGACTCTGCATGGAGGAGTAAGAGTCCTACTAGGATTGTGCCACACGAAACCTATAAAAGCTCACCAATATCACCTTTGGAGAGGTAACACAACTTTGTTTTCTGAATACACAGAGCTTTTGTCTATTTGTCAAGCTTACTGACTTAGGCATCGGAGAGGTTTCCAGCACACACCCGCCGGCTAGCTCACGTTTGTGTTTTCAGGTGATAAAGCGACGTCGTACGGAGGAGCGCAGACTTGATCAACAGGATTATACGAGAAGGTGTATTTCTTTCCCGTACATAAATGATAAATGATTTCGGAGCCGATTTACACTTTATATTTGTTGATGCCACCTTCCCTCTCTATGTAACGAGTTGAATCAAATTGAATTTTTGCCCTTATTATTATTGTTGTGGTGTCGTGAACCATTCTATTTAAATTAGTAAAAAAACAAATTATATTACTTGTTAATTTCGACTTTGTAAGGCCTATTTGGTTTTTCTTTTTTTTCTTTTTTTTTTTTTGAGTTTTTATTCTTGGGTCTTGAGTATTAAATGAGATATAAATTTAATTTTTTGGACTTATTTGATTAGCCCACACTTAAGCATTTTGGTTCATATTTAATTATGTGAATGGTGGGAACCACATTAAGTCTTTTAAAATTTATTTATACTTTAATCTGAGTTGGAGATTTATTTTAAATTATTAAACTCCATTCATTTTAGACCCAAAGTATTGAATCATGACCAGTTAGTAACCATATATTATTGTTGTTATTATTATTATTATTTATTTTATAATCTTGTGAGAGTTACAAATATTTATGGTGTGCACCATCAAACGAAATATATTGTGGTGAGAAAATATTATATCATTTTTGTCATTAATGATGTTAAAATATACTTTTAATTGATATATATATATATATATGTGGGGATATATTTCTGAGTACCAACATGTGGCCAAGGTGACGCCGACGTGTCAGCCGAGGTGCCACGTGTCCTGGTCATAACGCCGAGGTGATCTCAAATAAGCCGAGGTTATCTCCGAAGATATCGGAATCCGGGATAAGCGGATAGGAGACAAGAGTCCTAGCATGAGGAAGGACTTCAGCCTGGATGAGGATAAAGCTCTTAGAGAGTTTATCTTTATCTATTGAAGAGTCCAAGATTAGCAGTAATCCTAAGTCCATTGGAGCTAGGCTTCTATTGGGACTAGGATTGTGTTAGCTATAAAAGGGAGGCACCCCCATGGATCTAAGGTACGCAATTTATATTCTGAACAGTGAGTTAAGCACTTGAATTATCTTTGAGATAACTGACTTGATCGTCGAAGTACCCCCGGGTGAACGAACTACCGCCAGAATTTTTTCTTTCTGTTGTAGATCGTTCAGGTGTCATCTATTCCGCCAGTGCTCTCTAGTTGAATACTAAGTTGGCAGTGTAGTCAGAAAATCACTTACACAATATATATATATATATATACACATATGTAGATTCATAGATATTTAAATATAATAAAATAAAGTATAACAATTATAATAGAAGAGCAGCCCATGTGGGGCTACTCCATTTCCTCTCTTCTTCACTCTTTTCTTTCTTGTTTTGAATCAAGACTCACCACTGTCTCTCTCTCTCCTTCGGCTCTCTCCTTCTACTCCCTCATTTCTCTCATCTCTTTCTAAACACCACCACAAACTCTCATTTCTTTTCGTGATCTAGCAAAATCTATAAACTTTTTGCCTATAGTTCTTAAGGTTAAATTGATAAGCATCTCAAGAGGAGCATTTTAACCGGTGGAGATCAAAATCCGACAAAATCAAAAATTGAGGTTTTTGCTTGTTTCCTCTTCTAGCTTTTGAGGTAAGGATTTTCTAAACATTGTATATGTGTTTTAGCTTTATTATGTGTTATTTTGATAAGGGGATTAGGGTTTTTATTTAAGATATATTTAATGTACAAAAAGGAGAAAATTCTCATAAATATATATATATGTGTGTGTGTGTGTGTGTGTGTGTGTGTGTGTGTGTGTGTGTGGGATCTAAGAATTTGAGAAATTTAATTTCAAAATGAGAAATCTCCAAATTTTGATAAAACCCTAGGAACTTGAAATGTCAAAAATTTAAATGTTTGGCTAAACTTATGAAAAATTTATAAGTGTTGAAAGTATGTGTTTATTGAGCAAATGAGAATGTGAAAGTGGATGTTCAAAGGAAGTGAGATTAATGAGGATGTCGTTGAGAATATTGAGAACTATTGAGATTCCTTTTAGAAATTGTTTAATTTAAAAATATTGAACTCTTGAGAAAGATAAAAAAATATTTATCATGTTATGGTATTGAGAAATGTTCAAAGAAACTTATGTTTTTTTTTTTTTTTTTTGCATTATGAAAATTCTTGGTGAATTCTTGAGTTTGAATAAAAGGGATAATTGATGAAATTTTTGGAAGAATATTATAATTCTTGATTGAGTTGGAAAAAAGGAGATTGAACATGTGATTATTACTCTTATGTTGAAATGATTGAAAACATGAGATGATGAGTCATATTTGTCTCTTAAAATTTATATTTTGTATAGAGATAATTATTTGGGCAACCGTGGAGGATTGTATTGATTATTGTAGAAATTACATTTGAAATAGGTAAGTTGAAATATTTGCAAATTCATGCATGACATTGAACATTGCATAATCTCACAATTTAATTCTTGCATTGGATTTGAGAAATTGATTTTTTTTTTTTTAAATTGATTCATTGAGAATATTTTGTTAGGTTTTTATTCTTGGCAACCCCGTTTGACAAAACTCCTTTCAGTTATATTTGTTTTTGCACTTTTATTTCAGTGAGGCTATGAGTTTATTAGATGTGAATCCAACCCGAATCGAGCCTTGCAAAGAAGTTTGTGATGTTAATGCTTTCAAGATTTCCACTTCGCTAATTATGACGGGGGTCGAGCTGCCCGGTCAGCTCGCGGCCAAAGCAAAATGCAAAAATGCATTCAAAGTTGCCTGTCCGCTCGAGCGTCCGTTTCCCCGCTCGAGTGGAGAATGCTGAGTTCCAAAAGTTTGGTGAGCCTGCAAAAATATTGTGATCCGTGTTTTCACGCTCGAGCGTCGAAATTCCCGCTCGAGCGTACATCCTGGTTTGGAACACGTCATATAGTGTCCCCGCTCGAGCATCTATTTCCCCACTCGAGCATACACCCTAGTGCGGAACACTTCATATAGTGTCCCCACTCGAGCGTCCATTCCCACGCTCGAGCGAACCTCGCGATATCAAATTCTATAAATTCGCAAGTTGCTCCAAATCTAGGATTACTTCTCCAGATCTTCTTCTTGGGTTCTAGGGTTTGTATCTGGGGATATTTTGCTAGTTTTCTTTGATGTTTGATTGAATATTCAACTCATGGTTTAAAGAGTTTACATCAAAGGATTGTTTGTTTGTTTTACACAAAAGAGAGAGTTGTTCTTCGGTGGATTCTGAAGAATTCGAGCCTGAAGTTTTGGTGGATTCTGGAGTGGCTCATCGTCAAGACAATTCCGAGGTGAATAAGGGATTGGAAGAGGCACATAGGGGTTGGTTCAATTCGGGCGTGGATTCGCTAGGTAATTGAAAGTATACCTGTGTAATTCCTTTATATCTTCTTAGTGGATTGTTTTGTGGCTGTTGTCCGTGATTTTTTTTATCACAATTGGAGGTGCTCCAATTATGATTTTTCCACGTTAAAATCATTGTGTCGATTTGTCTTGATTGTTTGATTGGGATTGTTATATACTACTTAAAATTGATACATAATCATAAATCAACATCTAGGGGATTTTTAGATTTTTCATATTTGAAATGTGTTGAGTTATGGAGTAAATACGTTTGGTAAGTCCGGATAGGAGGTGTAAATTGGAAATGATTAAATTGGCCTGAGTGTCCAAGGTGAAAGACCGAAAACACGCGCGGATGAGGTATCACATTCCTTCCGATTAGTCACCGATAAAGTAGGATTTTGGTAGCGCTAGTTATGCCTATTTGCAGACACTAGCCTAGGGATTACCAGTATTGTATTTACCGCCCCTTGTTCTATGAAATAGATAATTGAATTGGTTATGTTTTTGAACAAGTGCATGACATAAGAGTTTCAAAATGAGAAAACCTATGATTTTTGGCATTGGCATCTCATATGTATTGCACCTCATGATATCATTAAACTGCATGCACTTTATTTAGATTATCTCTACTGGGCTTTATGCTCATCCCTTAGTGGAAACCATTTTTTAAGTGATTGTGGTGTGCTTCCGCCAAAGTGAAGGCGTGGAGGATCTTTTGGAGCACAAGGCTCAATTATTTATTTGTTTTGTTTTCTTTGCAAGTTAAGGGCTATCTATGTATGGGTTTGAAAACCACTTTGTTGTAACCGGGCAAAGCCTTGGAACTTGTAACTGTTAAGGCATTAATTTGCATTTTGTTGCTTTAACTTGTTATTATCATATGCTATAAAAATTTATATCTTAAGGATGATGAATGTATTAATGCAAATAGTCTCTCTTTTGTGAAACCTCATGTTGGATATCGTTAATAGAAAAATGGTGATTTAGTATGAATGTTGACTATTGAAATGTCTATATTATTCAATGTTCTTGTATGTAATAATGAGAAGTAATGAGATTTAGATTATGCCTATGAGTTAATCTAGATATATCAGATGTCAATATTTTTTGGAGCGTTACACTCTACCCCATAGCCATCACCTCATCCACTATATCGCACTTAGTCATGAATTCTGAAGAAAAAAATGTGACATAATCAATTGAAAATAATAACATTAACTAACTTTTAATATCTATAGCAAAAGAGTTTTAAAGTGTTGCAGTGATCTATTGCATGAAATAATATATTGAGCGATAAGAAAGTTTTATATGGTGTGAAAAAAATATTCGTGATTTTGTAAAGTTAGGGTTTTGCATAGAGAGAGAGAGAGAGAGAGAGAGAGAGAATAGATTGAAAATAAAAAAGAAGGAAGAAAGAATTTTAATTTCTTTTTTTGAATTTTTGTAAAAGATAATAGGTTTGGATAAATCAGGAAGGAGTTTCTTTTAACTTCCATTTTAAAAAATATAAATAGTATTTTTTAATTATTATTAATGTGTTAGCCAATAGCATTTTTTTAAATTATTTGTTAATTTAAAAATTCATAAATTCAATTAAAAGTTTTGTAGCTCCCGCAAGACTTCTCATGAAAAGTCACTTTGTTATAATATATAGTAAAAATTATATCAAATTAGACCATTATATATCTACAAGTCCAACAATCAATTCAAAGAACCAACAAGCCTAACCACTGTAAAGAAACCACTAATCAAATTAGACCATTATATATCTACAAGTCCAACAATCAATTCAAAGAACCATCAAGCCTAATCACTGTAAAGAAACGACTAATCCAACCCAATAATCCCCCCCCCCCCAAAAAAAGTACATTAAACTTATGGGTAAATCAATACGAACAATGCATAACAGAGTGGCTAATGACCACCATTTTTTAAACAAATTGGAGGCCATAAAATAATCTATATAAAAAAAGAGTTTTTTTTTATGGATCGAGAGATCCTAAAGTTCTCATTCAATCAAATATTTAAGAAATATGTATGGCTAACATTTGGTCAAATTCATAAATTTCGTGCAAATCTATTTTGATTAAGGTCTCTTTTCTCCAATTTCTTAGCAAAAATCATGGCGTCCCACATATTGGTTTTCTTAATTTTGCATCTCAAAAAAGTTCATGCATTTTCTTTCAAAAGGGCTTCAATATGTTTGTGATACTATAGTTAGAGACCAAACCTATGTTAGATCAAAGAGAATTTAGCTTAATTGAGGTTACTATAGGATTTATTAGAGAATCTTGTCACTATGGGAAACTTGTTCCTAGACCAAATTAAAAAGCAAGCATCTTCATTTCTACATGAGAAATACAAAACTGTAAAGCTGGTCTTGACTGATGTTACTGAAGCCGAATTGTAAGTAAAATCTTCTTATTGCCTTATTTGAATTTTTTTTTTTTAAATTATAATCAAAATTTTCAAGGATTGTATGATTGGCTTCAAAATAATTTCTTACATGTTGTATTTTCATTTTCAGTTTCATTTGACACTCTATCTACATCTTGTCTTAAAGGTTGGCTGAAGATGCAACAAATAATGATCCATGTACTCCTAATGCTAGAACAATGAATACGATAGCACAAGCAGCATTCGATATAGATAATTACTGGGGAATCGTTGATGTCCTTCACAGGAGGTAATTTTTTAGATTTACATTTCAAATCTTGTGTTCTTTTTCATGTTAACTTTTTAAAAAACTCATTAACAGACAAATGGTATAATCATGTCTATGGTTTCAAACAAAATGTAGGTTATATAGCATTGATTGGAAGGAATGGAGGCAATCCTACAAATCACTAGTATTGCTCGATTTCTTACTAACTCATGGTCCTGAAGACTTTGCTGAAGAATTCAAATGTGACTATGATGTCATTCAAGAGCTTGGAATGTTTGAACACAGAGACAAAAATGGGTAGCTCGAAGAACTTTCTTTTTTTCCCCAATTCAATGTCAATAATAAGATAATGATCATTACATGTTTGTTCATGATCTATTTTCTTATTGTTTTTCACATAGGATTGATTGGGGGATGAACATGCAAAAGCTATCAGAAAGGATACTAAATCTTCTACAAGGAGGAGAGACACTAAAACAAGCACGTTTAAAAGCTCTCAAAATCACGAAAGAAATCCAAGGATTTGGTAATTTAATGGTGTCTCCTTCCGCATCCTCATCCTCATCCTCCTCATCCTCAGAAATGTCGGGAACTTCATCTTTTGGCTCATGTTCTACCTCAAGCCCTGCATGGAATGAAATAGTAGATGAAACAAACAAATATGATCAACATCCAACCACTAAACAAGCCATAGCACAAGGACAAATACAAGACAAGAAATTTAGCAACCCAATGGGTAACAAGAATATTGATGGGTCACATGTTTGGAATTGCCCCCCTATAGAAGAAACGGATTCTTTACTCGATTCTGAAGATGAGAATGAAGAAAAAGAAAAATCACACGGTTTTATAAGGGGAATTTGCTCGAAACTTGTTGGCAATAGTCCTTCGAAATATAATGGTGAGAAAGTGTCATTTAGGAGTATTTCTGATGTTGGAATGCTAACGAGAAAAAATAAGATAGATTGCCAGTTCTCAAGTGAATATTGATTTTTTTTTATTATTATTATTGGCAAGTGCAATATTGATTAGGAGTATGTTTTGTTTAGACTATTGAATTTTTGTATAAATCTAGAGGTACCTTGAGATAATGTACCAGGAAGGTTATTCCTTATGTACTTTCTTCATTTTCTCTCCCTATGTTTTATTGCTTGCAATTTTTTCCCATAAATTCAGAAAAATAATCTTAAAATACATGAATAAACAGATTAGTGCTTTAAATTTTTTTCCCAGCTTCTTGTTTTAAAATTTGTAGCATACAGCCTTGGGAAAAAAAAATTAAAAATGTTAAAAGTTAAAATGTTATTCTAGTGGAACTAATCCATAAGGTTCTGCGTATCTTCATTTGTTGGATTGGGCCTATAATTTTGATTTTGGACTTGAATAAGTTGGATTGGGCCTATAATTTTGATTTTGCACTTGAATAAGTTGGATTGGGCCTATAATTTTGATTTTGGACTTGAATAAGTTGGATTGGGCCTTCATTTGTTGACTTATCAATACGTAAAGACTGAAATTTTTTTATTAGTTCCAGTTTACCAAACAAAAAAAAAAAAACTGCAACTTTTGGAAACTTTTTTTGCCAAAATTTCAGACCCGAGTTGGCAGCGGTCTTGCTTTCGTTAGTGTTAGTAGGGGTGTATGTTGTACGGTTCGAACGGTTTAAGAGTAAAATATAAATTGAATAGCAGTTTAAGAGTAAAATTATGAATTGAATAGTGGATTAGCGGATTGACAAATTACGGTTTGGATGATTTTTGGCGGATTGAAAAATATTCTAACTAATTATCATATATTTGCATAATATATAACACTAATTTGTATAATATTTTTTAGATATATAATACAAAATAATTTTACATAATGTGTTTCATATATATAATCACTAATTTGTAATAAATCTCTCTCACACTCATTTTTACATTGATATTTTATTGGAAGTTCAAAAATATATATCTATTAACTATAGTGAAGCGGAACAATTCGGTTGGTGAATTATAAATTTTAAAGTTTAAACCGTAGTTAGCGGTTAGAGCAATGCAAATTAATGCGGATTGGTACGATTTTAACGAATTAAGCGATATTTTGCATAGCTCTAAGTGTTAGTGTCGGCCCAACACGATACTTTTGCCACTAATCTTTTTTTCGATTTTTACGCATTTCACCGCTCCACAAGAAATTTCCCTACCTTATTGCACTCTAGTTTAGTAGTTTCCATTGCTTGGTGTGGTATGGATCATCCGTAAAATGAATTTGATCTATGAGTAGTTGTCTTATCTTTTGAAAATATTGTGTTAGTTATGTGTTTATCTAATGGTAGAGGGCTACATGCTTATATAGTAATGCTACGTATCATGAAAAAAATATCATTAAAATGATCATGAAAATTTTTCCATCGTTAGATTATACATACAAGAAAACACTACACACTAATCAATGGATAAAAAATCTTCATGATGCATTTCATGATATTTTTTCATGATCCCTAATATTATTCATTATGATATCATTGAATAGGTAGACGGTCACAACATTATTATTGCTACATGTATATATCACTACAAGTTTTTTTTTTTTTTTTTTTAAATTTGGATTGCTTCAATTAGTTAATCAACAGTTTGATGATGATGAATACATGTGGTCGACCTCTTAATTATTACTTGTAATGTTGTTGTACATGTCTATATTATCATACCAAACACTACCAGCTTTGAGAACACTTATATTTTCCAAACATTTTCATATTTGTCAATGTATGCTTTTGAAGTGTAGGTTGTAGTGTCAAATTGTTCTCTATCAGATGTAAAAAAAGGAGATGGTCCGGCTATGTGAATTGTCAACTTCTGTTTTAAAAGCCAAACATGAAGATCTATCACACTCACCCCCGAAGTTATGCCAAATGAACTTTTCCTTTGGTGTTGTTGAATAATAATTTCAAATACTGTTTTTAGAGACAAATTTTCTTTTATATTAAAAAGGTGGAGTAGTTGGATAGAGGGGGCAACAATGTGCTCAATTTCAATGATACATTCAATGGTGGAGCCTGCTTTCCAAGCCCAACATGGGGTTCTCCTTTGACAAATGTGTGAGTGTGTGTGTTTTTTTTTTTTTTTTGGTCCACTTTTTAAGTTATCAAAAAAAAAAAAAAAAAAAAAAAAAAAAAAAAAAATTTGTCGGAATTTTTTTTTGATGTAATGATGTGATTGTTTGTTGTCCTTTTATGTCAAATTAAAACACTTACATTTATTATTCTATACAAATTTTTTCCACAAAACTATGTTTATAATTTTTTTAATTAAAAATAATTAATTTATCCCGTCATATGACCAAAGAGTAGTAAGAATAAGTGATCCCCTGTAAATAGGTATGTTGGGAAAAAATTTAACCATGTAGTAAAACATTTCAAAAAATTTCATGTCCCATGTAACAAGGAACCTACTACTGCCATTGACCCACAAACCTTCGAAAAAGGAAGCCTTCTGCATGCTGGTGAGCCAAAGCACATTGGGTCCACACTTCACTATAAGGTCTCTCTAAAACTTACAAATATTTTATGGAAGCTTACTAATAACTCCTATACATAAAGTTCAAAATTGATCTAATCCAAAAATAAAACACTTATACCAATTAATCTTGTGTATTTTTTATTGTTACTATTTTTTTTTTTTTTTCAAATTTACAGACATTGCTATATCCCACTACCATCGGACTTCCATCAAATGATTACAGGAAACTCGCCGAAATGTTCAACATTACCGGGAACTCACCGAAGTATCGCCGAAAGTTCATCGGAGTGTTCTAAACATCAATGGAAGTCGCTGAAATGTCCAAAACGTTCGCTGAACATTAAGAATATCGTTGGAGACTCACCAGAATATCCAGAATATTGCCCAAAAAAAAAAAAAGAATAAATGGAGAAATTAGAGCAAAAAAACATAGCAAAATGTGATAAATATTGATAAACTAAAAGGAAAAAAAATGTAACAACAAAAAACAACAACAATGGAAAAAATATATGTTATTTTTTAATTTTTGTAGAATTTAAGCAAATAATCTCCAATATTGATCAAACTGAAAAGCAAGTTTTGAAACTGTAAAATGTTATAGTTTCAAAGTAAAAATTTATTAAGTGTTTATCCTTATTAATCAAACTAAAAAACATGTTATGAAACTGTAAAATTTTACAGTTCTAAAAAATGTTATGAAACTGTAAAATTTTACAATTTTAAACCATAATTCATTCCAGCACCAAAAAAATTGAAACTACAAAATTTTACAGTTTTCACCACCTGTAACTAAAACTCTAAAACAACTTGTTCAGAATTTCAAAATTTTCTCCATTAAAACTGGAAAAGAGAAGTGTATAGTAGAGAAAATATAGAAAAATTAAGGTTGTGTTTGGTGTGGAGTTCTAATCATTACTCCACACCCATATTTGAGTATGGTGTTTGGTTACAACTTTCAAAAATTAATTCCCACCACTTTTGAAAACTCGTTTCAGACGGGATTTGAATTTTGAAATTTGGCCTACCCGGTCGTCCTCCGGAACATCTGGCCTATCGTCCGGCCAGTTGATCGGAATAGTGCAATTTTTTTTTTTGTGGCAATTGGTACCTGTTATTTTTTATATATTTAATAAAAAATATGTTTTGAATTTTTTCAAATTTTTTATGAGTTTTGAATAGAATTTTAGGTTGTGTGTTTGGTTATGAGTTGTAAGTTTTTTTAATAAAATATCATATGTCACATCAATTATTCCAAACTCAATTCAAAACTCTTTTCAAAACTCATAACCAAATAAGTTTTCCATACTCAAATCATAATTTCAAAACTCACAAACTCAAAATACAACTCTATTCTCAAATCATAATTCTAAAACTCTAAATGCAACCTAAGAGATCGAAGGAAAGAGACAGATATAGAAAAAGGATTGTATTCCGATAACTATTTTTTATTTAGATTTAGACGGATCTGATATAGATCTACATCAGATCTGAGTAGATCTACTCATCTTCTTTGTCAAAAACATATCTTCTTTACCATTGATGAGGATAAAGTAAGGAGTCGGTGGTCGGTGGTTACTGGTGAACCTCAATCGATGGTAGTCATTGATTGTCGGTGACTATATATCAAAAAAAAAAAGAGAAAAAGTAAGACATGATTGCCCGTCGATGATCGTCGAAAATCAGAAAAAGAAAGAGGTAGAGAAGAACAAAAGCAGAAAAGAAAAAAAACGTTAAAGGACTTCTAAGTATAAACAAAAGATTGTGAGAATAAGTTACACCTTTTTCAAAGAGTACTTCTTAGTGGCCATTTAGGAAAAGGAGTAAAAAGCTGCATTTTGCAACATGAGAAAAAAAGCCACAAGCAGCTATAAACAAAACAAAACCATTTGGGAAGTGATAAAAAATAGGGATATTTACCAATTAGTTCTATTAACTAGACTTATTTACTTACAGGTCCTAACTAATAAATTTAACACTATAAAAATAAGAGAGTGATAAATTTATCACTAAAAATTTATTCATAAAAACAAAGAGACTGATAAATTTATCACTATAAATTTATTCATAAAAATAAAAGACTAATAAATTTATCTTTATCACTTAATAAATTTATCAATAGGATTTAATGGGTAATAAGTCTCCAAAATAGGATCTATTGGGTAATAAGTCTTCAAAATAGGACCTATTGGTAGTTTACCCTAAAAAATACAAATCTGTGAAATTACGTAACTACCCTCAATTGTTCAAATGCACACGGGTAAAAACCATTTAAGTAAGGATATTTTGATCATTTTAATGTGATGTGACACCATAAACAAATATTAAATCAAAAAGTCAAAAGTTAACTTTTTATCAACTTCCCAAATCACTTTTCAAAAAAGCTAAAACACTTGATAAAAAGTCAAAAATTAATTTTTTACCAACTTTCCATGACATCAATTAACCCATTAGTAATTTGCCCATGTTTTATTCTCATGAACAACAATTTTAAATCAAGCGCTCATGTCTTTTGGTTCCATCCAAACCTCCAAGAGTTGGAATTTTTTTTTTTTTTCAATTTTATTATTATTTTATTTTACAAGGGAAGTATTGGACGATAAGTACCCAACTAATAAAAAAAAAAATTTAAATGATAATTCTATGGTCTTCGTTATACTCTTTGTAAAAATTATACTAACTCTCCATTGATAAGAGTTGAATAACAATTTTAACTAAACAATCAAATAAGAGCAATCAAGCAATTATATTTTTTTATTCAAATATCTTAAAAGTATAAAGACTTCTTTGAAAGTTCTTTGGAAGAAAAATTACAATCAAAAAGATCAAACAATGTAAACAAAGCAAATTAAAGATGACTTCAAGATGTCACTACCAATGTTTACAAAGTTTAAAAATTACAGAGAGAAATTACTCCTAAATTAAGAGAAAATTACTTATAAATCTAAAAGCTAAGTGTTGTTGTGCTCTTGATTCATCTTTGTCAAATTCCTAACTTTTATATCTTCCTTCTCTTTTTTTGGCTCATGATTGCATAATCCCACCCAACTCGCAACTACAACCTTCATAAATTGTAACTACCTCTTTACTTTTCAATCTTCAAAATTTTCCAAATCCTCAACCTTCCTTGCAGGGTCGGCCCTTAGTTTTTAAGAGCCTCAGGCAAATTTTTTAAATTGGGCTTTTCATATATCATTATCTAAAAAAAAAATCAAAAAATTGTTTCGATTAAACAAAAAAGACAAAATTTATTTTTATTGCATTACAATATAACAAAATTTAGATAACATATATATATATATATATAAAATAGTTAAACTTCAATTAGTTGAATCGAATCTTTATTTTTTAGCTTACCAATGCTATAATAACTAAAATTAATTAGGGGTAAGGATGAAAATTTTCGACACAACTCAAGCAATATATAAAATTAGCAAGTTAGGATTGACTATTTTTCAACATGAATCCAAGATGACACGACTCAATAATATGAATTATTAGTTATATATTTTAATGTTCACTAAGGGATGCCATGACATTTTTTTAATCTTTTATTTAACTCATCTAACTGAATAAAAAATTATGTAAAATAATAATTAAAGCTAATATCTTTTTTTCATTTAAGATATGTATTTTTTTATTACCTATTTCAGAGTCAATCTAGTAAAAAAATATAGTAATAAGGTACAATTTTCTTAATTAGAAAAATGCAATTGAATTAAAATCAAACATTCTATTAATAATTTCATTTAGTAGAAATAAATTTTATAAAATTCAACTAATGGAAAAATTTTAATCTCTCCATACACTTGCTAAGTTATTTTACATTAAAAGTGAAAGTTTTTACATTAAACATTAATCATACACGAATTAAAATAACATCATATGACAACATGAAAATAAATGAATTGAACTAATATTGAAGTAATTATGAAATAATGTGACATGTTACACTCTCCTAGTTGAGAACTCTAAATTTTATTCAAAATGAAGAACCCGAGACAATTGCCTTAGCCTCGTCACCTCAAGGCCGGCCCTGCTTCCTTGTCGAACTAACTCACTATGTTGCCATGTGTCCCTCATTACTCTAAGAAGCACATCGACAGAGAATACACTTCAACTTGCAAGTATCATCCCTTGCAACTAGCCCACTAAACCACAAAACTAGCTAGTAACTACCTCAAGGTTATTTCTACCTGCATGATGGAAAACCTTCACTTTGACTTTATCACGTATCACCATTTGAGTGATTCGCTTGTCGACAGAAACTTTACAAAAATAGATGCAAACATATATACTCTTAAATTTTATTATTAACTATTTTTAATTAGTCTAAGTAATAATTATGTTAAATCTTATCGGAGCCTATATAATGCGTTAAAAATGGAATGATAATGATGCTCTCCTTAAACCTTAAACTATGTTTTTGGCCCTGCAGGTTTGGTATTGTACATTATTGAACATGATCAATCATTTGGATGAAGCTCTTGGATCGGGTTGGATTATGTTTTAGATTATTTAAAACCTCCTTTATGGTCCAAATATGTGTGAAATGATTATCCTTTTTCTTTTTCTTTTTTTTTTATGTTGTAGGAATTGCATGTTTGGATTTTAATTGTTTTTTTAATTTGATGGCACTCGATATTAGAGGTAAGGCAACGCTTATATTAGACTATATAATTTTTTAAAAGTACCTTCTGGTTTAACGCTACCCATTAATAGTTACAATAGCATATTCAAAAAAGTATTGGCAAATTAGTACCAAAAGAAGTAGGGAAATATTAAATAAGTCATACTTTTCTCATAAATTTTTTATTGAATTTTATTAAATTATGTTGATAATTTATGTATTAATAGGATTTAATAGACAAATATATATATATATATATATATAATTTATTGGGCATTTTTTTCTAAAAAAGTATTGCCAAATGGTGAAGTTAAAAATTATTCGATTCTTAAGATCCAGTGTCACTGTTGTGCGGTTGTGCGGGCCATGGAACTCATTTTGAGTCCTATTTTGATGATCCGAATCTTTCAAATTTTAGAAAATATCGAGAACAATATACTTGAAAAAAATCAAATTAATCAGATATCAATAACCTGTTCATCAAATAACATATTTATATAATAAAAAAAATATATATGTGTGTCAAATTAAATACAAATGTTATTTGATAAGGAGGTTATTAATATCCGATAATTTTGATTTTTTACAGATATATTGTTCTCAATATTTTCTAAATTTTTAACAGTTCAAATCATTAAAATAAGACTTGAAATAAGTTCCACGAGCTGCACAACAGTCACTGCTATGTGTAATCATCAAAATAAGACTCGAAATGAGTTTTATGAGCCGCACAACAGTCACTGCTGTGCTTCACGCACAGTAGTGACACTAGATCCCAATTCTTATAGGAATAAGAGTTTTCATTTAGGAACTTGATTTTTTTTAGTGACTTTTTACTTTTTTTATTTTTTATTTTTTTTATAAGATGAAAACAGTTAATATTGATTGATTGTATATTAATGTAACATTTTAATTTTTTTAATATTTTGACTTTTTTTAGTTAAATATTTTTTCAAGCTTTTAATATCATCAAAACTTGAGGAACCCATAATTTTAGGAATCACAACTAGTGCATGAATTTTTATATAATAAGATAAGATAGATTTTACATAATTATGTGACTCTTGAATATAAAAAAATCCAAAAGATTAAATACGTATTAATATACATCATATAAATGGGTCCCAACAGTATGGGTTTAACGTCTACTCAAAGGAAATCCCAGTCGAAAAAAAAAACAGATGGACACGCCCCTCCTCCTCAAGGCCTGTCTGTCTTGTTTATTGCCTAAACGTGCAATTATTATTTTTCTTTTTAAAAGTGCAAAAAAGCAAACATGAATGGGAATCTATTCCTTTTTTTTATTATTATTATTATTTTATAACCTGTATTGTATAGGCATCATTTTACATCGAGGACCACCTATTTTAATAACTCTATTTACATTGCATATGCTTTTTTGTTTTTATTTTATTGTAAATGAGATCAATATATTTTTTAAATGTAGAGCTTATTAGTTTAGATCAGTTAAAATTTATGTTTTATTTATATATTTTTAAATTATGTGAATTATTCATTTATTTTTGTTATTAATTTTGAAGACTATTTCTTAATGAGATACAGTTAGGGGGTGTTTGGGCATCCAATGTCAGTCATCCAATCATTGATTGGTTTGGTTATGATTTGTTTCATTCGAGTATTATTGAAACTTGAATGGGTGGTGTATCAAATCAATTAATTTCTTTTCACTATTTATCTATACTATTCGAATAATGTATATGCATCAACTAATATACTAATTATTATATTAATTGATAATATGTTATAATTTAAGATATTTTTAATATTTATAATTTGTATAATGAGTAGGGTCAATAGTAATATCATAACTAGTATTGATAAACTAATTAGTATAATTGGTACATGTAGTACCACCGATACTATTCGAGTGAAACCCACTCCAATATCTTTCTCTTTCTCAAAAGTTCCAGAGAAATAAGTATGAACAAAATAAAAAATTAAATTAAATTACAATCACTCTTAAAATTTGAAAAAAATGCATTGCGTTTCACAAATTTAGTATAATTATATTAGACTCCTTTAGGTTGCAACTCACATAACGTTTGGTCACTTTTCATCAATAATTTATCAGCAATGCTAGCTATCATGAAAATTTTTTCATGAAAATAATCATGAAAGTTTTGTGACCTTTGGATTACACTTAGAATACAACACCACACACTAATCAAGGTAATCTAAGGGTCATAAATTTTTCATGATCACTTTCATGACAAAATTTTCATGATCCCTAACTTTTCCCATAATTTATTAGTTGTATATATTTAAAAAAAATATATTGTCACCTTTTTTTATATTAAAATGTATAGATTTAAATTTTTTATTTTTATTTTTGTATCGTCACGCTCTCTTTTTAACCTTACTGAAAAGAAAATTAGTATAATTATACCTATTATGATATGTATATATATATATATTAATTTCAAGAATGGTCATAGTAATTCGCCCTAAAAAATTTACAAACTTTGATTATGAAGTATCATAGGGATTGTTTAATGTAATTTATCTGAATTGTTTATAATTTTTTTTATTTTATTCTGGATATTTGTGTCAAACTACTTGCTACCTTTACTTTTAACTTATTAAGTAAAAATAGTTTGAGTGATTCTACTTATACCACTACTTTACATTTTTATACTCTCAATTTCATTACACCACTAAAAAAAAATATGATTCTTATTACACATTATATTACCAAAACAAATCCTAAAGTAGATTCTTCAAAACCTTTTCATTTCTTTACACCAATAGTTTTTGGAGGGAATAAGAGAACAAAGAAAGACGCAAGGAAAACAGTGACTGGAGCCCACGATGAAGTGCCTGTTCTGTCACATAGTATTAAACAATTTGCATTCCTCCAGGGTTATGTTGCCGGGAAAAATATATTTCTCTACTATTTTGTTGCTATACATTTACAAGCCATTTTGTTTCAAACAATGACTTTTAAATTTGTGCCGAGCCTATTCAGTAATACAATACAAATGAATTTGAATTAATCCGATACCATATTACTAGACAAACCTTTTTTTTCCAGTAATGGCCCCGTTTGGTATAGTTATAGGAAAGTGATTACAGATTATGACTTAATAGATTATAGATTATAACTTTAAATATAAACTGTTAACATGTTTGGTGCAGCTGTGAGATTATAGATTTAATTAGCAAAGTAGTGTTTGGTTGAATAAGTTGTAAAACAGCTTTTAGCTATGTAATGTCCTTTTTGCCCTTATAAAATATAAAATTTGTGATTTCATTTATAATACATTTTTTTTTCTTTTTCTTCATTTTATTTCTTTTCTTTTTCTCCTTATCTTCTTTTCTCTTCTTCCTCTTTTTTTTTTTTTTTTTTCTCTTCTTTATTTGTTAATTTTGTTTAATTTCTTTTTATTAGTGGAAGTAAATTGTATTTTTTTTTATTACACAATACCAATTAATAATATAAAAATTGTTAATGGAAGTTTGCCCTTATATAAAAATTAAATAATTAAATAATTTATTATGAAAATTATTCATTAAATACCAATTATTCATTAATATTTTTTTTTGCATTACACAAATACCAATTAATAATGCACTTAATATTCATTAATGGAAGTTTGCCCTTATATTCATTTTTTAATTTATTAATTTTTTTTAATTACAAACCCTAATCCCACCGTCGGCAGCTCTCTCCTTCTCATCTTCCTACTCCCACTGCCGGCAGACCTTTTTTCTCTTCCTCCTCTGTCACGACCCAAACCCACCCTTATGAATTTAGCATCGTAACCGGCCAGTAATTCTTGGATTACCAAAGGCCTCTTAACAGAACATCATATAGTTAGAAGTTACGGAAGCAAATATACAAAATATACGAGGTCCAACGAGCTGTGATGACATACATGAGACAAAATTCAAAACTTTATACTCGTATATGCAACGTTATAAAAGCATCAATCTTACGTCACTTAAGCCATTTATACAAAACTTTTAACACATGTTCGGTCCAGACATAAACATTTAGGAGACACGAAAGTTCCAAAACACAAAAGCTTGGGCAGTGTAACAACCCTCACCACTGCTTGCCGATTAATTACTGATTACTGTAGACTGAGACTAATTATGATGGGTAATTGAATTGATTGAAATACTGGACTGACTGAATGGAATCTGAAACTGAATTGATTAAGTATATCTGTCATATTGCATTTCTATCTGTTGCCTGTTTGATTATCTGTTCATGTTTTTATGTTTAAATTGCAAATTGAAGGCCTTATCGGCTGCCGAACCAGAAATTGATTGATATTTAAGGATTATCATAATTTATGTGATTTTATGACATATTTAATTAAAATATGATTTGATATGATTAAATTAGATTAAATTAAGTAAATTGGCAAGAGTTTAACTTATTTACCATAGTACCATTGAGTGGCCCACTGCTTGGATCATCTTTGAGCCTCATTACACTCATGCATACACATTTCATCAGCCATACTTCTTGTTCTAGCCGACTAGAGAATGAGATAGGAGAGAGAGAGAGAGAGAAAGATAGCTTGATTTCATCTCATTTTGCTTGGAAACTTGGGAAATTGTAGGAAGATTGCAAGAATAGAACCTCCATACCTTAAATTCAAGACTTAAGGTAGAAATTCATCTCCTCATTCTTGTGTTTAACTTGATTCTTGCATGATTTAGAGCAAAGTTGTAGACTAGAGCCAATTTATGGCTCAAAATATTGAATTGTAGCTTAATTGTTGCATGCATATTACCATTCTTGGGTTTTGAGGTTGTAAGTTCATAATTCCTTACATGCATGTTCATAATATTGTTATAGTTCATGTTGTCATCATGTTTTTGCAAGATTTAAGCTCATTTGAGCAAGCATTGAAGCTTTAAAATGGTTTAAATTCATGCATGTACCATGTTCTTCATGTCCATGAAAAATTGGTTTGAAATTTGGATTTAATTGAGTTACCCTTGGGCCTTGATTTTACAAATTGAGCTTTGAATCATGTTATTCTATGTATTTACAAGTATTTTCTAGAAATTTGGCCCAAGATAATTGAATTTTGTGCATTTAAAATTGATTTGAGCTTGGAAGTTCAAATCTGAAAATTCCAGATTTTGGACTCCCGTTCGAGCGGGAGAAGTGGCGCTCGAGTGGGAAATTCGTGCTCTTAGTACTTTGCACTGTTTTGAAGTCCGCTTGAGCGGAAGAATTGACACTCAAACGGGACCTTGTGTCTTATGCTCGAGCAGCTATTGAGCGCCCATCGAGCGTAATTTTCGAGCATCTAGTACTTTTGACTGTTTTGCAGTACGCTCGAGCGTGGGAAGTGACGCTCGAGCGGGAACCTCTGTCTGCATGTCCGCTCGAGCGAGGAAAGCCACGCTCGAGTGAGACTCTATTTTTTTGAAAATTCTGAAACTGTTTTCTAGGTGCATCTTTGCATCCTCATTTCATCATAGGCATTCTTAGGCCTAATTTAAGGCATCTTAATGAGGATATAGATGTAGAACACACCGAGGCAATTAGGGATTAAGTCATTATCTTTCCCAACTGTGTAGCTTAGTGTGTGTTCGATCTGTTAACTATGTAGGGTCGGCGACTGGAGACGTGCCCTAGCTTACCGTAGCCCAAAACTCTGTGAGTAACAACTGTGTAAAGATATGTTCAAAAATGATTATCTTCTGAACAATTAAACTCTACTGTTTTCTAAACTGCTACTGTTAACTGAATGAATGTATGTTCTATATTCTGAATCAGACAGGCATCCTTAGCAACCTGCCATCGTTATCGTTATAAAGATCTCTGCCGTTCCTCGTTGGGACCACTCATCGTTATTGATTGATGGCCATCATTTACCGTTCGGTCTTTTAAAACCTCATCATCTTGTATTGCTATGCTAATGGATGTACCACATATGATATTATGGTGAATGATCATATACTAAATTAACGAACTGCTTTTCATCTTGAAGGGCATTCATTCTTAACCTCTTTACGCATTATGTTATTCATCGGGCTTTAGCCATCGCTTATATATATATATATGTAGGTGTTCGCACCGCATCGAGCTAGGAGCGTGGGTTAGACTCCTTTTGTCAAGCCACCATCGCGGCCTCAATGCGAGGTTCCGAGCTGTCAAGCTATGGCTTAGGAGCGTTTTATTTCATCTGCTTTCGTGGTTCTGCTTTTGTATAATCAGTATAGATCGTTAGCACCTTTACTGCATCATTTAATAGGATTTGGTCCTGTTTCAATGATTGTAAATATTGTGCACATCGCTTGTCATCGGCGTATATATGTATGAAAAGTGTTTTTGCATCTGACATCACAAACTCATTAGACATTGTTTATTTATCGATTGGCTTCCGCCATGCCCTCAGACTGCTTTTATTGTCTTATCATAAGGTGCCTCGATAATCTCGGACATCGCCGTTACAATGCTAAACCCATAGGGCGCGAGTTTGGGTCGTGACAGGCAAATCTCAAAAAGAACCTCTACGGGAGGCACGATGGCTGGTTGACACCAAAACTCCAGGCAGCAGCTTAGGCCTGGTCACGCGCCTGTTCACCTACATACATAATATAAATAATGAGTGGAAGCCCAATGAATAATAACGGAGTAAAGGATTTTAATGAATGAAGTCCATATAGATTCAGAAATCATAATTCATAATCATAACAGATTCATATTCATATTCTTGTTCAGATCATATACAGAAATCATAATTCATGCTTAATCATACGTGGTACATCCATTAGCACTAACAGAACAGATACATAACAGATGCAGAACACATAGTGGTTATGAATAACCAGTTCCATAAAGAAACTTCCAGATCCGGGTAACAGAGAATAAACATGCTGAGCCCCATGATGGAGCCTCCGGTACAGGCAACAGATTGCAGACGTACTAAGTTCTATAATGGAACCTCCGATACCGGGTAACAGCTAACAGATATCACATAATGCTAAGGATGCCATGAATACATTATCAGAAATCAGACGATCATTCATTGTACAGAACATAACATTTTAGAAAATAGATCTTATTTTATCATATAGAAAATAAATAAAGTTGAACATAGCTTTACTAAGTTATTATTCACAGTTGGCTTCAGGTGCAGACAGACAAAGCAGACTAATCAAATGATTTACAGCACGTGACCTACATTAACACATAACAAATACACACCTAAAACACGCGTTCGAATTGTATATAACTTATTTCATTTGTTCTTAGTGTGTTTCTACTCTTATTCTTATTGTAGTGTCTTAATCATGGCCTAGGAATGCCTAGAATGGAATAAGGATGGAAAAATGAACTTAAAAACATTTTTCAAAACTTGCTGAAAACAGGGTCCACACTCGAGCGTGGTTTTCCTCGCTCAAGTGGACATGCAAAATGTGAAGGTTCGCTCGAGTGTGACTTCCTTCGCTCGAGCGGACTGTAAACTTTGACAAAAGTACTGGTTGCTTGATTTTCACGCTCGACGGACGCTCGATCTCCACTCGAGCATGAGACTCAGACCCTCGCTTGAGCGTGACTTCTGTCGCTCAAACGTGCTGCAAAACATATGAACTTCTGGGTACATGTATTTCACGCTCGAGCGGGTATCATGTCGCTCGAGCGAAAGTATACGCATTCAGAGTGCTTCGCTCGAGCGTGAACTCCCACGCTTGAACGTAGATGCAAAATTTGGAATTTCCAAATTTGATCTTCAAGCTCAAACTTAAACTAAACACTTCAAAACTCATCCTCTTGGGCCAAAATTCTAGAAAACATATAGAAACTCACAAAACATCATGCTTTGAAGATCATTTCATGAAATCAAGGCCCAAAAACATACCAATTGTTCAAAAATTCAACTTAAACTTTGTGAATGTTTCATGAACATAACATGCATGAATTTTTTTGATCTTGAGCTTCTCAAAACATGATCAAATGCCATAAAACAACATAAAACTTGATAATTTCCCAAAGTCAAAGTGAATTTAAGACATACATGAGAGAATTACTTGAAATTTAACTCAAAATGCAAGAAAATGTGCATGCATGCATGATATGGCTCAAGTTTATCCACTCTAGCTCAATCCTTGCATTATTCAATTAAATTCTCTTGAATTTATGGTCTAGACATCATAGTATACAATTCAAGGGTGGAACTCCTACCTCAACCTCTCAATGAAGCTCTAGTTGGTGAATTCTCTAAGTTTCCAAGCCAATTTCCTTGAATTCTCTAGCAATTTCTTCCAAGCTCAAGTATTGATCTCAACCCTCTTGGCCTCTTCTTCCTCTCTCTCACGTTTGTCTCTTGTAGACTCAAAAAAAATAATGAGGAAAATGTGACTCATGTGGTGTGTATATAGGCCTTATATAGGCTTGCTTAGGAAATTTAATTAATCTTAACTTAAGCTAAGCAAATTGACTTTAATTATTCGTATTTAATACGTTCCGAATCAAATTTTAATTAAACTTACCATAAAATTCTAAAAATTCTAACTAACGCAGAAATCAAGTCAAATTCATAATCGGATGCCGATAAGGCCTTCAATTCGCAAACCGAAACTAAAACATGAATAGATCTTTCTACGTTAAACATATATAAACACTATAATGCAATGCACACATGTAATTTAAGTCAGAATTTCTCCTTAATTACTAATTAGGCATAATTAATCATGGATTAAGGTTAATCATGGGTCGGGGTTGTTACATCCTCATCCTACCGCCGGTAGCCATTAATCGTCAAACCCTAGCCGCAATCGCAATTAGTGTGAGATTACAGAAGAGAGAGAGAAGATATCGCAGGAGAGAGAGAGAAAGAGAAGATATCGCGATCGTCACCGTCAGGCTACAGGTTGAGATCGTCACCGGTAGCACTAAGGTTTCAGATCAATCGCGAAGAGAGATCGCATAAGAGAGAGATCATGATAGTCATTTTAAGCGATCGCCCTGGTTCACCGGAAATCGCCTCTCTTGTTCGTGCGAGAGAGAGAAAGAATGAGTGTTTTTAGTTTATATACATGGCACACTTGTAATAACTAAAAATTATGAAGGGCATTTAAGTAATTGCATACCCCTCCGCATAATCTTAATTGCGAAAGTTGCTTGGAGCAATTTTCGATTCTCAGCTTATTTTCCTCTCAAAAAAGCTCTTAGAAACATAAGTAGTTTTTTCAAAGTTGAAACAAACAGTCCAAAATTGTTTTTTCAAAACTAAAAGTTATAAGTTGGTCCAAAAAAGTTAGACCAAACACCCCCAATGTCTTGCCGTTCGATTGGATGATAACAATAAATTAATCCAAGGCCACTTGTGAAATGTCTGTTTGGTGATACATTGCTATACAAATTATATTACTTTAGTGCGATATTGCCAAACTATAATAGATTTGTCTAGCCACATGTCGTTGTACGTTGAAAGATTTATTTTTTTCTTCAAGCATCCATAAAAAAACATCTATAAATCAAACACGCAACCATAAAATCATACATAAAAATTAAAAAAAATTAAAAAAAAAAATCTATAAAAATATTCATAAAAACATCAAGTGTACGAAACATCTATAAAAACATTCATAAAATCTGTCATTATTTGCATCCATCAATCAACACATGTTATCACAATTTGTTTATATCGATAGTTTCGGTAGTTACTACATCAAGGCTTACAAGCATACGGAATTAATGAATATGGGTAGTATATGCTTTCTCCCATCCATTAGCACACGGGTGATGAAAACAAATCAAATTACTTGTCATCTGATGTCTTTATAACAATGACAAATCCAGTCTTCTTCCTAATGTCAAAAGCCCATTTAATTCATGCTTGACGACTTCTAAAAATCTAAAGATAATAAATATATTTATGAATCAAATTATTAATAAAACTCAATACAAATTAAAAATAAGAAAAAATCGTATTCACAAAAAAACTTAACAAACCTCGTCTACAATGAATTCATAACTGGAGTCCACTAATAATGCAGTACTTGCATTGTTGCAATGAGTAGAAACATAATCCTTCCAAGCAAAAAAATATAAAACATAAAAAAATGAAATTGGAAACATACAGTAATGAGTAGCAGAACAAATTAAAAACATTCGGCCTTGGGTTATCAGAAATGTGTATTTCATTCGGCAGTTGGTTACCAAATATATATTTTTTGTTCGGCAATGTGATGCCGGACTATTTTATTTTGTTCGATTTCGAAACACCAAACAAAAGTCGAAAAACAGTCTAGAAAAATGAAACAAAAACCTACCAAACAAATAAAAAAAACTCTAAATTTCACCTTTTTTTATGGTTCTTAACCACAATTTCTTCATCTATTACTTCATTCTATTATTAAAACATTATAATTCTTACTTTTGGAAAAGAGATGTGTAAGAGAGAAGAAAAATCGAGAAAGGAAAAAGAGGAGTAGAGATTGAAAACTAAAGGGTGTAAAGAGAGAATAAAATATATTTAATTTTAGTGTTTTGTCTTTAAAGGTAATTTCACGTATGGATAAAATTGAAAAAAAAAAATTTCATATAAAGTGTTTAAAGAGATAAAGTGATGGTGTAAGTAGAATCACTTAAATAGTTTATATAAATTTATGGGTTTTGTTAAAGATATGTTAACTCACCTTAATCAATTCCACTATCATAAAAAATTGAATAGATTATATATGTTGTATTGTTAGAGAACAAATTATCCTTTTCTTAATTGCCTCTTTTTTAAAATTTTTAGACGCATTTCATAATAGAATATTTTAAACATTTTTTAATAAAAGTAAATGCCGTTTAATTTTAAATGAACATTTTGTGGCTTTTTAATTTTTTTTTAAACGCCCTTTATTTTAAATTTTTTAATGACATTTCCCTTACACCATATAGTTTAATTATAATTGAAAATAAAGGCCATTTATAAATTCTAAAAAAAAATCCACAAAATGTCATTTAAAAATAAAATTCCTTTATTGATTAATATTATTAAATTTTTTAATATTTTTTTATAAGTTTTAGATTTATTTTTCTTACACCACATAATTTAAGTATGATTGAAATTTTTTAAAACATACGAAATGTTATTTACAAAAATAAAATTCAATTTAATAATTAAAAAAATGGTTAAAAAAATTCCATTATGAAAAAAATACAAAGAATTCGTTTGGAAAGTGGGTTAACTTTTTGGCATTTCGATTTTTTGGCTATTTTAGCTTGGGCTAAAAAGTCTCGCTTGGGAAGAATTTTTTTGACTTTTTTGATTTTTATGAGAAAAAGAATGTAATGATTATGGGTTGAATGTGATGTTTTGTTTTATTATATTAAAAAATCTATTTTTGACCTATTTTGGAAAATAGCTTTTAACTATCTTCTCAGAACACTCCCTTGTCTTTTTGTGACTAAAATAATCCCAAATCCAACCCAACGCTTCTTCCCAAACGAAGCCAAAAATAAAGACAATTAAAGAAAAATAATAATTTGGTGTCTACCAATACAACATTTATAACCTATTCAATTTTCTATAATCGTGGGATTGGTAAAGGTTAAGTATTACATCCTTAACAAGTGCACAAAATCCGAAATTTATTAGGTATAAAATTTCTTTTAGTAAATTATTTTATGGAAAAATTACCAGTAAATCCTATAGGGAAGAAAGTTAAACCATTTAGTCCTATGAATTTTCTTGTACACCAATTAGTCCTATTTTTACATCACAAATCATCAAAACATCAATATCCAAAAAATCATTGTTTTCCGATACCAAGAAATAACTGCCAAAACCATCGTTGTCAATCTCAATTATCACCGCCCATTCTCATCCCTCAAACAAGTCTCTCCTACAGTAGTCCAGCAATGGAAAAGAAAATGGAAAACCAAGAAAACAAAACCATCTCAGAAGAAGAACCCACAACCGCCCATGCCATCGCCGATTCATCACCCGCTCGATCTCCCAGTCCCAGTCCTCCTCGGGACCCCAAACCATCGTTGCCGTCGGCTCGATCACCGGCCGAATCATCGGTATCGTCGGATCTAAGTCATCGGACGTCTCTCAGCCATGGATCCTCCCCTAGGGAAAACCCGCCGGAAAACGTGAAGTCTCCGTCGCCGCAGCCGATGGTGAAGCCACAGTATCATCATCCCAAGTTTTGAAATTGGAGGAGGAAGTGAGGAATTTCTCCAGGGAGGCGACAAAGGAGTAGTCGGCTTTGATGTTAGGGTTTTGGGAGGTTTGGATTGTGAGGGAATGAGAAGGAAAAGAGAAAAACGAGAAGATGCAAAAGAGGAGAGAGAGAGAGAGGAGTGCAAATGGAAATGGCGGAGTAGTCCGTGTTTCATCAGTCATGGCGGAGTAGTCCGTGTTTCATCAGTCGATGATGATGATTTGCAGGTTTCAGTTATTCTGGAGATTTGTTTTGATGTTGAAGACGAAAAAAATGAAATGTTTAATGTTTGATGATGTTTAATGTTTAATATTGATATGATTTTTATGTTTGATGATTATGTATAATGTTTAATGTTGAAAACTAATGTTTTATGTCTGATGTTTGATGTTGATGATGAATAATATTTAATGTTTAATGTTTGATGATGTTTAATGTTTAATGTTGATGATGAGGTTTAATGTTTTATGATGATGTATAATGTTTAATGTTGAAAAATAATGTTTTATGTCTGATGTTTGATGTTTGATGTTGATGAATAATGTTTAATGTTTGATGATGTTTAGTGTTTAATGTTGATGATGATGTTTAATGTTTAATGTTTGATGATGTTTAATGTTGATGATTTGATGTCAATGATGTTCAATGGTCATGAACATTGGGATAGGACCTAATGGTTCATAAGAAAATTCATAGGACCAAATGGGTTACAAGATACCAATTTGGGATTTATTGGTGCATGCCCCTTATTTTATTTTGTTATTGATGTGGTACATGTGATTGGTTGATTAATTTAATCAAAGTCCTAATTATAGTGCCGTTGTGTAGTCTTCGATTTCCAACAACAGATGTTCACTTCGTGCGCACATTAGCGTCAAACACTTTTTATTTTTTTTTGAGTAATTTACAAATACATTGCTTAAAATATGATTGGTCTCTTAGAGAACCTCTTCAAATTTTTAGTTAAATTAGAGCTTAAATGGCTATTTTATTATTTTAGCTAGTCATTTTTTTAGTATTCACTACATCAAACTTTCTATTATACTCAATCTTATTAAAAGATTAATTTCTTATTATATTTATTATTCTTTATTTTTTTTATTAAATTGATGAGATATTACCTAAATAATTTTTAAAAAATGTATAAATAAATAAATTTGCCTTTGACCGACTGGTCGACCGATTAGGTTAGGCTAATTTTGATCATTTTTCTTCTTCTACTACAAACACTCATGAGACATCTGGTAGGATATCACGGAGGACATCTGAGTGAACGACCGGTTTAAAGATTTTGGCCTAGTTTTGCTCCAGAAAATATAATAAAAAATCATATAATTAATGAACAGTGGCTCAACAAAGTTGTTGAGGTACTGTAGCAAATTTAACAAAAAATTAATTTAGAAAAAAATTATCGAGACTGATGGAAAACAAATTTGATGCTAATGCTCTCTACAATAGCTTTTAAAGCTATTGTAGAAAATCTGATACGGATGCTCTTATAATTATGAAAATTATATCTTACCTATTTATAATTTTATAATAAATAATCTATTTTATTAGTAACTTGTCAACTCAATTATCAAATTTTAATGATGTAACAAATTTATTTTTATTAATAGTTCAAGTAATTTTATCATTATATAAAAAAATAATTAGAAATTTTATTTTTAGTTAATTATGTTACATAAAAAATTTAGCAACTATTCATTCACACATATTTTTGGCTCAGATGAGACTCTTACCATTAAAAAATTAGACTCTTATTGGTAAGCGTCTTATTCAAAGAGAATTTGAAAAAAAAAATTATGTAAACGAATTATTAATCTACAAAGTTATTATAAAAAATATTTACAATTTTAGAAACTATATAAAATAATTTGTATTTTAAATAAATTTTAAGAAAATGTATTTGTAATTTAAGCACTATTTAGATCATGACACCTTTCTATTTTTTTTATAAAAAATTAAAAAATATAGACGAAAGTTGTCAACAACCCTTAGAAGAAGAAGAAGAATCTATACTATATATTAAGTAAAATGAGATTTTTAACCCCAAGGCTTGTAAGAGCTCCAATCTCCTAATCCTAATTTTTTGATTTTTTGATTTTTAAAAAAAAAAAACCTCAGCATTTATTGACTTCTCCCAACCCAACTTCAGCATTTATTGACTTTTCCCAACCCACAATCCCTTTTGACTTCTCTCATAATTATTGCAACATCCTTTTTAATTTCTCCCATAAACTATGGTTACACACAAAAATAAAAAATAAAAAAGATAAGAATTTAGTTATAGATCTCAAAAAGATATAACATCTAAATTTGAATTATGATTTAATAATATAATTATGTATTTTTTTTTATGTATATCTATCAAAATTTTAAATCACTTAATGGGACAAATTTATCAATTTTTCAAAATTATTGATTTTTAATTTACAAAATAGAATAAAAAAAACTATTGACTGATTTATTTACTTAATAACAAAAATATTTCATAATTTCTCTCTCCTAATCTCTCTCACCAATTTTCAAAAAAAAATATTAAAACTTGCATTCATTTTCTCTTTTCCAAAAAATCAGATAGGAGCTCCAATCTCTTAATTTTCTAATTTTTTAATTTTTTGATTTAAAAAAAAAAACCTCAGCATTTATTGACTTTTCTCAACCCACAATCCCTTTTGACTTCTCTCATAATTATTTCAACACCCTTTTCAATTTCTCTCATACACTATAGTTACACACAAAAATTAAAAAAAAATAGATAAGAATTTAGCTATAGATCTCAAAAAGATATAACATCTAAATTTGAATTGTGATTTAATAATATAATTATATATATATTTTTTATGTATATCTATTAAAATTTTAAATTACTTAATGGGACAAATTAATCAATTTTCTAAAATTATTAATTTTTAATTTACAAAATAGATTAAAAAAAATTATTGACTGATTTATTTATTTAATAACAAAAATATTTCATAATCTCTCCCTCCTAATCTCTCTCACAAATTTTCAAAAAAAAATATTAAAACTTGCATTCATTTTATCTTCTTCAAAAAATCAGATAATATTTTCTATTAAAGTTGTAGATATCTACCTATATTTTATATATTATATTATAACATAACAAAAAAAACTAAAAAACTAAAAAAAAAACTTTAAAGTTTATCTAAATAAACTTTAAATCAATAAAACTCACATGTCTATCACATATCTAACTCACATCATAATTTATCTAAATAATAATAATTAAAAACAAATGGAAACCACAGATAAATTAAAATTTTAAAAAAAAAGATACCCACAACTCCATCTTAAATAAATTGAAAAAAAAATACCCGAATAGAAACCACACAAAAATAAAAATAAAAATAAAAATAAAAAGATATATCTATCTATCTATCTATATCTATACTGTATATTAAGCAAAAGGGGATTTTTAACCTCCAAGGCCTATGGAAGTTTTAATATCCCAATTTGAATTTTTAAAATTTTTTATTTTAAAAAAAATAAAAACTCAACATTTATTGATTTGGTCAAAATCTCCTGATTAGCATTTATTAACTTTTTTCAATTCACATATCTTTTCACATGCCTGCAATTATTGATTTGGTCAAAATTCCCTGATCAGCATTTAAAATCCCCTTATACAAATAATTATAGATCTGATTAGATATAATCAAGATTCTTTTCAACTTTTTTCATACACTATGGTTAGTGATAAGAAAAAAATCTTAAAAAACACAATTTAAATATTAAAAAAATTTAAAACAAATATAAATATCTATAATTATCTCGTGTATAGCAGGAGTGATATGCTAGTTAAAAATAAAATAAAAAACGCATTTGGTAATTTCACACGGGAATGCTTGTCGTTTCGTTTTTATCGCCAGCACCGCCTTCGTCGTTTGGAATCTAATTTACTAAATTACCCTCATCCTTATTCACTTTTTACCTCAGGCGGCCATTTCAACGACACAGCTATTTTTTACACAAATCACACTCATCTCCGGTAGAGTATCCGAGGGAGAGAGACAGTCACTTCCATACTTCTCCATCTCTCTCCACTTTCTCTCTCTAAAAAGCTTTCTCTCTAAAAGTCTGTTAGCCATTAAAAGCACATCTTTTTTTTCAACTCCGCAACTTTATCACTGAACTCTGTGACTCTTTCTCTGAAACCAAAAGCATTTTAATATATTTATTATTCGTTTATTTTTCGACTGTGTTCTGCTATGATTCGCTGATCTTTATTCTGAGATCCAAGCCCTAGTGTTTGAATTACTCAAATTTCTAATCGGTGTTTCTTCAACAATGAAGCCCAGTTCTCGTCTCGACTCTGCTATTTTTCAGCTCACTCCTACTCGAACCAGGTAATTTTCTCTACAAATCGCTGTCCATGATTTGAGTTTTATTTCATCAAAGATTGAATCTTTTGTCCATTTGTAGTCAAGCGATCTGAGAGTTGCTGTCAGTTGATTTTTGAGATTTGATGTTGTGTTCCTGCCGTAGTACTCTTTGTAATTCAGTTTTGTTTTTTTCTGTTTTAGATTTTGTCTTGAATATGATCTAGGACGATTGGAATCAATGCTTGTTCAGTTAGTACACTTTTGATAGTACCTTGGATTTTTGTATTTTAGGCGTATGCTATGCTTTTATGTTCATTTCACCTATCCACTGTGCCAAAGATGTGTTTTGCATCGTTCAGTTTGATTCTTTCCATTGATTTTTCGAGAATACATGATAAATTTGTTTGCGAAAATTTTATGGATAAAGCATGCCGAGCAATTAAGCGTTATAGATTATTTGGAGGATGCAGATCCTCGGGACATGGTTTTGCCTCTAAATTAATTATACTTGACTTAGTGAATTGAAGTTGAAGTGAATTAGTTACAGAACAGTTTGTTGTTTAGTACTTTTGCAGATAAGAATTTTGGCAATGATTGGACTTTTTTAATGGAAATAAATAGAAAAGGAAAACATTTTGGTCTAAGAAGCACGAATTCAAACACGGACACATACACGACACAATACAAACACATTAACACAATAATTTTCAAAAATAAAATAAAAGTAGGACACCAGTCGACACAGGCAATTTTCATAAAAATAGGATTAGACATTGCTAGGGTACACATGAACGTAATAACTAACTGCATTTTTATTTTATTCTTTTACCTTACTTACAAATGCATTTAAATCTATCTTTAAAAAGTGGGAAATTATTTTCTACATTGTACATATGGGAAAAAGGTATGAACCAAAAGTCATGGTGTCTATTTTAGAAAGTTTTATTCATAAACAAATTGGATGTTTTGGGCTTTAGAATTCCTAAAATAAAAAAATAAAAATAAAGGAGTAGGGATTTAAAAAAAAAATCATGTTCAAGCTGAGGATGCTTTAGAACATAAAAGGATTGACAGGATTGAACAAACAATTCCCCAATTTAGCGACTGGTGCATATCATGCAGTTGTTTGGCTGGAACTATTTACCCATAAAAATATTTATCTTGTCTATCGTATCTTCTTTCCTTTTTCTTTTTCTTTTTTTTCCAGTTTTTTTGGGCTAGATAAAAAAATTATTATACTAATGGATTATATGCACTCTCATGTCTAGCCTAAAGTGCAGCTACAATAACGCTAGCTTTTCTTATTGTAATGTTGTTAGAAGAAATTCAAGAATTTTTAATTTTACCTATGAGATATGCAAATGCACTAACTGTAGCTCTGTTATCAGGTGTGATTTGATTATCTCTGCAAATGGGAAAACGGAGAAAATTGCTTCAGGTTTACTGAATCCTTTTCTTGCCCACCTGAAGACTGCTCAAGATCAGATTGCCAAGGGGGGTTATTCAATTTTGCTTGAACCTGAACCTGGAAATGACAGAACATGGTTCACCAAGGGTACGGTGGAAAGGTTTGTACAACTCTATGATGCTCTTGTGGAAATTCAGGAATTCACTGTTTGGTTGAGATTTATGCTTTCAGAGGCTTGGTCAAAACCTAACAAAATTGGTTAACATCTCCATATGATTTTCTGAACTTTTGAAGGTACTTCTGTTTGCATTATGTATTTGTATAATTAAGCAACATTATGCTACTTTATAATCTCATGTTGGGGTTAAATTATGCATCACTGACTGTATACTACTAAAATTGTGTAGTGGGACATTATTCTCATTGTTCAATGCTGTTAACCATGGAATAGACTCCTCTTTCACCTCTCAACTATCTGCAACAATTTGTTGAGGAAACAAATTGTTGATAATTTCGTTGACAAATAAATCGACTATCTGCAACATTCTGGCCGTTGATTTGAATCTTTCACTTATAGAGGAACCTGGATCTTCCCAAATGTTGCAAATTTGTGATAATTTCAATGTTGAAGCTACTGTTCCAATTTCCGATTTCCAATTCAACAGTTGTATTGGATTATTCATGATTCCCTTCCATTTGAGTTTTTAAAGGAAATGAAATGAGAAATAAAGATTAATTTGTGTTCTTTTCCACAGGTTTGTTCGTTTTGTTAGCACTCCAGAGATTTTGGAACGAGTGTACACCATAGAATCTGAGATACTACAAATTGAGGAAGCAATTGTCATTCAGGGCAACAACGATATGGGTCTGAGCACCGTAAGCATCATTTATTAGAACTTTTTGTTCTGTAAGCCATGGAAAGAGCATTCAGTTTTTTACTCCCCTTTGGTTTGGCAGGTAGAAGACAAACATGCAAAACCTGTGGGAAGCAGCGAAGGTATGCATAAAAGAAAGGTTCCATCAAAAGATATTTGTACTCTGCTGCAGTAGATGCTGAATATATTAATTTTTAAATTTAATTTATTTTTTATGGTATTGAGTTACATTCAAAATTCTGGGCAGGCGACAAAACCGTGACTGATGCTAATGAGGAAAGAGCAATTGTTCTTTACAAGGTAACTCCACATCAAATCAAGTATTGTCTTCAAATGTTGGACTTATCATATATGCAATCATAATATGGTTTCTTGTACTGGCAGCCTGATTCGCATCCACCTGAGGCAAATGGTTCCATCGCACAGGAAGGAAATTCAAAGTATATTCTAGTGCTACGATGGGTGATAAAATTATCTGTGAAATTTCTTTTGTTACTCAAGGGTTTAAACATTAGGGTGGTTGTAATTTTTCTCTATTAATTCTAAATTGATTTTCATTGATATAGATGGTTATAATATACTTTGCTTGGTGCACTGATAAGTGTGAACTAAATCTGGACATAACCAATGTCAAATGGTATCCAATAAGCACAATTTAATATTAATTGGAATGTCAAAATAGTACAGCAAGGTTCCCATAATTATGCTTGTATTGCATCATTGGGCACCCATATACACAGAATAGATTCATGCAGCCTCTATCTTTAAATTTGTCTCAAGTTTTCCTAATGTCACAAAACTGCTTTGGATTCAATACCATTTCATTTCTGCTTGACATGTAAAGTATACTTGTATTACTATCTTTTAGTTTGAATGCTGAAGAGGTAAATGCAACTCAATGATCTTTTTGTCCACAAGAAGGAACGTGGAAACTTTGATTACAGTGGTATGGGTGAAATGTGTCTTCAAGTGTGTTTCACAAAATCTCATTTGCTGCTGCACAGTTGTTGTGTTCAAGTGGCTAGATTCTGGAGTTTTGTTTTATTTATTTATTGTTTTTTTATGCCTGTCTGTTTCCAAGTGCAATCGCTGTGTGTGTCCCCATGGATATGGCGCCTAAGCTATTTGCCTGAATGCAGTGTAGTTACTAGAATATCTCTATGGATGATTCTATTCCATGTCACTTATTTGCTCTAGCCTAAGTATTGTCTTTGATAGTGGTTCAGTACCTTACACCTACCTATATAGTGGTGGGCCAGCCTAATGACATAAGTTGTATAAATATACACACACACACACACAAAAGTCTCATTATTGTGTGGGGAAACCTGATAATTCATTGATATTGGTTCTGCATTATTTGCTTTCTCATTCATACTCATATAAATTTGTGAAATGTCCAGATGTTTCTTTCTCAAGAATGAACTAATTTTATTCGAAATAAACATTTGCATATCATAAATCAAAATGAAATGAAGATGCCATGTTTTAAGGTTGTGAGACATGTTGTCATCTGCTTGTATGTTCAATGGGTAGCAATATTTGAAAACATTTTGAGGAGCCCTGTACTCATTGTACTTATTTTGCATATTTAATCAGAGTCCAACTTTTGAAAGTCCTAGAGACACGGAAAAGTGTACTGCAGAAAGAACAAGGCATGGCCTTTGCACGTGCAGTAGCTGCTGGTTTTGACATTGATCACATGGCACCACTGGTGTCATTTGCTGAATGCTTTGGAGCCTCGCGTTTAATGTAAGTAGCAATTCCTTGTTTGCAGATGTTGATTGCCATCCCCCACCTCCTCACCCCCTTTCTTACTGATTTTCTTCTTTTTTCTTTTTTAATTCATGTTTGTGCTCATAGAGCCCACTTCAATATTTCATCGAATGGAGCTTTTTATTCCCTCTTTTCCACAATAGTCACACCAGTTTTTCTTTGTAGATACCATTTTTTGTATGATGTTAGATTTGCCCATGCTGCAGGGATGCATGCTCGAGGTTCGTAGATCTGTGGAAGGGAAAGCATGAGACTGGACAGTGGCTTGAAATTGAAGCAGCAGAAGCAATGTCCAACAGATCAGACTTCTCTGCCATTAATGCATCAGGCATTATGCTTTCTAGCATGGCCAACAAACAGAATGAACCACATGGTGACTTGGCTTCAGAGGACAATGGACAAGCAGCCATTGATGCAAGTGCAGGTATGTACACCAAGTCATAAATGAGTGGTCCTACCAACAAAAGATGTTATCCTTTCTTTCTTCTAATCTTATAACAGATTTCACTGGACTCCCCCTATTCAATTTACACCGTTCCTTTGAATTTCACTCCGGTTTGGTAGATTTTAGGGCTTTAAAGGATTAAGCGATTAACATGAAGTTTCCATACTTGGACGTGTTAAAAGGGCACAAAACCTTTTTAATTGATTTATCTCCTAGAATGATAAATATCAAGGGCCAAAGATAACTTCAGTACTTTTTCTCTCTTCTTCTTCTTCTTTCCTATGAGGTCTTTATTTTCTTCATTCACTTTTTGCATTTTGAAATTTGAAAATAATTCTCACTTGCTTTTTTCTGGTTAACTGTATACACTTGTGCCCAGAAGAAACGCGTCCCATGGATCACCAAGTTCCAGTAGGCCAACAAGGATATTTTCAAGGTTCGTTTCCGCATCCTATGTTTCCTTCCTGGCCTGTACAATCCCCACCTGGTGCGCTGCCAGTCTTCCAACCTTATCCTGTGCAAGGAATGCCCTACTATCAGAGTTATCCAGGAAATGGCCCATTTTATCAGCCACCTTATCCACCAATGGAGGATTCTCGATTCAATGTTGGTTACGGAGCAGGACAGAAAAAACACACCATGGATAGTAGAGACAGCAATGTTGAATCAGAAGCATGGGAGATGGATGCCACCAAAACAAGGTCACATGGTGATTCGGAGTTGGAGAGCGAAGCTTCACAAAGCTGGGGACCACAAAAGAAGGCCGGAAGATCAGGTAAAAAGAAATCAGGCATGGTTGTTATTCGGAACATCAATTACATCACTTCAAAGGGGAAGAATTCTTCAGGCAATGAATCCCAATCAGCTTCTGACTCTGAAACTGACAAGGAAGCTGGAGATTTTCAGGTCAGTGCTCCAGATAGGATGCACAAGAACTCTTTGTCCTCAAAAAGAAAAGGAGGTCATGAATCAAATTCATCTGATAAGGAAGAAATTATTTATGAGAAGGAAACAAATGGAGGACACTGGCAAGCATTTGAAAACTTTTTACTGAGAGACAATGATGAACATAATCATGCCGCTGATCAAGGCATGTTTGCATTGGAAAAAAATGTTAAAAACAAGAGACGACAGAACACAGTTGGTGATGATCCTTTAGCTGTTGTTGGGAGAGATTCAGTTGAAGCACAAGACGGGAGGATAACTGAATTCCATAAAGCTAGTGGAAACGTGGCTCGGATGTTGAGGGCATCAAATGATGAAGGTTTAATTTCTAGAGGAGAGGGTCATTATGGAGATCGTATAGGATCAACTGATGACCAAATGGATATACAATTTACAGAAACAAATGGAAGAAAGGTTTTGTATAGGAACAATGCAAATGATGATTTTATGATTGTTGGACGAGAAAACCAATCACATTTTTTGAGTTCATCAGATCCGCTGGTTGTAAATGGATTCACGCGTGCCACCAATAATTTGGATGGGAGTTCACCACAAGATATGATTGATGAATCCTTCATAGTTCCATTCCGGTCAATGTCACTAGATCATGTTGGAACTAACGATAGAACTGCTATTGACATGGATTCTGAGCTTCCTTCAACAATGCAGAGGTCAGAATATAGTTCTAATAGGACTGGAGACCAAATTAACTATGAGCCAGATGATTTGAGCTTCATGCCTGAACGCGGGACAGAAAAAATGACTACTGGATATGACCCTGCTTTGGACTATGAAATGCAGGCTCATGTTGAAGATGCTGCTTCACTGGATAACAGAAATAAAGAAGTTGTAGTAGATGTCAAGCAAGGGTCCAAGAAGTCAGACAAGGATCGGAAGTCAAAATTTGCTCCAGATGCTTTGGATAAGAAGACTCTGGGACCAATAAGAAAAGGGAAAACTTCAAAAATGAGTCCTTTAGATGATGCACGAGCTCGTGCTGAAAAACTAAGAGCTTTCAAAGCTGATCTCCAGAAAATGAAGAAAGAGAAGGTACATTGCTTATTATACTTCAACACTCTACAGCACAGTGAAAAGATTAGCAGCAAAACTTCTTGTGATACTTGTGAAATCACATCATGGGTTTGAAAAAGTGAAACAGCCTCCCTGCGGGGGTAAGGTTGTTTAACCCTTCGCAAACCCCGCAGTGGTGGGAGCCCCATTCACTGGGCTGCCCTTTAGCTTTGGCTTCATGCTCTTATAGTTACAGTGCAATTTTTCTTTTGCCAGCTTAGCATGTTTGGCATTCCAATGGACTTATATCTTCAAGTTGTTTCTTTTACAGGAAGAGGAAGATCGCAAACGACTGGAAGCTTTGAAGATGGAGAGGGAAAAGAGAATTGCAGCAAAAGGCAGTTCGACTGCTCAGTTGGCATCCTCACAGAAAACCCGAAAACAATTGCCAACAAAACTTGCACTAAGCTCTGTCAAAGGAACAAAGTTCAGTGATTCAGAGCCAGGATCATCATCTCCTCTACAGAGATCTAAGATAAGAACTGCGTCAACTGGATCCAGTGAACCTCATAAAGCCTCTAAAAGCAACAAATCAAGTAATGGAAGCCATTTGCCAGGGAATAGGACGACAAGATCAGTTTCATCATTACTAGAGCCAAGGAAAGAGAACAATGATGTCACTCCAGATCCAAAGGTTCCCATGGCATGAATCCAAAGACTATCTGAGCCTAAAACAGTTAGCAGCCCTTATGTTGCTCCAGTGAAGTCACGTCGTGCTGAATTAGTATCAAAGCCAAAGCTTTCAAATGAACCTGAGAGGAAAGACATATCTGCTATTATAAACCTTGATAAAAGCAAGGCTGCAACACTTCCTGAACTTAAGATCAGAACATCTAAAGTGCCTTTGGATGTAGGCCGGAACACATCAGTACCCAAAGAGGTGACACAGAAAGTGAACGTGAAGAAATCTTCTCTAACTTCCGGAAGTGCTGAATTAAATAGGAACGACGACCAACACACACATCAGAGTGATGTGGATGGCAAACCAGTAATTGATAAGACAGTTGTGATGCTTGAGTGTGAGAAGCCCTCTTTTCCTATTGTACATCCATCACAAGAAAATATGGGTGTACAAAAGGAGCGTTATGACAATCATGACAATTTAGAGAAAACTGAGGTGATATCAGAGTATGCAGCTATTCGTGCACCAGCTTCACCCATGGAAGGAGTTGATATAGAACCCATTCAAAGCCAATTACAAGAGCAACCCAGGGTTTACGAGGTAGGATTGGTAAAATCATAATTATTGTTTTACAGTCTATGCATGTTGTAAAGGCTGTGATTTGCATTGATGAACAATCTCTGCCAAGTGAAACAATTAAATTGAAATTCATAACATAGATGCAGTGTCCCTAAGTCCTACTTGTATGGCAGTTGGTAATCCCAAAATCTGCTATTATGTTGTTAAGGTTTGTTACGTTTCACTTTAACAAATAGACACTATTTGAATCTTTCTTTAAATGCTAATATATATTTCGATTGGTTTACTGTTCCAAACTTGCTCTCATTCTAGTAAATACAAACTAGTTTTTTTGTTTTTGTTTTTGTTTTTTTATGATATAATCCTATTTTCTGATTGATCTATTTTTATGATATAATACTATTTTGTTTGTCAGGTTATGACAAGTTATGCAGAGAATGAACCGCCAAACTCTTCAAGCATGTATTCTGCTGAAAAACCTTACCAAGCCCCTTTGGCTCGGCTCTCTTCTTTAGAAGACCCATGTACTGACAATTCAGTGTATGGCAAAGCACCTTCAACAAACTTAGAGACAGCGACAATGGGTGTGGAAACTGCTAAAGCACAAGTATCTGGTTTTGAGAATCTGAAATTAGAAAAGATTCCGGAAGTCCTGGAGAAGCCTCAGGTGAAGGTATCACCAAAAGGGTTTAGACGGCTCTTGAAGTTTGGAAAGAAGAGCCATAGTTCAACTGCAGGTGAGCACAGTGTTGAATCAGATAATGTGAATGTTAGTGGCTCTGAGGTAGATGGCAATGCAACAAATGCAGCTTCTTCTAGTGAAGGTAATATGCATTTCACTACATTTTGCACTGTTTTGAACAATTAATTATATAGCATTGTTGTACTTCTGGGTTTCTATTGCATATATGACTATACAGAAAACAGCATGAAGTCTTAGCTTCATATATATTGTTGGGCCCATTTCAACAACTTAACCTTTTAGATGATTTCAACATGGTATCAGAACATGCAAAATAGCTTGTGTTCAAACCCCACCGGCTACCCGATAATTTATTAAGGATAATAAATGTCGGAAATTGTTGAGTTTTTATTATTGCATTAAATGCTTCCATTTACTTAACTTGTTTAGAAGTAGGCTATGGTTAAGTTTTGATGTTACCTTAACTCCTATTCGGTCGGAACTAGTTCTCAAGCTGACCTGATATTTGATGATTCTCATGCTCAGTTCATACATTGAAGAATCTAATCTCTCAAGATGAAACCCCAACTTCTGGAGCTACTTCCCAAAAATGTAAGTGATCATCACACTGCTTCCATTCTTGCCTGATTTGTTTCCTTTTCTGTCCTTGAATGAACAAGGTTTTTGGATCATTTCTTTTCTTCCACTGGTTACAGCTTCCCGCCACTTCTCTATTTTGTCACCCTTCCGTAGCAAGACCAGTGAAAAGAAGTCAACAACATGACAAGGCGGACATTTAGGTGAGGTTGCTGATTTATTTTCTTCAGTCCTTTGTGGGTATGAGAAGTGAGAAATGTCGTGTGTATCAATTTGCATGGACAAAATTGTGTTTATTGGTTTGTAAAAATAGGTCACTGTACATTCAAATCCACTTTTCCTTTGCCAAAATAGTTCTATACTGCATTGAATCTTGCCTCATAGTTAATACCAAGCATGTGAAACCATGAACTCTTGTTGTTATATTTAAGTAGCAAACAAAAATCAGACAATGAAATAGTCAGTGTACAGAGCATCTAAGAGTACATCACTAGATGTCTATCAGAAACCTAAACATGCACTAAACTGCACCAATCAGTCGAAGTGAATGACTAAGCAGGAAATATTGCTTCTGCTCATTCTGGTTAAAGCTTCCCTTGCTAAACACTCAGCAACTTCTTGTGGATCCTCCATGTGCCTGATGAGATTCACTGCCTCTTGATGCGTCATCATCTAGAGAAAGAATCGTACTTTATTACTACAACCAATGAGGACAATGAGGATAGTTTTGTGAAAGTGAAATTATCTCGCATTCATCTTAGATTTTGTGACTAAAAACAATGGTGATGCCTCTTATTTTTAGTGAAGTGTATTGTATGTACCCTTCCAGATGCCATTGCTTGCTAAGATAACAAACTCTGTATCAGAGTCTATTCTTTCGTCTCCAACCACAACTTCTGAGCTTTTAGAGGTGCGCACTTTAGACATGCGTACGACACCTGATAAGTAGAATAAAATAAAATTCTATTTCATTCACTTTTGTTTTTGTTTTTGTTTTTGTTGTTTTTGAACATAATATATAATTGATATAATTGGAGCGGGGGAGAGAGTTGCATGCCTAGAATGAATCTGAGAGACCAGTGTCTTTTGGTACCTTGCTGTTGCCTCCAACTGATCGGATGAGCTTCACCATCTCTGCACACAACAGCTCTGTATTCACCCATGTTAGCCATCACATGCCTCTCCCCATTGATGACTATGGCAGATGCTGAGTCGACTTTCCATGTCTCCTCTGCTTTCTCTGCCTCTCTGATCTTCGCTCTCGCGCCCAGATATGCCTTTGTCAGAGTCTCTTTGCTCTTCCTCCTCAACTTAGGCTGTCAAACATTTTTGCATATATGTAGTTGAGTAATTCTACATATCCAAAATGTGATCTCATCTTATTGGACCTTTAAAAAATTAGGACCTTCAGTGACAATTTTTTTTTAATAAAAAATTTAATCTCGGAACTTTTTGTTTAGCATATACTTGCCGCTTTGGGTTTCTTATCAAACAAATGTGATTGCATGTACTTGGTGACTGAATCTCCAATTTTGGCATTGGAAACTTCAAAAAACCACAACTCAAGATCTTCAATTTGCTCTTTCTGCACCACAACTGAGTCCGAGTTTGAGTTCAAGTTGGGCTCATCATTGAATTCACAGTGATCATCTACGACATAGTAACCATGTGACCCTGGCACCATCCATGAAGGCCTCTTTCGAAACTCAGTCTCTCTTTTTCCATTACCTGAAACATCTCCATTGAAAAATCTTCTCACTCGAAATGCCTGCCCAATTCATTAACAAAATTACCACACAAAATAAAAAGTAACAAAAGAAAATAAAAAATATATATCATCACACAATGAACAATGTTTTGGTGATGTCAAATAAAAAATTAATTGACATTGTAGTGATCTGCAGTCTAGTTATATAAACTGTAAGTGGCTTAGAAAAGTAATGTAGGAAAGATTTTTTTAAAAAAAGCAAGAAACAAGAAAAATAAATTTGGAATAGCGAAAAACATTATAGACTTTCTGTAAGAAAATTGGTTATTTTCACGTGGAAAATAAATCTTGTATTTTTCTAAAGAACTTAAAAGCCAAGGTATCATGTCGATATGGGTTGTACAAGAAATTTCACTTCAATCATTCTCATACTAGACAAATTTAGGAAAAGTTTTGATTTTCTCTCTTTTTCTTCCGTAATTATTTGGTATTTTGAGAATTTCATGGTCATCATATGGCAGCATGGATCTTCTAAAGTGATCATACAACACATCATTTTATGATGAAAAATTACTCTGGAGGATCCATACTTGATGGCATGCCCACCCAATAACAAAGACTATTCAACTCCATGATCCAAAAAAATAAAAACCATGGATAATTTCTGCTTTTTTGCACTTCCAATCACTTTTATCTCAACCAAACTCATGTTTTTATCAAATACAAGCTTGAAGAAACTCATGCTTGCTGTTCCTAAATTATTGAATAAGATATATAACTAGATTGGTTATGTTGTTAAAATTTTGCATTTAAGGTGTTTTTGGGATGTACGTAGAAAAATTCACCATAATTCTAGAACTCCATTAATCAAATCTTTTGATTCTCCAACCCCTGTAAATAGTGTGTGTGTACACTCACATGAATACATAGATTTTGAGAGAGAGAGAGTTACCTTGAGCTTGAGATGAAGATCCTTAAACCACATGATTATGCTGAAACTTGAGATGTGTTTCACCAAATGAATATATATGGTATTTGAGGATGATAATAAGATTAAACGTTTTGATTTTCAAATCAAAATATGGAGAGATTTTCTTGGGAAGAGATATATACTCTCGTATAGATCTTGGTTATATATACGTTTTTTAGATGTTTTGAAGTCAATGAAGAGTTTAAAGCTGTAGGAATTTTCGATGCACCTCCGATTTTTTGCCCAAGAAAAAAAGAAATTTTTATTTGAATTAATTACTGCTGGCATTTTATGAGTTTTGAATTTCTAATATAAATTTAATTCGGTCATTTTCTTCTTTTTCTTAGACATACATATTAATTTTTTATCGTAATCTTGTGTTGACTTGTGAAATCCTATCAAATTCAATAAAAATTTCACTAAAAAAAAAAAAATAGCCGCATAACATGTCAAATCTTATCAATTTCAAATATAAAAGCTTTATTATTAGGAAAATTACACAAAATAGTGAAAAAAAAAGGGGAAAAAAAATATTTAACATTTAATGGGATGCTTTCTAAAATTACACAACAAATGATAAATATGAAAAATACTTACAAGGAAATGAAATTTAGAGTTACATTTACCATTTTGTCCTCCCCACTCATACTACTCTTGCCTCATGCATACGTTTTTATATGTATATGTTTCTCTCTTTCTCTACCTTGCACACACTTCACACAAAACACACTTGTATACCTACATCTCTCTCTACATTTTTTTTTTTTTACTTTTTTTTGATAAAACATATATAGTTTTTTAAATATTAATCCAATTTTATAGAATTAATACTATTAAAAAGATATCGATGATACCTTTAAAACTAGACTTATATTAAATATATGAATAATGATTTGTCCTCCTAATTTTCCCCTCCTTAATCCCCCGAAATCACAGAGGTGAGCGAGAGAGAGAGAGGGGAAGAAGAGGGCTGCGATCTTCGTTGCTCTTCCTCGCAAAGACGATCTTCGTCGCCTCACCGCTATCTCATTGCAGCAGCAGCTCCAGCTTCGACCGCCGTCTCAGCCTCCGGCCCCGACTCCGCCTCCTCCTCCTTCCTCCTTCCCCTCCTCCTCCTCCTCCTCCTTCCTTCCTTCGATTTACATACGAAAAAAAAAGGCAAAACGACGCTGCGTTTTGGCCTTTAGGGATCGGGCGATTCAGCGGCGTAGCATTACCGTAAATATATTTAATAAAAAAATTAAAATAAAATAATCACTCTGTTTGGTTATATTTTCAAAATATTTTTTTTTAAAAAAATAAAACTAATTTAACAAAAATAAACACTGTATTTAAAATTCTCAAAATTTACTTTCATTCATTCTTAATAGATGAATGAACCACATAATGAAAATTTCAAAGCATTCAGCCGTTTTATATTATTTTCTTATTTACACAAAAGTAATTTTTAAAATTTTTAAAAATGATTTTTTATAATGTCTACTTATACAAAATTAATTTTAATAGCATTTTAAAAAACTGGCAACTAAACAGATATCTTTATTGTTTCTTTTTCACCAAAAAGGCAAAGACAATGGTTAATCCAATGAGTAAATTTTTATGTACTTCAACTAGAGGTCATAAGGTTCTCCCTTCAACTTGCATGTAATAATAATAATAATAATAATAATAATAATAGGCAAGAGATAGTAATTAAGAACTCGTTTGAAAATTGGCATTTTAGTATTTTTTAAAATTAAAATATAAGATTAAAAAAGGGAAAATTTGTGATAGAATCCCTCACTGTTTAATTTGTCTTTCAAAATGACAAGAATTATATAGGTACTTTCAAAATCTCCTAATATTTTAAAACTTGTTTCTTTACTATATTATCTTCATATCTATCAGCTCTCCTATTAAGTCATCTTCACAGTGTATTTCAGAGTAAAATTTTACTTTGAATCATAGTAAACTTTACTCTGATTCAGAGTAAAATTTTATACTGAATCAGATAAAATTTATTATGATTCAAAGTAAAAATTTACATTGTTAAGCAAATTAACATGTTTTTAATTAGAGTAAAATTTCAGAATAAAATTTTATTTTGGATCATAGTAAACTTTACTCTGAATCAGAGTAAAGTTTACTATGATTCAAAGTAAAACTTTATATCGTTAAGCAAATCAACATGTTTTTAAGCAGAGTCAAACTTTACTGTTACAACAAATAAAATACATACTAAAAAAATGAATCAGAGTCAAATTTTACTCTTAGATCTATTAACAAATAAAATATAAAATAAAAAAAGCTAATTAGAAACAACAAGGTGACATCTACAACTTAGATTGCTTTCTGGCCTTTGAGAGAGAGGTGAGGAAAGATAAAATAGAAAATAGAAAGATCTAAGAAAGAGGCATATAAGGAGCTACAATTGGCTTTTCTTATCTCTATATCTCTTATCAACTTCGTGAGGGAGTTTGAAACCCTAACCCTTCAATGATCGTCAATGCCTGCAATTGATTGAAGCTTACAATGATGCCATTAACGTCGTTGTAGTTGCGAATGATGACAAGAAGAGAGATAAATGAGAGAGAGAGAGAGAGAAAAACAACCACGATGTTCGAAGGTGGTGGTGGCGGCAATAGTAGTGTGACAAAGGAGCTAAGAGGAGTAACACCGCAGCAATGGATGGAGAGAGATCGACGGGTGGTGGCGATAGAGGGAGTGAGAACGATGGACGACGACGACATGGAAGAGAGATCGACGGGTGGCCTCTGATATGGCTATGAAGAGAAGTTGTCTTTAAAGGGAGAGAGTGGGTAAAGAAGGTGGGAGAGAGAGTGGGTAAAGAAGGTGGGAAGATTTAGTTGAGGATATAGTAGTTTGATAAAATATTTAAATAATAAATTTTGTCTTTTATGCAAGACTTTATAATTAGGGCAAATTACAAACACCCCCTTCGAGGTTTGGTGAAAATACAGATTCCCTCATGAGATTTGAGAAATTACATCCCGCTTTCTAAGGTTTATATTTCCATAACAAATTGCCCCATGAGGTTTATATTTTCATACAGATTTCCCCCTAATTTGTTATGCAAATTTGATCCTTAGGGGGTAATTTGTAATTTCTCAAACCTCAGGGAGAAATCTGTATTTTCACCAAACCTCGAGGAGGTGTTTGTAATTTGCCCTTATAATTATGAGGAGATTTAGAAAATATAATTTTTTTTCTTTTAACAATGAAAGAGAGGTAAAGGGGTTTATAGTCAAATATATTTGGAAAGAATCTTTCTATAAAAGAAAGTGAAAAAAAAAGAAAAGAAAAGTAAAATGAAAGGAAAAAATATTTTTAACTAGTAAGTTAAAATATTCTTAATTTTTTAATATTTTTTGAAACTTTTTAATTAAAAACCAATAAAAAAATACGCTAAGCAATAGCAACCATTTTCCCCTAAACCTCCCTAAAACCCAATTCTTCCTCTTTCTGCTCCCTCCCACCACAGTCAAAGACTGTCACAGAGAGAGAGAGAGAGAGAATGGCAGTCTCTCGTCTCCTTCAAGCAAAATCAGAACTTCATTTGCAAAGAGTAGGTAAACCCCAATCTCACACAAAACAATCATTTGTTTCCGCACCACACCCAAATGTTGGTGTTGTTTTTGAAAAATCACCTCTTTTCGTGTTTCGAACTACAGTGGGTTTTGATTCTATTTGTAGGACTTGTCAGCCCAACAAGGTGGTTTTGCTCCACCTCTTCCAATAATGGCGATGCCCAGAAGTCATCGCAGTCCAAGAAACCGCCAAGGAACAGAAGACTGTCGCTGTTGAATCATTCGTGAAGGAGTGAGTTTCTTTTCAAAACCCTTGACCATAATCTCTATTGAATTTAGATAGGTTTGTGTTTTTATCAATTGCTTCAAGTTTAAGGCTGTGCTTGGATCTTGGATTTGTGCAGGAATATAAGATCCAAACACAGCCTAAATGATAAGAAAATTGAATTTGCTAAAAAATAAGTAGTGGGTATTTTAATTTGAATCCATATAAAGGAATTTGTCATTTCTCTATTGATCACTTCTTGTAATATGCTCTTAAATACCTTGAATATATATATATACATATATTTGTTTTTTGAAAAATGCGTTTTGTTTTCCAGGATCCAACTTAGATATATGCTTGACATGTATGTATATATTTTGTTAGCTCTACAAAGTGATGCAATCTTATCTGGAAGTAGGATTGTTTTGGCACATGGAACGTGAACTAAAACTCGGTACCCATTATACTCTGATATGGGCGGGGTTATGTTGACCACATAGTTAATTTAATACATTTTGAGGTACTTTTATTTCTTTCTGAAATTGACTATTAATTAGACAGTTATTGAAATACTTGAGTTATCTATTTACGTTCAGAATTTTCTTTCTTATATTAGAATAAATCATGTAAAAATGGACAACTAAGTCTATTTCAGTGCTTTGTCCCTTTTGCAATCTACTCCTGCCAAACAATACATTGGCTTTTAGATTAATATGTTAGAATTATTTATTTTACCTCTTAAAATGTATAAAACTGGGAGAAGAAATAGGAAAAAAAAATTGGATTACTAAATGTAGCATATTAGAATGGAATACCATTTTCTGAAAATGTGTATGATGCAGGTATTTTTGTATTTTAGGGCTAGACTGCAAGGAAAAAGTGGTGGCCTGGAAGATTTCAACTCTAGTTTCCTGTTATTGCAAGGGGGCCATTATGTATACATTTAATGAACTCTACAGATGAGAAGAAACTTTCTTAAAGTCGTCGCATAGAAACCATAATGGATACCTCCTGCAAAATGGGCAGTTTCTAAGCAAGTAACAGGTTGGATTGTAGCTTAAGAATAGACTCATAACCAACAAAAAGTAAAAATCTTAAAAAATAGGAAACTCTCACCAAACTAGAATCTAAAGAACAATTTGTAAGAATACTGGAATGCCGCTATACAATAACTAATTACTTGTGAATTGTTTGGGATGGGATTTTGTCTTATTGTCACTCGCACATCAATGCATTTAAAACTCAAATCACTGTATAATTGTGGTTTTCAATTGCTCTGCTATTATGATCTAATTGGTTTGATTCAGTCAACATGGTTACTTCCATAGAGGAGCATTGTCGGTCAAAATATTGGATTCCTTGAGAAATGCGCCCAACACTTGTTGGATGAGTCCATTATTTGAAATTAAGTTTCATTGTCTTAGCCCGTGTTTGGTACATAGGAAGAATGGCAAGAAGCAGAGGGGAGGGATGATGGGATTTTTCATTTTAGTTGGGGAGGATGGGAGAAGGGATTGGAAAGGTGGTGGAGAATACATCCTTCAGGTCCACCATTGTCATCTGCCCAAAAAATGGGTGGTAGATAGGAGGGGAAGAACTCTCACATTCTCTCAAAAGCATTTTTACACTTTTTCTTAAAAATTTGGTTATTCCTTATTATGTGAAGACTTAATTGTGAAGTTGCTTAATGTTTTCCTTCCTCCTCTGCTCCCCCAATTCAACCCAACATAAAGAACAAAAATCACCTTCCATTCCCTAGGAATACTTCCTCTACCCCTCCCACTTTTCCATCTCTCCAATTTTATTTTATTTTTCTTGGTACAAGATACAGAATTAAACACTTGGCTGACACAACATCATGGCCATTTCTAATGATCTTGAAAATGAATGGAGACGCAATGCAGTATACACAATTTAATCCAAGGTAAATATTTTTTTATTATAAAGTTGATATAAGGTTAATGTCACTATGAATAAAACAAAATAAGTATGATATTTGTATCTCAACATTCTTGGCTTGTTCATGTCCTTTTTTACATTTTTCATTTTCTTGTTTTCACATTTTTTCCCCCTTTGGTAAGCTTTTTTTGTTTTATGTTCATATCTATGTATCTTTGTTGTGTTGTGTGTCCATGCCTCATTTTATGTCTATGCTACCAAGCTTTAGTGATCTTTCACTTTGCAATTGATTAGAATTTAGCATAATTTTCCCATTTGCAAACTTTCACGAGAGGCACCATGAATGCCTCTTCTCTTGATATCTCAGCATTCAGCTGGTTCAACTGTTTAAAAGGTCAGTTGAGGTGTTTGTATACAAGTATTGACTATCTGCATGTCTGTGTGCTCTTGTGGGTGAGAAAAAGTGCCCAGATGGGTGTTTGCAACATTTCTCATAGTTGCAACTGGAGTCATATCTGAAACCAATTGTTTTTAAGTATATGCTCTCTGAACCCTTTATATTGTACTTTTTGAATTTACAAATATATGGAAACACATCCAGGGACCTTCCCTAATGCAACACAAGTCCAGAACAAAGTGGGAGGATCATGGTACACACTGAAAGACATTCTCTCCAACCTAAAGGAAAAGATGTTGGGAAATCCTCAACTTCAGAATCATGCTACCAATGATGCATCAGATTCTACAGTTGATGCAACAGTTTTGGAGGTTATTACAACTCATAATAGTAAAAATCTTAGTGAATTTGAGTTTTATTTCATCAAAGATTGAATCTTTTGTCCATTTTTCATCAAGCGATCTGAGACTTGTTGTCAGTTGATTTTTGAGATTTGATGTTGTGTTCTATGCCGTAGTAATCTTTGTAATTCAGTTTTGTTTTCTTCTGTTTTAGATTTTGTCTTGAATATGATCTAGGACGATTGGAATCAATGCTTGTTCAGTTAGTACACTTTTGATAGTACCTTGGATTTTTGTATTTTAGGTGTATGCTATGCTTTTATGTTCATTTCACCTATCCACTGTGCCAAAGATGTGGTTTTGCATCATTCAGTTAGATTCTTTCCATTGATTTTTCGAGAATACATGATAAATTTGTTTGCCAAAATTTTATAGATAAAGCTTGTCGAGCAATGAAGCGTTATAGATTATTTGGAGGATGCAGATCCTAGGGACATGGTTTTGCCTCTAAATTAATTATATTTAACTTGGTGAATTGAAGTTGAAGTGAATTAGTTACAGAACAGTTTGTTGTTTAGTACTTTTGCAGATAAGAATCTTGGCAATGATTGGACTTTCATAATGGAAATAAATAGAAAAGGAAAACATTTTGGTCTAAGAAGCACGAATTCAAACACGGGACACATACACGACACAATACAAACACATGAACACAATAATTTTTAAAAATAAAATAAAAGTAGGACACAAGTCGACACAGGCAATTTTCGTAAAAATAGGATTAGACACTGCTAGGGTACACATGAACGTAATAACTAACTACATTTTTATTTTATTCTTTTACTTTACTTACAAATGCATTTAAATCTATCTTTAAAAATTGGGAAATAATTTTCTACATTGTACATATGGGAAAAAGGTATGAACCAAAAGTCGTAGTGTCTATTTTAGAAAGTTTTATTCATAAACAAATTGGATGTTTTGGGCTTTAGAATTCCTAAAATAAAATAAAAAAAAAGAAAAAAAGAGTAAGGATTTAAAAAAAAAAACATGTCCAAGCCGAGGATGCTTTAGAACATAAAAGGATTGACGGGATTGAACAAACAATTCCTCAATTTAGCGACTAGTGCATATCATGCAGTTGTTTGGCTGGAACTATTTACCCATAAAAATATTTATCTTGTCTATCATATCTTCTTTCTTTTTCTTCTTTTTTTCCAGTTTTTTTTGTGCTAGATAAAAAAATTATTATACTAATGGATTATGCACTCTCATGTCTAGCCTAAAGTGCAGCTACAATAATGCTAGCTTTTCTTATTGTAATGTTGTTAGAAGAAATTCAAGAATTTTTAATTTTACCTAGGAGATATGCAAATATGCACTAACTGTAGCTCTGTTATCAGGTGTGATTTGATTATCTCTGCAAATGGGAAAACGGAAAAAATTGCTTCAGGTTTACTGAATCCTTTTCTTGCCCACCTGAAGACTGCTCAAGATCAGATTGCCAAGGGGGGTTATTCAATTTTGCTTGAACCTGAACCTGGAAATGACAGAACATGGTTCACCAAGGGTACGGTGGAAAGGTTTGTACAACTCTATGATGCTCGTGTGGAAATTCAGGAAGTCACTGTTTAGTTGAGATTTATGCTTTCAGAGTCTTGGTCAAAATCTAACAAAATTGGTTAACATCCCCATATGATTTTCTGAACTTTTGAAGTTACTTCTGTTTGCATTATGTATTTGTATAATTAAGCAACATTATGCTACTTTATAATCTCATGTTGGGGTTAAATTATGTATCACTGTATACTACTAAAATTGTGTAGTGGGACATTACTGTCATTGTTCAATGCTGTTAGCCATGGAATAGACCCCTCATTCATCTCTCAACTATCTGCAACAATTTGTTAAGGAAACAAATTGTTGATAATTTCGTTGACAAATAAATTGACTATCTGCAGCATTCTGGCTGTTGATTTGAATCTTTCACTTATAGAGGAACCTGGATCTTCCCAAATGTTGCAAATTTGTGACAATTTCAATGTTGAAGCTACTGTTCCAATTTCCAATTCAACAGTTGTATTGGATCATTCATGATTCCCTTCCATTTGAGGCTTTAATGCTGTGTTTGGTTGAGGGATTTGGGGAGAAATTTGGAAAGGAAAAATGAAAAGGTGTGTGAAACTAGGTGAAATGTAAGTATATTTTATTCACATTTCACCTAATTTTTCCCTTTCCCTTTCCAAATCGCTCCTCAAATTCCCCAACCAAACACAGCGTAAAGGAAATGAAATGAGAAATAAAGATTAATTTGTGTTCTTTTCCACAGGTTTGTTCGTTTTGTTAGCACTCCAGAGATTTTGGAGCGAGTGTACACCATAGAATCTGAGATGCTACAAATTGAGGAAGCAATTGTCATTCAGGGCAACGACGATATGGGTCTGAGCACCGTAAGCATCATCTATTAGAACTTTTTGTTCTATAAGCCATGGAAAGGACATTCAGTTTTTTACTCCCCTTTGGTTTGGCAGGTAGAAGACAAACATGCAAAACCTGTGGGAAGCAGCGAAGGTGTGCATAAAGAAAGGTTCCATCAAAAGATATTTGTACTCTGCTGCAGTAAATGCTGAATATATTAATTTTTAAATTAAATTTATTTTTTATGGTATTGAGTTACATTCAAAATTCTGGGCAGGCAACAAAACTGTGACTGATGCTAATGAGGAAAAAGCAATTGTTCTTTACAAGGTAACTCCACATCAAATCAAGTATTGTCTTCATATGTTGGACTTATCATATATACAATCATAATATGGTTTCTTGTACTGGCAGCCTGATTCGCATCCACCTGAGGCAAATGGTTCCATCGCACAGGAAGGAAATTCAAAGTATATTCTAGTGCTATGATGGGTGATAAAATTATCTGTGAAATTTCTTTTGTTACTCAAGGGTTTAAACATTAGGGTCGTTGTAATTTTTCTCTAATAATTCTAACTTGATTTTCATTGATATAGATGGTTATAATATACTTTGCTGGGTGCACTGATAAGCATGAACTAAATTTGGACATAACCAATGTCAAACGGTATCCAATAAGCACAATTTAATATTAATTGGAATGTCAAAATAGTACATCAAGGTTCCCATAATTCTGCTTATATTGCATCATTGGGCACCCTTATACACAGATTAGATTCATGCAGCCTCTATCTTTAAATTTGTCTCAAGTTTTCCTAATGTCACAAAACTGCTTTGGATGCAATACCATTTTTGCTTGACATGTAAACTATACTTGTATTACTATCTTTTAGTTTGAATGCTAAAGAGGTAAATGCAACTCAATGATCTTTTTGTCCACAAGGAACGTGGAAACTTTAATTACAGTGGCTTCAAGTGTGTTTCACAAAATCTCATTTTCTGCTGCGTAGTTGTCGTGTTCAAGTGGCTAGATTCTGGAGTTTTGTTTTATTTATTTATTTTTTATGCCTGTCTGTTTCCAAGTGCAATCGCTGTGTGTCCCCATGGATATGGTGCCTAAGCTATTTGCCTGAATGCAGTGTAGTTACTAGAATATCTCTATGAATGATTCTATTCCATGTCACTTATTTGCTCTAGCCTAAGTATCGTCTTTGATAGTGGTTCAGTACCTTACACCTACCTATATAGTGGTGGGCCAGCCTAATGACATAAGTTGTATAAATATACACACGCACACACACAAAAGTCTCATTATTGTCTGGGGAAACCTGATAATTCATTGCTATTGGTTTTGCATTATTTGCTTTCTCATTCATACTCATATAAATTTGGGAAATGTCCAGATGTTTCTTTCTCAAGAATGAACCAATTTTATTTGAAATTAACATTTGCATATCATAAATCAAAATGAAATGAAGATGCCATGATTTAAGGTTGTGAGACTGTGAGAATATATTGTGTATATATGGCATTGTGTATATTAGGAATAGGTAAGAATTAGGCAAGGTTGTGGTGTAAGTAAATAGGAATCTTTGTATTTCCTTTTTCAATCATAGATTTAGGGCTATATAAATTAACATTTGCTTTATTTGAAATTAACATTCGCATATCATAAATCAAAATGAAATGAAGATGCCATGTTTTAAGGTTGTGAGACTGTGAGAATATATTGTGTATATATGGCATTGTGTGTATATGGCATTGTGTATATTAGGAATAGGTAAGAATAAGGCAAGGTTGTGGTGTAAGTAAACAGGAAACTTTGTATTTCCTTTTTCAATCATAGATTTAGATATGTCCAATGGGTAACAATATTTGAGAACATTTTCAGGAGCCCTATACTCATTGTACTTATTTTGCATATTTAATTAGAGTCCAACTTTTGAAAGTCCTAGAGATACGGAAAAGTGTACTGCAGAAAGAACAAGGCATGGCCTTTGCACATGCAGTAGTTGCTGCTTTTGACATTGATCACATGGCACCATTGGTGTCATTTGTTGAATGCCTTGGAGCCTCGCGTTTAATGTAAGCAACAATTCCTTGTTTGCAAATGTTGATTGCCATCCCCCACCTCCTCAACCCCTTTCTTACTGATTTTCTTCTTCTTTTTTCTTTTTTAATTCATGTTTGTGCTCATAGAGCCCACTTCGATATTGCATTGAATGGAGCTTTTTATTCCCTCTTTTCCACAATTGTCACAGTAGTTTTTCTTTGTAGATACCATTTTTTTGTATGATGTTAGATTTGCCCATGCGACAGGGATGCATGCTCGTGGTTCATAGATCTGTGGAAGGGAAAGCATGAGACTAGACAGTGGCTTGAAAATGAAGCAGCAGAAGCAATGTCCAATAGATCAGACTTCTCTGCCATGAATGCATCAGGCATTATGCTTTCTAGCATGGCCAACAAACAGAATGAATCACATGGTGACTTGGCTTCAGAGGACAACGGAAAAGCAGCCATTGATGCAAGTGCAGGTATGTACACCAAGTCATAAATGAGTGGTCCTACCAACAAAAGATGTTATCCTTTCTTTCTTCTGATCTTATCACAGATTTCCTTTGGACTCCCCTATTCCATTTACACCGTTCCTTCAAATTTCACACTGGTTTGGTAGATTTTAGGGCTTTAAAGGATTAAGCGATGAACATGAAGTTTCCATACTTGGACGTGTTAAAAGAGCACAAAACCTTTTTAATTGATTTATCTCCTAGAATGATAAATATCAAGGGCCAAAGATAACTTCAGTACTTTTTCTCTCTTCTTCTTCTTCTTCTTTTCTATGAGGTCTTTGTGTTCTTCTTTCACTTTTTGCATTTTGAAATTTGAAAATAAGTTTCACTTGCTTTTTTCTAGTTAACTGTATACACTTGTGCCCAGAAGAAACGCCAAACTCTTTTCTAAAGAAGAGAGCCAAGCTAAAGGGGCTAGGTAAGGTTTTTCAGCAGAATACATGCTTGAAGAGTTTGGCGGTTCCTTCTCTGCATAACTTGTCATAACCTGACAACAAAATAGTATTATATCATAAAAATAGATCAATCAGAAAATAGGATTATATCATAAAACATAAAAATAAAAACAAAAAAACAAGTTTGTATTTACTAGAATGAGATCAACTTGCTGCCTTGAGCAAGTTCAGAACAGTAAACCAATCGAAATATATATTTGCATTCAAAGAAAGATTCAAGTAGTGTCTATTTGTTAAAGTGAAACGTAACAAATCTTAACAACATAATAGCAGATTTTGGGATTACTGACCGCCATACAAGTAGGACTTAGGGACACTGCATTTATGCTATGACTTTCAATTTAATTAGTTTCACTTGGCAGAGATTGTTCAATGCAAATCAGTCTTTACAACATGAATAAACTGTAAAACAATAATTATGATTTTACCAATCCTACCTCATAAACCCTGGGTTGCTCTTGTAATTGGCTTTGAATGGGTTCTATATCAACTCCTTCCATTTAATCAAAGGTTAAAAACATTTAATCAGAGTCCAACATTTAATCAGAGGCAATGCAACAAATGCAGATTCTTCTAGTGAAGGTAATATGCATTTCACTGGTAAAACATTTAATCAGAGTCCAACTTTTGAAACTCCTAGAGACATGGAAAAGTGTACTGTAGAAAGAACAAGGCATGGCCTTTGCACATGCAGTAGCAGTTGTTTTTGACATTGTTCACATGGCACCACTGGTGTCATTTGCTGAATGCCTTGGAGCCTCGCGTTTAATGTAAGCAGCAATTCCTTGTTTGCAGATGTTGATTGCCATCCCCCACCTCCTCACCCCCTTTCTTACTGATTTTCTTCTTCTTTTTTCTTTTTTAATTCATGTTTGTGCTCATAGAGCCCACTTCGATATTGCATTGAATGGAGCTTTTTATTCCCTCTTTTCCACAATTGTCACACCAGTTTTTCTTTGTAGATTCCATTTTTTTGTATGATGTTAGATTTGCCCATGCTAATGGGATGCATGCTCGTGGTTCATAGATCTGTGGAAGGGAAAGCATGAGACTGGACAGTGGCTTGAAATTGAAGCAGCAGAAGCAATGTCCAACAGATCAGACTTCTCTGCCATTAATGCATCAGGCATTATGCTTTCTAGCATGGCCAACAAACAGAATGAATCACATGGTGACTTGGCTTCAGAGGACAATGGAAAAGCAGCCATTGATGCAAGTGCAGGTATGTACACCAAGTCATAAATGAGAACATCTTTTGTTGGTAGGACCACTCATTTATGACTTGGTGTACATACCTGCACTAACATCTTTTGTTGGTAGGACCACTCATTTATGACTTGGTGTACATACCTGCACTTGCATCAATGGCTGCTTGTCCATTGTCCTCTGAAGCCAAGTCACCATGTGATTCATTCTATTTGTTGGCCATGCTAGAAAGCATAATATGCATTAATTGGCAATCAACATAGGCTCCAAAGATTCAAAGAATGACACCGGTGTGCCATGTGATCAATGTCAAAACCAAGCAAAGGCCATGCCCTCTAGGACTTTCAAAAGTTGGACTCTGATTAAATATGCAAAATAAGTACAATGAGTACAGGGCTTCTCAAAATGTTTTCAAATATTGTTACCCATTGGACATACAAGCAGATGACAACATGTCTCACAACCTTAAAACATGGCATCTTCATTTCATTTTGATTTATGATATGCAAATGTTTATTTCAAATAAAATTGGTTCATTCTTGAGGAAGAAGCATCTGGACATTTCACAAATTTATATGAGTATGAATGAGAAAGCAAATAATGCAAAACCAATATCAATGAATTATTAGGTTTCCCCACACAATAATGAGACTTTTGTGTGTGTGTGCGTATATTTATACAACTTATGTCATTAGGCTGGCCCACCACTATATAGGTAGGTGTAAGGTACTGAACCACTATCAAAGACAATACTTAGGCTAGAGCAAATAAGTGACATGGAATAGAATCATCCATAGAGATATTCTAGTAACTACTGCGCATTAGGGCAAATAGCTCGGTAGCCATATCCATGGGGACACACACAGCGATTGCACTTGGAAGCAGAGCGGGCATAAAAAACAATAAATAAATAAAACAAAACTCCAGAATCTAGCTACTTGAACACAACAACTGTGCAGCAGCAAATGAGATTTTGTGAAACACACTTGAAGACACATTTCACCCATACCACTGTAATCAAAGTTTCCACGTTCCTTCTTGTGGACAAAAAGATCATTGAGTTGCATTTACCTCTTCATCATTCAAACTAAAAGATAGTAATACAAGTATACTTTACATGTCAAGCAAAAATGAAATGGTATTGAATCCAAAGCAGTTTTGTGACATTAGGAAAACTTGAGACAAATTTAAAGATAGAGGCTGCATGAATCTATTCTGTGTATATGGGTTACCAAATGATGCAATACAAGCATAATTATGGGAACCTTGCTGTACTATTTTGACATTCCAATTAATATTAAATTGTGCTTATTGGATACCATTTGACATTGGTTATGTCCAGATTTAGTTCATACTTATCAGTGCACCCGACAAAGTATATTATAACCATCTATATCAATGAAAATCAATTTAGAATTATTAGAGAAAAATTACAACCACCATAATGTTTAAACCCTTGAGTAACAAAAGAAATTTCACAGATAATTTTATCACCCATCGTAGCACTAGAATATACTTTGAATTTCCTTCCTGTGCGATGGAACCATTTGCCTCAGGTGGATGCGAATCAGTGCCCGACAAGAAACCATATTATGATTGCATATATGATAAGTCCAACATTTGAAGACAATACTTGATTTGATGTGGAGTTACCTTGTAAAGAACAATTGCTCTTTCCTCATTAGCATCAGTCACGGTTTTGTCGCCTGCCCAGAATTTTGAATGTAACTCAATACCATTAAAAATAAATTAAATTTCAAAATTAATATATTCAGCATCTATTGCAGCAGAGTACAAACTTCATGTTCATCGCTTAATCCTTTAAAGCCCTAAAATCTACCAAACCGGTGTGAAATTTGAAGGAACGGTGTAAATGGAATAGGGGGAGTCTAGTGAAATCTGTGATATGATCAGAAGAAAGAAAGGATAACATCTGTTTGTTGGTAGGACCACTCATTTATGACTTGGTGTACATACCTGCACTTGCATCAATGGCTGCTTTTCCGTTGTCCTCTGAAGCCAAGTCACCATGTGATTCATTCTGTTTGTTGGCCATGCTAGAAAGCATAATGCCTGATGCATTCATGGCGAGAAAGTCGTCTGTTGGACATTGCTTCCTGCTTCAATTTCAAGCCCTTGTCATGCTTTTCCTTCCAGATCTATGAACCATGAGCATGCATCCTCATGGCATGGGCAAATCTAACATCATACAAAAAAATGGTATCTACAAAGAAAAACTGGTGTGACAATTGTGGAAAAGAGGGAATAAAAAGCTCCATTCAATGCAATATCGAAGTGGGCTCTATGGGCACAAACATGAATTAAAAAAGAAAAAAGAAGAAGAAAATCAGTAAGAAAGGGGGTGAGGAGGTGGGGGATGGCAATCAACATCTGCAAACAAGGAATTGCTGCTTACATTAAACGCGAGGCTCCAAGGCATTCAGCAAATGACACCAGTGGTGCCATGTGAACAATGTCAAAAACAGCAGCTACTGCATGTGCAAAGGCCATGCCTTGTTCTTTCTGCAGTACACTTTTCCGTGTCTCTAGGACTTTCAAAAGTTGGACTCTGATTAAATATTTTACCAGTGAAATGCATATTACCTTCACTAGAAGAAGCTGCATTTGTTGCATTGCCTCTGATTAAAAGTTGGACTCTGATTAAATGTTTTACCAGTGAGATTTAAGCAAACAACATGTGTGGGTCTCACATCCATGTGAGAGGTTTGGTAAAACATTTGGTAGATTATTTGGGATTCGTAGCATTTTCCATACAGAAAACAGCATGAAGCCTTAGCTTCATATATATTGTTGGGCCCATGTCAACAGCTTAACCTTTTAGATGAGTTGGTGGTTAAGAATTCAACATGGTATCAGAACAGGCAAAACAGCTTTTGTGTTCAAACCTCATTGGCTACTCGATAATTTAATTAAGGATAATAAATGTTGGAAATTGTTGAGTTTTTTTTACTGCATTAAATGCTTCCATTTACTTAACTTGTTTAGAAGTAGGCTATGGTTAAGTTTTGATGTTACCTTAACTCCTATTCAGTCGTAACTAGTTCTCAAGCTGACCTGATATTGATGATTCTCAAGCTCAGTTCACACATTGAAGAATCTAATCTCTCAAGATGAAACCCCAACTTCTGGAGCTACTTCCCAAAAATGTAAGTGATCATCACACTGCTTAGTTCTTGCAGTTGTTTCCTTTTCTATGCTTGAATGAACAAGGATTTTGGAGCATGTATTTTCTTCCATTGGTTCTGACTTCCGCCACTTCTCTATTTTGTCGCCCTTCGTAGCAAGGCCGGTGAAAAGAAGTCAACAACATGACAAGGTGGACATTTAGGTGAGGTTCTTGATTTATTTTCTTCATCCTTTGTGGGTATGAGAAATGAGAAATGTCATGTGTATCAATTTGCATGGACAAAATTGTGTTTATTGGTTTGTGAAAGTAGGTCACTGTACATTCAAATCCACTTTTCCTTTGCCAAAATAGTTTTATACTGCATTGAATCTTGTCTCATAGTTAATACTAAGCATGTGAAACCATGAACTCTTGTAGTTATATTTAAGTAGCAAACAAAAATCAGACATTGAAATAGTTAGTGTACAAAGCATCTAAGAGTACATCACTAGATGTCTATCAGAAACCTAAACATGCGCTAAACTGCACCAATCAGTCGAAGTGAATGACTAAGCAGGAAATATTGCTTCTGCTCATTCTGGTTAAAGCTTCCCTTGCTAAACACTCAGCAGCTTCTTGTGGATCCTCCATGTGCCTGATGAGATTCACTGCCTCTTGAAGCTTCATCACCTAGAGAAAGAATCTTACTTTATTACTACGACCAATGAGGACAATGAGTACACTTCACTAAAAATAAGAGGCATCACCATTGTTTTTAGTCACAAAATCTAAGCCAAACGTGAGAAAGTGAAAAATTATCTCATGTTTGGCTTAGACTTTGTGACTAAAAACAATGGTGATGCCTTTTATTTTTAGTGAAGTGTATTGTGTGTACCTCCCAGATGCCATTGCTTGCTAAGATAACAAACTCTGTATCAGAGTTTGTTCTTTCTTCTCCAACCACAACTTCTGAGCTTTTAGATGTGCGCACTTTAGGCATGCGTATGACACCTGATAAGCAGAATAAAATAAAATTCTATTTCCTTCACTTTTCTTTTTCTTTTTTCTTTTTTTTTATTTTATTTTAAACATAATATATAATTGATATAATTGGAGTGGGGGAGAGAGTTGCATGCTTGGAATGAATCTGAGAGACCAGTGTCTTTTGGTATCTTGTTGTTGCTTCTTACTGATTGGATGAGCTTCACCATCTCTGCACACAACTGCTCTGTATTCACCCATGTTAGCCATAACAAGCCTCTCCCCATTGATGACTAGGGCAGATGCTGAGCCCACTTTCCATGTCTCCTTTACTTTCTCTGCCTTTCTGATCTTCGCTCTCACACCCAGATACGCCTTTGTCAGAGTTTCTTTGCTCTTCTTCCTCAACTTAGTCTGTCAAACATTTTTGCATATATGTAGATGAGTAATTCTACATATCCAAAATGGTATCTCATCTTATTGGACCTTTAATAAACTAGGACATACGTAACAATTTTTTTTAATAAAAATTTAATCTCAAAATTTTTCTTTAGCATATACTTGCCTCTTTGGGCTTCTTATCAAACAAATGTGATTGCATGTACTTGGTGATTGCGTCTCCAATTTTGGCATTGGAAACTTCAAAAACAACAACTCAAGATCTTCAATTTGTTCTCTCACTTTCTAACCGAGTTCGAGTTTGAGTTCAAGTTGGGCTCATCATTGAATTCACAGTGATCATCTACAACATAGTAACCGTGTGACACTGGCACCATCCATGAAGGCCTCTTTCGAAACTCAGTCTCTCTTTTTCCATTACCTGAAACATCTCCATTGAAAAATCTTCTGACTCAAAATGCCTGCCCAATTCATTTACAAAATTACAACACAAAATAAAAAGTAAATAAAAAAATATATATCATAACACAATGAACAATGTTTTGGAGACGTCCAATAAAAAATTAATTGACATTGTAGTGATCTGAAGTGGCTTAGAAAGCAATGTAGGAAAGATTAAAAAAAAAAAAAACAAGAAAAATAAAATTGGAAGAGCGAAAAACATAAAAGAATTTCTGTAAGAAAATTGGTTATTTATGTGATGACCGGTTCGGAAGCCGTCCGGGTGAGTGGTTGTTGTGGTTGAAGATTTCTCTCTTGAATTTTTTTTTTTCTGTTATGGTTGCTTTGAATCCAAGTTTTCACTCGTTCCGGAGGGTGTGAGGTCAGTTCTGGGGTGTCGGGAATGAAGCAGGAGTTTTTTTCGGGCTGGGGGCCAAGACCGCACGTCTTGAGGAAGCAAGGCGATGGGCTAGGTGCACACTTGCTAAAAAAGCAGTGTCTTGAGTGAAGGTGTGGGGAAGACCGCGTCTTGAGGTGAGAGCCTTACGTCTTGGTGTCTTGCGTTTTGCCTCGTTTTTCGTGCTTTTCAACTATGTATTCATCTTTGGTCCCTCTTTCACTCATTTTCTGATATATCTCTCTATGCTATATTTTTCCCTTTTCTCTCATCTCTCTCTACTCCAAACACACAAAACATTACATTTTCCTTTGATCCCAAAAATCTATAGTGATTTTGATGCTAGTCCCTTATACCAAAATGATGAGTGTGTCGAGAGCTTCGCCTTGACCGGTGGAGATCGTATTTCAGCGAGGTCGGTTTTTGGGGCTTTTTCTCCTCTTCTCTCTTGAGGTAGGGATTTCCTTAATTTTCTTCAATGCTTCCCCTGTAGATAGACATGTGGTAAGTTTGTATTGCATAAAACCATGTTGTTATGGATTATTTTTGAAAATCATGATAGAGGGTATAAGGTATGGGTGTAGAGATTGAAATTTCATGAGATGGGCGATGTTGGGTTAAATTTGGGGTGTGATTTAATATATTCACGATTAGAGAGTCAAAGCCCTAATTTTTGTAGTAATGCCTAATAGATAAAAGGGGTTGAAATTGTGAATGAAATATGTTATGAATTTAACAAATGTGATCAATGATTTGGAAATTGAATTAAGAATAAATTGGGTTTTATGAATTGAATATTAACTAGTGTTGGATTGATTATAATTAAACATGATGAGTTGTTGAGTTATTAAAGATTAATTGAGCCTCATAAATTCTTATTGTTGACCTAGTGTTGTGTTGTTCAAAGTTGATTGTGATGAATTAATAACGTGTATATTGAAGAGAATGAAATTAACCATGAGATTAGAATATCATTGGGTATACTAACGTTAAATAGAAATTATGTAAATTATAACTTTGCTAGCCGTGATTGGAAATCCCTTATTTAAAATGGAGGAAATTGAGTGGGTCATACTTTTATTGTGAAATGAAATAAATGAATTAAGGCAAAGGGTGGAAGAGATTAATGTAGAAGGAATAGGCAATTGATGTTGAAATGGAAAAATGAAATGCTAACATAGTGGGAGTTTCGGAATTTGACTTGGGGTTGAATCATGAGTATTTAATTTCATTAATGTGTAATTGGATCCAAAGTCCCATGGGGATTTATTGTTGTGAATGTGTAAGTTGAATACATTATGTCTAGAGGTTTTGTCCTTGGTCATCGGTGGAGGATGACATTGTTGTATTGAATGGTCTATGTGTACGCATTACGCTTATTGATTGTGTGGTATCATGTGTGATGATTGGTGACGTGTGATGCGCTAATAATTAGAGGTACCAGTTTCTTCCAGCTAGCGCCTGGTAAATTGGCTGCGCTGATAATCGGAGGTACCAGTTATTTCCAGCTAGCGCCTGGTAAATTGGTTGCGCTGATAATCGGAGGTGCCAGTTCCTTCCAGTTGTGTGTTGCGCTGATAATCAGAGGTACTATTTCCTTTTAGCTAGCGCCTGGTAAAGTGGCAGAGGTACCATTTCCTTCCAGCTTGTGTCTGGTAAAGTGGCAGTGCTTGGTGGAGAGATGTATCATCGGCTTATCATGTTGCGGGCATGTAGAGCAGAGATTATTTATCATTGTTGCCTCAGTTGACTGGGTGTGTCGTGTGTTATGATGATTATGATTTTGGTAAGATTAAATTGTCTCATGTGTTAAGTAGATGTTTTTAGGTAAGTTTGGGCATGTTGAGAGTGGTTGAGGGAGTTGCCTACCAATAGTTAGTTATTTGATAATATCTCCTTAACTTGAACTTAAAATTGAGAATGTGATGAACATGTAGAGTCGGACTTGGGGTATACAATAGGTTATAAATGATGAGAGGGAAATCGGAAATTGTGATCGTGCTTTCAAGAAAAATGAATTAGACAGATATTATGCGTTATTTTGTCACAAATGGAAAATAAGGTAATGCGTAAGAATTGTTCATATGGGAATTGGGTAGTAAAAGTGGAATTTGGTGTTGTTAAATAACTGAATGATTTTGAGAAAAGTATGTATGTATGTACATATATATTGGGTATAAAAAGTTACATTATTTATATGGTATGAGACTAACATTCATGATCATAGTTATCTGTAAGTCATTATTGTTGAGGATCATGTTGAGATCCCTACTGGACTTTATGTTCATCCCACGTTGTTGAATCTTTTTCAGGTGATTTGTCAGGATGTGCACAAGATTTCGGATCTTCCTTAATTGTTGGCCACAGGGCCTCTTATGTGTAGGTAGAATGCCATTGTTGTAAAGGGTTAAACCCTTCCTTTTGATTTAAATAATGTAAGCTTACGGGCAATTTATTTAGTTATGTTCATGTTGCATTCATTGGGTATTCGGATGAGAGAACTTAATATTTATGTTTTCCTTATCAATAGAATGAGCTTCTGTATGCTAACTTTGAAACTGTATCTTTAATAATGGTTTTGGTAATGGGGTCCGAGTAATAAAAAGTGGGGCATGACAATTTACGTGAGGAAAAAAAATCCTGTATTTTTCTAAAGAACTTGAAAGCCAAGCTATCATGTCAATATGGATTGTACAAGAAATTTAGCTTCAATCACTCTCATACTTGACAAATTTAGAAAAAGTTTTGATTCTCCCTCTTTTTCTTCTGTAATTATTTGGTATTTTGAGAATATCATGGTGATCGTATGGCAGCATGGATCTTCTAGAGGGATCATAAAACACATCACTTTATGATTAAAAAATTACTCTAGAGGATCCATACTTAGATGGCATGCCCACTCAATAACAAAGACTATTAAACTCCATGATCCAAAAAAATAACACCTATGGATAATTTATGCTTTTTTGCACTTCCAATCACTTCTATCTTAACCAAACTCATGTTTTTATCAAATACAGGCTTGAAGAAACTCATGCTTGCTGCTCCTAAATTATTGAATGATATATATACCAGGATTGGTTATGTTAAAATTTTGCATTTAAGGTGTTTTTTGGGGTGTACAAAGAAAAATTCACCATAATTCTGAGACTCCATTAATCAAATCTTCTGATTCTCCAACCCATGTAAATAGTGTGTGTACACTCACATGTATATATAGATTTTGAGAGAGAGAGAGAGTTACCTTGAGCTTGAGATGATGACCCTTAAACCACATGATTATGCTGAAACTTGAGATACGCTTCACCAAATGAATATATATGGTATTTGAGGATGTGTTGGCTACATATTTTGTAAAAGCCAAATCACAGTTTGACACGTGACAGAATAAGGGTATTATGGAAGATAATTCAAGTCTTCGATCCTGATCGAACACGTGGCAATGAACATTGGTTCTCACGTGATCTGAGTAGCACTAGATCAGTAAAGAGATACAAGGTGACGTGACTTCAATGGTTACTCATATTCAAATTCAAATACAGGAGGAAAGCTCAACTGCAAGAGATGGTGTAGTGGGACTATTTCTAAGGCAGCATGATCAGCGATCATGGAGGAGTAGTTCGACGGTTTGAAGTGCAGTTCGAAGGTCATCTTTGACAAGTATAAATAGCAAGGAAGCCCTCAGAAAAGACCCCCAGACTCGGATCATACAAACCAGTCTTTACTTCATATTTTCTTTTCCAGTTTTACATTTCCTGTACTTTAAATTCCTGCACTTTAAATACATTCTTTAAATACACACTTTAAATACCATAGCACTTCGATTCATAGGAGTAGTTTCAAGTAGATTCAAGTAGTATTCTTTGTAAACCTCTTGGAATTTGAGTTTGGACTATTGTAAGTGTTCTTTTTAATGAAATACTTTGATTGTTCTTCATATTAACTATTATTTCTCTTAATTTCTCCTAAGTCAAGCCACCAGTAAAAGTCCTCTTCATTGAGGCTGAAAGAACTAAAACACAATCGTCTGATAATTGGTTGGCAATTATAATTTACAGGGTGATTGATCCTTGTGCACGCCTTCGCATTTACAAAAATACCCTTCGAAAAGCCAAAAAGCCAATATATATTTTTGGCACGCTCGGTGGGACTTGTTAAAATGGATAAACGAAGACGACAAGGAGAAAATGAACGCTTGGAAAAAGGCGTAGAAGGAGAGGTAGAGACACCTAATCCAGAGGAGAATGTGGTAACACATCCTGTGGAGACTCCTATGCTATCAGAACCTTTGGTCGAACAGACCAGTGCTTCTGGATAAGAACCATATGTTCATAATATTGGACGAAACCAAGGAATTGGACCATCCACCGTTCCATCTACTCAACCAACAAATCCATGGGATGGCTTAGTAGATGCTATGGGACAACAATTAATGAACACAATGGAAAGGTGGGCAACATCCTTTTTGGATCGAATGAATAACCACCAACCAACAAATACAGGACACACAGAGGAAATTTTAAATGTCCCTCAGCAAAGATTGGCTAGAGAAAAACAGCCTATGCAAATTAATGGACAATCTAATGGTCAGACTAATACTCAGAACTATAAAAGACCATCGCCTCAGTCTTGGTATGAACCCATTTCGAGGCCTGTAGTAGGCCAAAATGCCTCAGTACTCAACAATGAAGCCACACAAGTTGGTGGATCTGGCCAAGTACAAAAGCGGCATAAGAATGGTGGCAAATCCATGTTAAAGCCATACAGCACTAGGGGTATAATAATCCCTTATTGAATTTATACGGGGGTTGGAAGGTTTTCCCACAAATAGAAGGGACACAACACTGTTCGGCACCTTTCACAGGTCCTTTTCGTGGGGAGGCTCAAAGGGGTTACCCATACCCCCAACAAAGAACCACAGGGGTAACAGGTCCCAAATGTACCACCCTATGGACCAAGAGGACCATAGGCAAGTTTGTCCACCAAACCACTGTGTTTGTCCCTCGATGAGTGGTTGACAAGCACAAAATATGGTCCCTAGGGACCAAATTCTTGATATTGTTAGGGAGATGTGTGGACCGATGGCTCGAGGTCAGACTCTGTATCTGAAAACCATACCGAATCGTAGATAGGGTACATGAATACCCAAGAGGATTGAGAATGCAGTTTTACCCTATTCTATGGGCTGAAATCAATCAACATGAGAGCATATTGCGGTTATTTGCTCAATGTGGTGAATTCACTAATCATGACTACATGAAATTGAGATTATTTCCAAATTCTCTAAGCTGGGGAGCATTTGTATGGTATATCAACCTTATACACGGCTCCATTCAAACTTGGCAACAAATGGAAGGGCATTTCATGCCCAATTCTTCAATCGAGAGAGGTGTCCATGGCGGACTTGGCAAGATTGAGTCAAAAGGCTGAAGAAAAGGCTACCCGGTTTATTGCAGTTAAAGGGCTCGAAATAAATGTAGAGTCATCCTTCGAGCGAAATTTGTAAGATTGGCTCAAAAGCGGTTTAGAGTTCGAAGCTTGAAGAAGTTTGACTCAACTGAATTCAGGGATTTGGTTGAATTAACCTATAAGGTGTCTCGATATGAAACATTACTAGAGGAGGAACAAGATCGAAATAATGCTTCGTATTAGGCGTATTATAGAGATCCCAATTATGAGATCGATCTGGCGAGATTGTGGGCAAAGAACACATGTCTGTGAAGCATTAATTCATAAGGATACAACCATCGACCGGCGGTTTAAAAGAAAGACTTTCACAGAAAGTACTCTTTCGATTTAACAAAAGCAAATGACATTTTTGATCATTTACTTGCAACCAATTTCCTTAAGTTACCAAAAGGAGTAAAACTGCCATCTCCAGATGAACTTAAAGGAGAAGTATACTGTAAATAGCATAATTCTTAGTCTCACTCGACTAAAAACTGCATTGTTTTTCGAGACAGGATCCATGAGCAAATTCGGAAAGGAAGTTTGAAGTTCCCAGCCAAAACAGAAAAAGCCATGGGGATTAGCGATAACTCGTTTCGAAGTTGGAGAAAAGCGGCTAATGTGGTTGTACCAAACTTTGAAATCTATCTCTGCGAGAATTGAAAGAGGTCAATGTGCAAATGCATATTGCCAACGGACAACCTGCCAAGAAGGAGACTAGAAACCCACGGTTATTGGACAAGGTTTCTCACATCGGAAGAACACTCGATGAAGAAATCTTGGATGTGATTCCTTAGAAGCGGTATGTCTGAGAGGATGTGTCCCAGATGCAGACTAAGCTACAAATGGTTGAAGGGGCTTCCAATTGATGGGAAGCAATACTATAGGGATGTTCAGAGACGTCCGAAATCAACCAACGCTTACAACAAAAGGTTGTACCCGGCTAGTGATAGGCAGCGACCATTAGTGGTTGAGCCTGCAGTTGATAGAATACATGCTAAAGGCAAGAGGCCCTTGTATGAGTCTAGGCCACTTAACTACTACAGAATGGAGAGCAAACATTCTGAAAGAAGATTGGAGAGGAGTTCAGGTTATGGGACTAAAGCCAGAGATTGGCCCCCTAGACCAACCTCACACAGAACAGAAAATGACCACCTCCATCAAAGGCCAGAATCAGGCTCGAAACATGAGACTAGAACCAAGCACTTACCTCCACAGCCAGTTTCGAAGATGGCTTCGAAGGTAGAAAAAGGTGATTCAACATCTGAGTCAGTAAGCTCTTGGGTACTTGGAGTTCCAGACTGGTTTGTAATGCAAAACAAACCTAAGGAAGTGTCTGCCAGGAGAGATGTTGGAATCCCAGGCAGGATGGTCAAGCCTCCTTTGGTGGCTCCGAACAAGCTGGTATTCTTTGAAACACCCAAAGACAAAGGAACCAAATATGGTTCGATTATTTCCATATCACAAAGGAGGAAGATTGGTAGCAGTACACCGATACCGGCAAGATCTGAAAGAAAGTGGAGAGAGTTCTTCTTTGGTCAAGACAGAAGGAAAAACTTGAAGTCAAACCATACTCCAAAACCGACTCTACAAAGCAAAGTGGTTTGTAGCGAGAAACGATTAGCCCGGGTTCATCTTGAACTAAAGGCGAGAGAAGTCTAGTTTGGCGGGGTTGGAGAAGGCTCGATGGAAAGTGGTAGCGAAAGCGGAAGAAGAGATTGGCATGAGCCAAAAGAAGGAAATGGCGAAGAAGAAATGTTTGAAGCCTTCATGGTGAACAAACATTCATTGGTAAATTCGATTGAGAAGGATCCTTGAAGGATCGATTATCAATGAATGTACGAGTGCGACATGGAGGATCTTTCGAAGACGATGAGCAAGGTAGCCAAGAGGGAAGAAGTCTGACCGACCATCAATTTGGCTCATTTCCCCTGTATCAATCAATATGGTACACATCTTGCCCCATGAATTCGGTGGAAATGAGGACCGGGGTGACCAAGACATGGATCAATTCACTGTCTCTAGTGAAGAGTCACAAGTGAGTATAGTGCAGGATGCTCTGGAATGGCTACTCAATGGAGGCGAGTGTGAAAGCGAGGAAGAGGTGAGCATCAACCTCTCATATCCTTTTGAATATCCCTTAAATTCCATGACCCAACATGTCAAGCCTTTGTACATCAAGGCTTTCTTCGATGGGATATAGCTGAACCGAGTCCTAATAGACAATGGGGCAGCGGTAAACTTATTACCGAAATCTTCTTTGAAGAAACTAGGAAAAAAAGAATCCCGAGTTGATCCCAACCGGCACAACCATCGGGCTTTCTTTGGAAATAAGCAGATGGCTCGAGGATTACGCCCATTAACTTGAGTGTGGGAACCGAGGGATCGCATAGCGGCATTCTTCGTAATCAACAGTAATGCTAAATATAATGTTTTACTTGGGAGAGATTGGATCCACACTAACAAATGTGTGTCTTCCTCTTTGCATCAGAAAATCATGATGGCTCTGGGCAATGGAGAGACAGAGGAGATTGATACAGATCCTCAACCCTTCATGCTGTCACGAGACTTTGCGAGAGGCCAAGTTGTATATTGAGGAGTGACACCACTCGATTATCTTGAGAAAGCTGATGGCTCAGCCGAAGTGACGGCTAATGAGGAAGTGACACACCTGAAGCACTTAGTCCAAGAAAGTGCTGATGAAGAGGTTGTCGTGAAAGATGACAATGATGCCTGGTTATAGGCAAAGAGGTGAAGAACGAAAAGCCAAGTCCATGGCTTTGATTAAATTCTCATCATTGGACGTAAAAGCAATAGTCCAGAAAGTACAAAAGCAAGAGAGAGAGGCCATGATAATTGGCTGTAAACAAGAGCAGCAACAGGTCAGAAGTTTGACCCTTGGGAAATACTGTGCATTGGACATTGAAACAAAAGTCCGGGAATCTGAGGAAGAAGAGGCCTTGTGGATGATTTTGTCTATGAGGAAGAGGCGAGATGTCGAATTAAAGAATCTAGGAAGCGAACAAAGGCGAAAAGGTTGCTTCGAAGGTTGAAGAAACCAAAGAAGAAGCTTCAATGAATTCTCAGACACAAGACCCCTTAGAAGAAGTGAATTTAGGGGAAGGTTCTGTGCAGCAGCCCACCTATATAAGTACTTGCTTGAATGTTCTGGACAGAGACCAGTTATTGGTTGTTCTAAAGAAATACAAAGATTGCTTTGCATGGTCTTATAATGAACTACCAGGATTGGATAGATCATTGGTGGAACATAGGCTTCCTATGAAACCTAATTTCAAGCCATACAAGCAGAAACCAAGAAAGATGAGTCCAGAAGTAATTCAGAAGGTCAAGGAAGAAATTCTTAGACTACTCAAGGGCAGACTTTATTAGGACAGCCAGGTATGTTGAATGGCTATCTAATATTGTGCCTGTAGTTAAGAAGAATGGCAAAATGAGGGTATGCATCGATTTCAGAAACTTAAATCTAGCAACTCCTAAAGATGAGTACCCTATGCCTATAGTGGATCTGCTGGTAGACAGTTCAGCAGGTTATCAAGATTTATCAATGATGGATGGCCACTCTGGTTATAAAAAAATATGCATTGTAGAGGAGGATATCCACAAGGCGGACATTGAGATGTCACAGGAATATTGGCACCTTGAATGGGTTAAAATGCCATTTAGTGCGAAGAATCTTTGGGGCTACATATCAGAGGGCTATGAACACTATCTTTCATGATCTCATTGGAAGGTATCTAGAGTGTTATATTGATGACATTGTGGTGAAATCCCAGTCCATAGAGGAGTATTTGTTTCATTTAGAAGCAGCTTTCGAAAGAATGAGGAAGTTCAAGTTGAAACTTAATCCTCTTAAGTGTGCTTTTGGTGTATCATCTGGAAACTTCTTGGGTTATGTAGTGCACAAGAAAGGAATATAGATTGATCAGAATAAAGCTAAAGCCATCATTGAAGCTAGGCCTCCATCAAGTAAGAAAGAATTACAAAGGTTCCTGGGGCAGGTTAACTTTCTTCGAAGGTTCATTTCTAACAACTGAGGAAGACTAAAGTATTTTCTTCCTTGTTAAATTTGAAAGATGAAGAGGAATTTGTGTGGACAAAGTGAGCATCAAAGTGCTTTCGAAGGTATCAAAGCCTACTTGGCCAACCCTCCAGTCTTGATGCCACCAAAGGGAACAAGCCTTTGAAGTTGTACATAGGCTGCGAAAAGATTCATTAGCTTTCTTAGCCCAAGACAACGAAGAAGGCAAAAAGCAAGCTATTTATTACCTTAGTAGGTTTTAAATTCTTGTGAATGTAAATATTCAATTTGTTGAAAACGTGTCTTGCTTTGTATTTTCTTGCAATGAAATTAAGATATTATCTTTTACCTACAAGCTGTCTTGGTAATTGCAACCACATTTAGTTAAATACATGTTATCTAGACCTATGTTGAGGGAAGAATTGGCAAGTGAATACTAGCCTTATCAATTTCATCTAGAATATGTTCCTCAAGAAGCGATAAAAGGGCAAGTTTTAGCCAATTTTACGGCGGATCATCCATCTCAAGCGAAAGCCAAGAGATAATGGAGCTTGGTATGGCTAATGTTGAGCCATGGCAGATGTGGTTTGATGGATCGAAAGCCAATGGCTTAATTGAAATTGGTGTTGTGATTAAATCTCCACAAGGGGTAGAAACCACACATGGTTTCAGAGTGGATGAAGCCAGTTGTTCCAATAACTAGGCCGAATATGAAGCCTTAATAGTGGGACTAGAAATCCTCATTGGATTACAAGTACATGCAGTTGACATATTTGGGGACTCTCAACTGGTGGTTAACCAAGTGAAAGGGATTTTCAAGTGTCAAAGCATAAGCATCCTACCATATTATGTTGTTGCGTTACATCTGCTTTCTCAGTTTCAAATAGTAAATGTAACCCATGTTCCAAGATTCTTGAACAATAGAGCTAATGATGTGGCTTAAAAAGCTTCGAACTTCAAGAGAAGGGATAATATCCAAAGGGACATAAGCCAAACAACATATCAGAGATTAATACAACCTTTGAATAAAAGGAATGTGATCTTGGAAGTCAATCATAATGACTTACAAGAACAAGATTGGAGACATCCAATAATGCAGTATTTGGCTGGTCCATCTTCGAAGGCCAGCAGAAGAGTCAAATTGCAACCCATGCAATATATGGTATATGGTAATGCTCTCTATAAAAGGGGGGGGGGGGGAGATGGCTTATTGCTGGAATGTTTAGGCCCAAGAGAAGCATTAACAGCTATGGCTGAGGTTCATGAAGGCATTTGTGGTGCTCATCAACTTGGTGTGAAGATGAGATGGTTGCTTCGAAGGCATTCCTACTATTGGCCAACTATCCTTAAAGACTACATAGAATATGCAAAGGGTTGCTAGGCATGTCAAAAGCATGGTACAATAAGGCATGTGCCCATAACTGACCTACATGCAGTAATGAAACCTTGGCCATTTAGAAGGTGGGCCATGGATATGACCTTCTTCGAAGCATCATTGTTTCATTCTAGTGGCTACTGATTACTTCACTAAGTGGGTCGAAGCCAAGCCATATAAGGCTGTAGACCAAACAGAGGTCATCGGGTTCATTAAAGACTTGATCCATAGATTTGGCATCCCACAAACCATTACTGTAGATAATGGGACTGTGTTCGATGGGAAAATGGTGAAGTCCTTTATGGCAGAATTTGGAATTAGCCTTGTTAATTCCACACCCTATTATGCACAAGCCAATGGTCAAGCTGAATCATCCAATAAATCCTTGAAAAAAGGTATACAAAAGGTTGTGGAGGATAATCCTAGGGATTGGCATAACCTTTTGTTGGATGTTTTGTGGGCTTACAGAACCTCCCCAAGGTCAAGCACAGGAGTTACTCCTTATGCCTTAGTATATGGGCATGATGCAGTTTTACCTATGGAAATTAATGTTAAATCTTTGAGGGTAAGATGTCAAGATCAGTTAGATCCTGAGCAGTACCATCAAAGTATGTGCTTGGAATTATAAGGCATAGATGAAACCAGAATTTTGGCATTAAATAACATTCTTTTCCAAAAGAAGAAAGCAGCCAAGAATTATAATAAGAAAGTTAAGCACATTGGTTTCGATGAAGGTGATTTGGTATGAAAAACAATACTCCCAATAGGAATTAAAAGCCACAAGTTTGGCAAATGGTCACCTAACTGGGAAGGACCATTTCAAATTCATAGAGTTCTGCCTTTTGGAGCATACCATTTGAGAAATCTGAATGGGTATGTACATCCCAAAAAGATTAACGGCAGAGATTTGAAACCTTATTTTCCAACCATTTGGGAAACACAAGGAACAAAATAAACATTAAATACAAAAACATAAGACTGCTCGAATGATAGACAAAAGTTGTTCTTTTATAAAGAATTGAGTACATTGTGCCACAAATTGGCCCATAAATCATTACAATGTCTTAATTGTTTTTGAACAGTAGATTTCCTATTACTAAGTGATGGAAATAGTTGAATAGCTGCAGCCATGTCCTCTTTTCGATCAGCCAGTCCTTGGTTGGTGATGTGCAATTTGGTATCAGTTCGAACCAAGGCTTGGTTTACTGCAACTAATTCCTCTTCAAGCTGAGCTTTCTTCTCCAGCAGTTGGGCTCGAAAGTGGAAGGCAAAAGAGTGTTGTTCTTTCAGAGTTGATATTTCAGTATGCACTTGAGAAACAAAACTCTGGTCCCTAGCCAGCTTCTCATCCGCAGCCTTAGCAGCATGACAAATGTTGAGATAAAAGTCAACAGTAGCTGCTGCCTGAGATAGATGACTTGAAGCATTCATGCTAGACTGCTCAGCAATTTTGCAGCATTGAAGGAACCCATTTTTGATTATTGGCCTTTGCAGAGCCTCGAAGGGAATCCTTGAAAAAGAAATTAGCAGTTCTAGGCATGTGTCCATGTCTATCAAAGGTGCAGAAGGCTTGCTGCTGAAGGAAGAGCTCTCAAAAATCTCTAGCAAGGAGTCAGCCAAGACTAATGGCTCAGCTTCAGCATTGAATGATAGGGAGGTAGAGGGTATGTCGAAGAAACTAGCCAGCCTGGCTTCAAAGATGTCTACCTCATCCATAGACATGAAGGGTGCAGAGAGTGTTGTGGTGAAAGGCCCAAAGGATTGCATAGGAATAGGAGAAGTGAAAGGAGTATCTTTGGCAGCCTCTATGGTCTTGGCCACCAATGAATCAAGAGAAGAGGGACTGGAAGTAGGCAAAAGTGATGAACTGTGAATTGGAAGACTACCAGCACCATCTGTAAAGGAATCAACTGCCATTAGAGATGGAGTAGCACTTGGAATTTCTATGAAGGAAGGAGGAAGAGCAAGGCTCGAAGAAGAAGTAGACTGAGGCAGATTAAAAGTCAAAAAAGGGAGATATGGCTCTAAGCCAAGAAAAAGAGATGCAGGGATGCTTGGACTCAAAGAATGTATATCGAATATAGGCTTGGAGAGTGGGAGCATGATTTGGATGGTTTTCACATGTTGCATCTGGTCAACTTCAACTGAAATCGAGGGAGGCCTCATTGAAAGATGAATCACGATGGTATTCTTTGCAAGAGGAAGAAATACAAAGGACTGTCAAAATTCAGTATTAAAAGTGGACAAAGACAATGGAAGTGTGAAAGAAATTACTTGATCTAGTGGTATTAGTACTGATGGGAGAGCTGTGAAGGGAGTAATGTTCGGCAGTTTGTTGCCTTCTTGCAACTTCCCTTTGAAGTGCATCAGCAGCAGTAGATTCATCTCTCAAAGTTTGTTGCTGCCGTCTCTTCTCGGCCCTCTCAAAGACAATTATTGCCTTGGAATGTTCCTGCTTTACTGTCTTGACAGCTGCTTCATGAATGGGGTCTTCAATCAAATCAGCAGCAGGAACAGTCACCTTCTTTCTCTTCCTTCTTGGCAGCGATGCTACTGTTTCTTTTTCGATTCCCCTCTCTCCAATTTGGGGTTCAGATTCTTTGAAGGTCAGTTCTTTCCCCATTATTGTAGTGGTTGTCTCGAGGGGAGGATGTTCGATTGTATCAGAAGTAGAGATAGCCACATTTTGTCTCTTTGTTCTCTACAAGGGCACTTCTTGCTCTTGCTCAATCTCTTCTTCTTCTAGAGATTCAGGTTCCTCAGGGGGGAGGATTAGCTTCTTTTTCTGTTTTTGTTGTTTCTTTTTGAGAAGAATTAAAGTCTCAGCTCTCTTGGGGGATTCTTCTTGCGGAGACCCTGCACCAAAAACACAAGTGTAAGGGAAACGAACAAAAGATTCATAAGAAAGAAAAGGGAAATCTGAAAATACTTACCCTTCTTCGAAGCAGCTCTAGTAACTCTAGCTAGAGGGGATGAAGCTGCAGGAGTAGTTGTGACAACTTCAGGAGGAAGGGAAATGTTCTCAATTGTTGCTGATTTAGCCTTTGAAGGCACTCCTAACCCTATTAGCAAGTCATGAGGATGCATAGACAGGCGCACTTCCATATTGGCTGTCCACCAGTTCTGAAATCTTTTCAAAACTAAGCCAAACGGAAGAAAGGAAACAAATTGGAACTCATTCAATTCCTTTAGCAATTTAAGTATTGTCGTCTCTAGCTTGGATTTGGATATTCTCAAATCTCTGCAGTAAGGTGGACATTCGAGAGACTGCAAAGTGGAACAGGAATCCCTTGAGTGAGCCCAAATTGTCTGGCGAATTGGAAAAGGCAATACACCTTAGATATACATTTATAGGCTCGAGGGTTCAAAGTACCAATGAATAATTCCGTTGGTAGCAGTATGGAGGCCCACATATCTTTATGAGGCGAGGTGGAGCACTCTTTATCAGCCAGAAAAGTTTGCAGCCAGGTTGGTCCTATATTGGTTTCGAAGAAACAAAAGAAAAAAGCAGATGGAGAAATTGGGAGTTGGTAAAAGAAGGTAAAGTAATAAACAAAGGAAGCAGGATAAAGGGCGATCCTAGCATACTTCTCCCCATAAGTGCTAGGATCTTGGACAAGAAATCTTAGACATTTAGAATGCAAATCAGTAAAATAGGCGAAGAGCCAGAGCTGGAGTACCCAGAGAGGACCTCCTTGGTTAACATCAAGTGGTCTTTCACAAAATTGGGAGCAAGCTCTGTATATATGGCCTAATAGGTAAGGAGCAAGAGCTACATGTTTTTTCAAGACAAGAGCTTTCGCAAAGAGAGCGAACTCAGGCATAATCCTCTGAGATGATGTGCAAAAAAGAAATTTGCATAACCAGTGCAAAATAAAGGAAAAGAGTTCTCTGTCTTTCACGGGGCCTTCCTTTTTATTTTCAGCCTTTACAAAGTCGCTATAAGAAGAGGTTAAGGCTGGAAGGGAAAATTTGACAGGAAGGTCCGGGTAGTTGGGAGTGAAAGGAGAGCCATGGGAAGAAAGCCCTAAAAGATGGCAAATATCGAGAACGGTGGGTGCCATCATGCCACATCGAAATTGGAAAAAATTAAAAGCCATATTCCAAAAACATAAAGCAGCTGAAATCAAAAAAGGGTCCTCAGGAATGATGAACCTGGAAAGGCGAAGAGCGTCGAGGATGTAGAGCTCTTGTAGGTCATCTTCTCTTGCGGGTACAACCCTGTCATACCATTCCTCCCATTCGGTCCTCAATGTCGGCCAGCAGCGATGGGGCCGGGTTAGTCTCCAGTTGCTCCAATCAAGCCCTCCTTCATATAGCAGAAGATGATCCTCCAAACGAGGGTACAAAGCTGGAAGTTGGTCAGGAGCTTCCCGAAAGATGGGTCCTAGGACATACTCCTATTGGCGGCTGTGGCGAGAAACGAAGAGACGCCTATCTATGTTGCTTGGTCCACCAGTCGAGAGCTTGGCAATTTCTTCATCAATACATTTCTTCAAAGCCATGGTAGGGCTGAGACGGTCGCCAGCAGACGCTTTCAGTGAGGAAGGATCCATTAATAGCAAGTAGTAAAGAAGAGAGGGTTAACAGAAGATCGGTAGGGTTTGTGTGTTGAAAGAGCAAGTGATTTCAGAACACGAAACAAAGGGGTTTTTAAAAAAAAGCTTTGTGTCTGAAAAATATATTGTGTAAGTCGTTAAGTACTAAAAGTACGAATATGAAGAGTTTCCTTCAATATTAATACTTTTGGAGGGAAAAACACAGCCCAAATACTGAAGTCAACTTCGAAGTAAGACATTTGGCTTCGAAGCCAAATTTTGGCGCCAAAGGCCAAAGGACAACGGCTTCGAAATATAGAAGCCGGTTTCGAAGCGTACTACATGCTTAAAAATGCTAGAATGCTCGAATATTGGTCCACTTCAAAGGGTTTAAAGACCTGTTTGAGGGTTATTAATCAAAGTAACGACCTTCGGAGCAACTCCTTGGATCCTTTAAGGATGAGGAGCACTGTTCGAAGCATTAAAACCAATCGTTGGTTTTTATATATATAAGAAGGAATTGCTTTTTGAACCAAAACAGTATGGATCACTCTTCGAAGCAAAAATGGTCAATTTGAAATTGATTGGCTATATTAACCATGACCATATATTGGTTATTGTTAGTTTTGAGGGGTAATGTTGTTAAAATTCAAAGCATTAATTCCAGATGATATCAGCCAGAATTGTCAACTTTATTCCATAAATTGGAAAAAGACATGTTGGTCCTTTTAGTGTTTCATTAAACAATTGAGTCCAGATTTGAATGATGAGATTGTTCAATTCGAAGCTATGAGTTGGCTTTTAAAGACAAAAGGAAACAGAGTCAAACAATGTCAAATACAGAAAAACTTTGTTTGTATTAAAGCCAAGACAATTACATGAAGTAACCCTATCTGGGTACAAATTCAAGCTCATAAAAATAAGGAATAGAATAAATAACAAGATCATGAAATTTTGTCCAACAATGATCAATGAATGTTTGTTCTTTCTTTATTATATCTTCTATCTCCTCTAATGTTGGCTGCATAAGTTGGTGTGCTCTCACTTCATAGTAGAGCTCCTCAGCCTTTATTTCAAAAGCCTCTTCCCTTAATTTTTGTTCCAACTCATCTATAACCAAATCATCCCAATACGCAGAATCTTTATTTTTGAAGTCATCAAACTCTTCGATGAAGTTCTCTGCTTCGTACTGGGTATGAATTCAGAGAGACGAAAGTTGATCCAAAGATTGGATGGTGACCTTGGAATTTCGATGCCAGTGGAGGAGCACCGGAAGTTGGTCCAAGAACATGTGAAGTTCTGCTTGGGCAATGGGATTAAGGACATGGCCCCTAGTCAGAATATCACAAGCCCATCGAAAGTTCTTGAGAGGGATGTCATCCTCAAGAACATTGAAGGGCAAGTGAGAGAAAGCCGCAAGCAGAAGTTGAGCTTGTTTTCGCTCAGCTGGAGTTGGAAATGATGGAGGTTTGTAAGGTGGAAAGATTTTGTCCATGGGAAGGGCAAGCCTTAGTTTCTCTGTCCAGGAAAGAGTGGGAGAAGGAGAATGAGTAGATGGTTCTGCTTCAGAAGATGGAGAATGTGTGGATGCTTCTATTCCAGAAGGTAGAGAAGAAGGTGTGGATGCTTCAATTTCAGAAGATGGAGAAGAAGAAGTGGATGATTCTGTTATGGGAGATGGCACAGGAGCGGAAGGAACAAATGCATTAATGTAGTCAAGCCAGTCAGAAGAGCAAATCTTCACCTTCTTGGCTAAAAATGAAGGGCTGTACCCTTGTGATTCTTCCAGACGCCGGGCAGTGTGCATTATCTTTGTGGGCATAAAGGATGTGTACCAGGCCACAAGCAGATTCTCCTCCAAACTACGTTGAAGGTCAATGGGCACATAAGGATAGACCACCGAGCTTCGAGCATAAGAAGGAAAATCTAAAGGGTTAGCGAACTTAACAAAATGGTGATTGATTCGTTCCCTAAAGTCCCAGGACTCAGGTGCTGACCAGTTTGTCCATCCGGAAACCCCAGAAGATGAAGAAGTTGTAGCTTCATCCCAAGCAGAGGTTTGTCAAGAAGAACTTCCCAAGTCCATATTTGCAACTTGTTGAAGCAAAGGCTTGAGAATAGTTCGTTCAAAGTACAAGGGGAGTTTAGAGGAAGAACTTCTTGTATCTGTAAATTTGTAAACCGAAGGATTAAGGGCAATGTGTTCGTAGTCCAAAGGTTGATAATCTGCAAAAGCCTCCATGACCTGAAGATAGAAGGGCGGGTAAAGGTGGCTAATGAATGCGTGGAGATTCTTTCGAGGGGAAACAACATTACTCAATGGCTCTTCGTATGCTTGATCAATAGAGTGAGAAGTTGATTGAGCCATAGTCCGTTCGAATACTAAAGGTATTGGAATGTTCAAACAAGTTGAGAGTTAATGCAAATGATCACCAAATAGGTGACGGTTGTGCTTCCTGAAGATGGATTCCATGCACGTTCCAAAAGCGCGGGAAAAGCTTTTGATCCACTAATATCTCTAAGTATTGGGTATATTAGTGCGGGGGGTAATGTTGGCTACATATTTTGTAAAAGCCAAATCACAGTTTAACACGTGGCAGAATAAGGGTATTATGGAAGATAATTCAAGTCTTCGATCCTGATCGAACACGTGGCAATGAACATTGGTTCTCACGTGATCTGAGTAGTACTAGATCAGTAAAGAGATACAAGGTGACGTGGCTTCAACAGTTACTCATATTCAAATTCAAATACAGGAGGGAAGCTCAACTGCAAGAGATGGTGTAGTGGGACTATTTCTAAGGCAGCATGATCAACGATCATGGAGGAGTAGTTCGACGGTTTGAAGTGCAATTCGAAGGTCATCTTTGACAAGTATAAATAGCAGGGAAGCCCTCAGAAACGACCCCCAGACTCAGATCATACAAACCAGTCTTTACTTCATATTTTCTTTTCCAGTTTTACATTTTCTGTACTTTAAATTCCTGCACTTTAAATACCTGTTCTTTAAATACCTGCACTTTAAATACATACGCACTTCGATTCATAGGAGTAGTTTCAAGTAGATTCAAGTAGACTGCTGCTGTAAACCTCTTCGAGGCTGAGTTTGGACTATTGTAAGTGTTCATTTTAATGAAATATTTCGATTGTTCTTCATATTAATTGTTATTTCTCTTAATTTCTCCTAAGTCAAGCCACCAGTAAAAGTCCTCTTTATTGAGGCTGAAAGAACTAAAACACAATCGTCTGATAATTGGTTGGCAATTATAATTTCTGTAAGGACTAATTGATCCTTGCTGGCACGCTCGCATTTACAAAAATACCTTTCGAAAAGCCAAAAAGCCAACAGGATGATAGTAAGATTAAACGTTTTGATTTTCAAATCAAAATATAGAGAGATTTTCTTGGTAAGAGATATACTCCCATATAGATCTTGGTTATATATACGTTTTTGAAATGTTTTGAAGTCAATGAGGTGTTTAAAACTGTTAGGAATTTTCAATGCGCCTCCTATTTTTGGCCCCCCCCAAAAAAAAGAAGACTCTTATTTGAATTAATTACTGCCAGCATTTTATGAATTTCTGATATAAATTTAATCCGGTCATTTTCTTCCTTTTTTTAGACATATGTATCACTAATACCTGCTAATTTTTTACCGTAATCTTGTCTGACTTGTGAAATCCTTTCAAATTCAATAAAAAATTCACTAAAAAAAAATGGCCCCATTACATGTCAAATCTTATCAATTTCAAATAGTATAAAAGCTTTATTATTAGGAAAAATTACACAAAATAGTGAAAAAAAAGAAAGAAAGAAAAATATTTACCATTTAGTTGGATGCTTTCTAAAATTACACAACAAATGATAAAGATGAAAATACTTACAAGGAGATGAAATTTAGAGTTACATTTATCATTCTGTCCTCACCACTCAGACTACTCTTGCCTCATGCACACGTTTTTATATGTATGCGTTTCTCTCTCTCTCTACCTCGCATACACTTCACTCAACACACAATTGTATACCTACATCTCTCTCTACATTTTTTTTTTCTTTTTATTTTATTTTGATAAAACATATGTAGTTTTTTAAAATGTTAATCCAATTTTTATAAAATTAATACTATTAAAAAGATATCGATGATACCTTTAAAACTCGACTTATATCAAATATATTTAATAAAAAAATTAAAATAAAATAATCACTTTGTTTGGTTATGTTTTCAAAATATTTTTTTTTAAAAAAATAAAATTAATTTAACAAAAATAAACACTACGTATTTAAAATTCTCAAAATTTTCTTTCATTCTTAATAGATGAATGAACCACATAATGAAAATTTCAAAGCATTCATCCTTTTTATATTATTTTTTTATTTATACAAAATTAATTTTTAAAATTTTTAAAAATGATTTTTTATAATGTCTACTTTTACCAAATTAAATTTTAGTAGTTTTTTAGAAAACTGACAACTAAACAGATACCTTTATTGTTTCCTTTTCACCAAATAGGCAAAGACAATGGTTAATCCAATGGTTAAAATTTTGTGTACTTCAACCAGAGGTCATAGGGTTCTCCCTTCACCTTCCATGTATTAATAATAATAATAATAATAATAGTTTGAGAAGCGTTAAATTAATATATTTTTTGATTTTTTACGAAAAAATATAAAATATGGGTTGGGTTTGAAGTAATGTAGTAGAGAGGTGATGTGACTTCAATAAGATAATTATGACCTAAATAGGATAATATACTAAAATAGTATGTGCCATTTTAGCACATGCCAAACAACCATTTAGGAACTCATTTGAAAATTGACATTTTAGTAAATTTTTTTATTAAAATCTAAGATTAAAAAAATAATATACTTGGAAAGAATCTTTCTATAAAAGAAAATGAAAAAAAAAAAAGAAGTAAAATAAAAGGAAAAAATCTTTAGCTGTATTTGGTTGTGCTCTCCAAATGTATTTCCACCCTCATATTTGCTCTCCAAAGTGTGGCTATTCAATGTGATTATTTTACCTTTGACATAAGATGTTAGACTATTCTCTCCAACTTCTCCCTTAGTTGGTCTCAAATGAACATAAAATAAATACACAAGACGTGAATATACTTTTTGTAGTAAATTGATTAAATTTTGCCACCCCATCGTCTCAAGTTTGTTCACCAACAGAGGATCATATTGACGAGGGAGATTTACCCTTTTCGCGATGACAATTGGTCGGTTGCAAAATTGTTCAAAAGCTTGTTCATGATTGTAAATAAGAAAATCAACAATTGGGTAAACCTGTTGTTGCTGTTGTTGGCGTGGTGGAGGGTTAGTAGTTTCGCCATGTTCTGGTCTTGCTCTTTTTGTTCTGGGCATGACTTCTGAAGGTAAGTGTAGACGTCCCCGAACGCATCCCGGGGGAAAGGGAGTGCGAGTCTCCCCGGTTCTGGTTCGATATTGGGTCTACTACAGTTCGAAGGACTCAAATGTCACGGTTCTTAATCTTGAACCAAAGAGTCCAAATCCGGCAAATCGTTTTGAGAAAAACAGATTTTTAGAAAAGAAGTGCCAAACATGGACTGCTTTGCCAGATACAGAGTCGCCACCTAAATATTTTAAAATGGGAAATTTAGGAAACCCTGACTCGGTGCCAAAAGGCCACGTGTCCGTCATCACCAAAGTTGCCTCGGCTCGGGAACTTGGGTACGATTGGGGAAGGTCACTTCGTGAGCACCCAGCTCACCGGTCAAAGACCGCCTCTACTAACCATGATATCTGATTTTGAAAACATTGTGAGTTCTTATTTCGGTTATTAGCCTAGGTTACTATGTGATGCCTGACATACAAGTATAAATGAGTCGCTGAATTGGAACAAAACATTTCATGTTTGTTTGTTTGAAAATGGTTTGATGGTGCTACCGCAAGTAGGCTAAGACGTGGATTTACCACCCTCGTGGGCTTAGAAAACATGATTTTGCCACTATCTAGTGGGCTTAAAACAAACATTTGATGAATTGTCCCAATCCAAATAACTCAACCTCCACCCACAGGCATTCATAGGTGTTATATCACATAAGCACATAGCCTCATAGTAAGCATGCTATTCATGGCAACACTCACACGCATACGAGGATGCTAAAGCATAAAACTCACCGAGTACTCCAAGCCAAAACAGAAGCTTGTTAGAAATCATGCATGATCCTAAATATACAGAAATGCCTAATGCAACACATGCAAAAATGCAACTATAGCAGGCTCGGCTATTCTAAACATGGCATATGAAATACAACAACTAACATGTATTCAATTTGGAATTGAAATACAAATGCAGTTTGTATGATGTCTTAGAAAGCGTGCAAAACAGATGAATGATGCAAACATGCTGTCATACTGTATGCTAATTGAAATATGCCCTATATCTAACCATCGTAAGTGGGTAAATAAAAGGGAAGAAAGTCGTGGGGTTGGAAGACATACATCACACTCACACACCCTTATTACAATTATGCCCTCGCGCAGAGGGTCCGAATAAATATACAGTCCGAATGTCCGAATAAAAGAATAGTACAGTCCAAAATATTACAGAAATTCTTAATTAATTAATAATTTAACTAAGAAAGTGGTAAACTGGCATGCAAGCCAGGGGGCTGCCTTGCGCGGAAATCCACTGGGATGCCCCAATTAGCCTCTGTTTGATATGTTTCTCGAAATGCGTGCCAGACTCCGAAAAGTTGCTAATCCTTTATTTTGCTGCAACAGAGAGCAGGAAAGGGGCATAACAATGTATTTCACAAATATATGCATGCCTCGATCCTCGTGCCACCAATCACGCATATCGATGCATGATGGCCAAGGAGTCGGATTGCACAACTCAATATAGGATGAATGCAGATGAATGCTACAACAAAACCTAACTCCATCATGGGTAATCCGGAGTGTCGGTGACTTGGGAATTGAGACCCGTTCCGTCACTTTCGGCGACGTGCCTCGTTTCCCGTGCCCGGGCTAACTCCTATCCCGAACACGACGCAACATGCATGATATGCATGAATGCAACTAAAATACAATCCTAGCATGCACAATGCGGATGAAAATGAGATGCCTCGAAATGCGTGCACACGGGCACGCAAATCGAGGAAATGTATGAATGCAATGCAAATAGGCATGAATGCGATCTAATATATAATTTAGCATGCACAATGCGGATGAAAATGAGATGTCTCGAAATGCGTGCACGCGGACACGCAAATCGAGAAAACGATCCTAAGGCATAAAATGGCACACGCAATGCAAATGGACTTACACTAACATGAGTGGACCTCAGCCATGCTCACATAAGAGGCCGTCGGATAAAAATGAAGTGCTTCGAAATGCGTGCACACGGGCACGCAAACTGAGGCAATGGCATAAAGGCACGAAGTGACATGAAATATGATATACAATGAGACTAAAATGAGGTGTCTCGAAATGCGTGCCTATGGGCACGCAAATCGAGGCGGTGGCATACCGAATGCAACAGGACTAAAATGAGATATGCAATGCAATATGGGCTTACACCAACATGAGAGAGCCTCAGCCACACTCATATAGGAAGCCGTCGGATGAAAAAGAGATGCCTCGAAATGCGTGCACACGGGCACGCAAACCGAGGCAATGGCATATGGAATGAGATGGCATCTCAAATGTAGATTGGACTTATACTAATGTGAGAGAGCCTCAGCCACACTCACATAAGAGGCCGTCGGATGAAAATGAAGTGCCTCGAAATGCGTGTACGCGGGCACGCAAACCGAGGCAATGGCATATGCAATGCAAGGAGACTGATATGGCATAAACAATGCAACATGGGCTTACACTAACATGAGAGAGCCTCAGCCACACCCACACAAGAAGCCATCGGGTAAAAATGAGATGCCTCGAAATGCGTGTACACGGGCACGCAAACCGAGGCAATGGCCCTAAGGCATGAAATGACATGCGAATGAGACGTGGCATATGGCATATGGAAAATGCAAATTTCAGCAGCCAAAATGATGCAAAAACAGCCCCCGAATTATAGCAAAATTACACCCGATGCTCGAAATACTATGCTAAGTACCCGAAATGACCTACAGCCATACTAAACATGCACAATTGGTACATGGAATGTAAAGACAGAAGCTAGGCAGCCCCAAAAATAGCATTTTTCCAGTGCAAAGCAAGGCCAAACAACAATCACAAGTATGGAAAAAATAGCATGCAAAAATGGGGGAAAAGAGGGGAACAATGAAGTAGATGGTATACGCAATGCTCAAACTGAAAAATACAGTTCTACAACATTGAAGAGTGACCAAAAATATGAACATTTACAGCTTATGAAAACCCCCAAAACAGTATGTAGATATGCTCAACATAGCATGCAAAATATGAGCCAAAAGAGGGCTATAAAGAGAGGTATGCCAAGCACTCACCAAACCAGAAAAGACCCTTAGTAAAATATGACAAGAAGGCAAAAATATGGATATTTTCAATACTGATGATGGCCGAAAACAGAGGCTAAATAGGCCTAAAAAAGCATGCAAGAATGGGGGCCAAAGAGGGATATAAAGACAAGCACAACATGGAGACCCCCAACAAGGTTGATCCCTTCTACAATGTTTTAGAGGGACACAAAATAAGCTCAATCACAGTTTAAGGAATGCTCAAAAACAAACCCCATGTAGGTTAAACAAATCATGCAAGTTTACGGTAAATATGAGAGATTATGAAGCAAGTACATGATAGAGAGGCAAAAAAGGGTTGAGCCCTTCTTCAATATTGAAGAGGGGCTCAAAAAAGGCCCACTCACAGTTTATATCATTCTCGAAAACAGATCACTCACAAGCTAGATGAAGCATGCAAAAACAAGGGTAAAACATGGATTCAAAGCAAGTGGCATATGGAGCATGAAAACAAGGTTGATCCCTTCTTCAATGTTGAATAGGGGCTCAAAATAGGCACAATATCAGTTCATGAGATGCTCCAAATCAGATCACACATAGGCCAAATATTCAATGCAAAATAATGGCATATAAGAGGATATTGAAGGAAGTGTAAGATAGAGGGCTCAAACAGGGTTGAGCCCTTAAACAAACATCAAGAATAGCTCAAAAGAGGACCACTTTCAGTATTGGTCGGAGCTCAAAACAGTGAGAAAGTAGGGTTACGAAAAGAGACAAGAAAATGGTGTAAAAGAGAGGGATTGAGACTTACCCTTGAAGACCTTTCTTTCCTTGCTTCTTGACTTGAGAAATGTTGCTTCTAAGCCTCTAAGGACCTCTTCTTGTTGCTGGAAATGGAGTGGTGATGGTAGTGCTTGATGATGATGAACAAAAGGCACCAAAACTTGAAGATTTGAGAGAAATGGAGATAGAGGAGTGTATGTATGCTTGAGAGCAAATTTTCTAACCCTTGGGACAAGTTCTTGGCTGCCTTATATGGACAAAAGGAGGGGTGTAAAGGTGGAGGGAAATGCACCTAAGCTTTCCCCTCCAAAATATCCCCCGGATGCAGATCTTTTCTGGGGGAAACAGCTATACAGCTGTAAAGTAGGCACTGAGAGGATGCAGGCCGGCTAGCCACCTTTATTGGAGGTGGCCGGCCGGCCACCCCCCCTAGCCGGCCGGCTAGGGGAAAAAATGGAAAGTGAGAATTGCTGGCCGAGCTCTATACATTGGTGTCCTCCCATGTCTCCTCTTCAAGGCCTTGTGGTTGGAATTTGGCAACTCTGAACCGGGAGAAACAACAATCCAACCCTAGGAGAGGCTCAAAAATGAAAAGAATAATTACTGGCCGAGCACCACTTTTTAGGATCCTCCCATATGTGTACAACACGAATATGTGGTTTTGGCTCGAAGAAAAAGGCCCTAGGGTGTTCAACATTAGCCCGAAAGTGAAAAAAAAGGGGCCGGTAGGAAAACATAACTTGTTCTTGAGACAATTGCTAGGATCCCGCCCTTCAGTGACCTTCCTTACGATAAAACAGAGGTACCTGCCAAAAATGAACAAAAACCGATGCAAAACGAATGCTCGGGGGCCAAACCGCGAGGTTCGGGGCCCGAAAACCGACCGTTAAGCACCGAAAGTGGTGTTCGGCCACGAAGTGGGTATCTAAGACCCCAGTGTCCCTCGTTATGACAAAACAGAGGTAACTGCCAAAAACCGGAGGAATCGGAGATGGTTAGACGGTCCCGAACCGAGGCACACGGCCTGACGACTCAAAAGCAAACCGGGCTCCGAAATGGGCAAAATGGCCTACGGCCACGAAATGTAGCCCACGGCCACTGGGAGATAGTCTACGGGACCTCTCCCTCCCCTCAGGAAGGAAAACTGAGAAAATCGAGTCTGGTTCGCAAACCGAGACAAAGCATAGAAGAAAGTTCGGAAGTCCGGAGGCAGGGCGCACGGCCGCGACTCTGAGACTTCTGAACGAGCACAATATGCAACATCACCGAGCGCTCAATCGGTGACGTCTGAGTCTTAAGGTCGGTCAAAAATGGGGTGTCTACAGTAAGCAAAAGGTATGGAAGGTTTCGGTTGCTGCTGTAAGGAAATGGTGTGCAAAAGGTCAGAAACAGGATAGCCAAATGAAGCCTTTGGTTGAGCAAAAAAAAAATTGTGAAAAGGTGGAGCCGATTGACCGGTCGGAAGACCTCCCGGTTGATCGGTTCTATGATGGATTCGGCTCCTGCTGCTATTGTGAACCTCTGCTGCTGTTGTAAAGCTCTGAACTTAATCAAAGCTCTTCATCTCTTCTTGTTTTACACGGAAACTAATGTAAATATATTGATTGAATTTGTGAAATTAATTGTAGAAGGTGGTGGACTGAATTTGGATTCGGGTGTTGTTGTGAAGCTCTATACAAAAAGAAAGCTCTTCCTCTCTTCTTGTTTTACACGATCAAGATTTGTAAATATATAGGCTGAATTTTTGAAATTTATTGAGGTAGGTGGTGGACTGAATTTATGAAAGTAAATGAGGTAGCTGGGGGAGGAGCTGGTTATATGTTTCAAGTTAGTGGTGGTTGTATTGACACTATTCAACGATGAAGATAAATGAAGATGGTTAAGAAGTTGCTGAAGGCATTAAAGTAATGAAAGTTGTTGGGTGTTTTGAAGTCAGGCTATGAGGCTATTATAGCCTCAATTTCACAACGTTCCAAAGAGCTTTACGCATCATTTTTTGTTTTTTTTTTTTTCTTTTATCAGAAACTGAGGTTTGGCAGAAGGGGCCATGAGTGTGTAGGACAGGTTTGCAGGTACATAGGGTTTGGTTAAGAGTGTTCATGGGTTTGGTTCAGTCATCAAGTGAGGCACAATAATATAAACGATGAAGGTACATAGGGTTCACTGGTTTCCCATGAAGGTACATAGGTTTACGGTTTCCCACACAACTGATGAAATTTAACAAATGAAAAAATTCCAATAATATTGAATTATGTGTGATAAATTGTGTAGATACGAATGAAATGATATCTAATTTTTGTTTGACTATCAATGTATATAATACTTTTTAATTTTGTGGCCATTTGTTTGAAAAATAATAATATAATAACTAGCAAATGATTTGTGATAGTAATTATTAAAAATATAAAAATATTTTAACTAAAAAATATTGAAAAAAATATAATTCGAATCAAATATACAATCATGAGTTTGGTATGATCAGTAATTGAATATTTATTGTGACCTTCAAATTATTTTGTTTATAAAATTTTGAATAAAAAAAATTTTAATTGAAATTTTTTATTAATAATCAATTTTTTGAATTGAATTTGAAAAAGAGTTTGGCTATGACTGTTATTTTTTTGTTAATCATTAATTTTTTTCAATTGAATTTTAAAAAGAGTTTGGTTAAGAGTGTTCCTTTTTGTTAACAATTAATTTTTTGAATTGAATTTTAAAAAGAGTTTGGTTATAACTATTGATTAGAGATTTTAATAGAGTTTTTTTCACACCCCGACTTTTATTATCCAAGTCTATTACCAAATCCTTTATAACAATTCTATCTAGTTGAGAATAGCCAGAATAAATAATAACATTATCTCACGATAACAATGATGATATAAATAAGACATGATACAATGCCCTTAGGCTTACATTGAATAACCATAAATAAAATAAAGAGATTTACTGTTATACAATACATGGCACTCGGCCTACAAATATAGAGCCCCGTGGCCAACAGTTAAGAGACTTCAAGTCATACACGATTCCTCCTGCCTTGTACCTGAAAAAGGTCATCAACACGTAAGATGAGCAATAAGCCCAATAGAGATCCCAAAGATCCTAACCAATCACAACATATAGATAAAAATGATCATGAATGCATGAGGACATACCGTATAAGTAGTGTGACATTGATTATACAAAATGTACTCATATAACTGTGTTTTTCTTGAAATGTTCCTCTTGACACAAGTCAATATAAAATGATTTCTTTTCTTTCTCATTCCCATCATTACTTCCAAAAGAAAATGTTTTAAAAACCTTATCTTTTCTGCAATAAAACTTCTCATTTCAACACAAAGAATCTCACTTAAACAACCATTCTCGAAATACAACTCTACATGCAAATCATAATCCCTATCCAACCTCTCTACACACCGTAAACATTCATGTCCCAACATATAAATACACTAGCATATGCTCGTGCCTGAAGGCACGGTGTAAATAATATTAAGATTATAATATAATTGTAATCACAACACTATTTAAATTTAAAATTAAAATGTAATTATAAAAATATATTTAATAGAGAAATACAGTCTCAAAACTAAGTCACTCTCTCACTTTGTTTTTCTATTTCTCTCTTTAAATTGATAAACAACCAACACCAATAAGAGGATGTTAAAACACTGTACAGCGAGAGCGAGGGAGAGAGAGCCGATGTCAAAACACCCACCCAAGCCATTAAGATCTCAGTGTATAAGCTAAAGAGAAATATAGTTTCAAAACTAACTCACTTTCTCACTCTGTTTTTCTATCTCTCTTCAAATTGAAGAACACCCAAGACCAATGAGAGGATGTCAAAACACTGTATAGAGAGAGTGGGGGAGAGAGTGTCGATGTCAAAACACCCAAACCATTAAGATCTGTGTATCAGATCAACTAAAAAGAAATAGTAAACTAAGGGGAAAGATGTTTTCGAAAATGGTAATAGTTGTTTTTTGCAGCAGTGATATAAAATATTCAGTGTAAGAGGAATCACTGAATTCTTGAAAACAACTCCAAAAAGACAGTCTAATTTTAACTCAAACTTGCTAGATTTGTAATAGCGAGAGATTCATGCCATGCTTCACATTTGACTATGAATTGGAATTTCTAATTGTTCTAACTTAGTAAGGCTGTTTAGGAGTTTGCTAAACTATTGAAAGGGAAAGAAAGTTTTTCATGCCACAGTCAGGACAATGAAGTTACAATACTGACTCTTTACTTTCTCAAATTTGACTCTATACAATATGTACCAGAGTAAGACCAAGGATTGGGCCAGTAGATGAGGTGCTCCCTTGCCAGGGGTGATGTTTGGGTTTGAGTCTTACCTGTTGTGTGATGCAACTTCCTAGGATAATATTTACATTATGTAATGGTTATTATAGCAATTTCTGTCAAATTTTTAACAAAAATTATTTTTAAGATTAAATTAAAAAAAACTTAAAATCTAAAAAATTAAAATAAAAAGATGATTAAACATAAATGAGTATAGTATAATTTATCCAAATATTTTTTTGTTGTTTACTATTTAATTGGCAAAAATGGATGGTCATAATTCAATGGTCAAAAAAGGTTCCTTCCTCCTTTATCCGATATCCTTCTATGTATTTTTTTCCACAATTCGTGTTCAATTTCCATGATCCATACTTCCCATACCAATTCCATTGAAAATTGGATCACCCATTGTTTTAAAAATAATATCATTATGGTGTAACTTACATTTTATTAATTTTAAATCAATTTCCATGATCCATACTTCCCATACCAATTCCATTGAAAATTGGATCACCCATTGTTTTCAAAATAATAACATCATTATTGTGTGACTTACATTTTATTAATTTTAAATTTACATTGTACACTAAAATTTTGAAATATTTTCCAGGTTAAAAATTCTGGATTTATACCATTTCCATTACCAAAAAATTATTACTAATTTAGAAGAGAATTATTCTTGAAAACAATATTCTATACTAATTTGGCAAGCAGTAAGGTTGCCTTATCCAATATTTTTTTAAGGGTTAATTTTTTGTGGATTTTTTTGTTGGTGAATGTTTTTTTAAAATTATATAAAATATTTTTACATTTTAAAACATGAATGCCAACCTAATAGTTTTTAAGAATATTGAACTTAAACTTCCTTTATAAAACTTGGCAAAACAAAAAAAATTCCTTTATAAAAGTTTGTTAATATTTTATAAAAAGAGAATGAAGTATTGACATGTAACATTTACATAAAAAACCAAAATTCAAAATTTACACCTTTCTTTCCTCATTTTTGATAAATAACTTGGTTATAAAGACAAATGAACCCTAAAAATATACTTGAATAAAAATGAATATACCATCGAATTGCATATTTTTATACTATTTTTCAAAAGAAAAACTTATTGTTTATTTTTTTGGTTATCCATCATATAGTTATTGATATCCGATTAATATGATTTTTGGTAGACATGAAGTACTCAACAAACCCTACAATATGAACGGTTCAAATTATAAAAACAAATCCATAATGTACCACAAAATTAGGCACAACAGTCACTGTTGTGCCAATTCCTATTCAAAATTAACATTTGCATATCATAAATCAAAATGAAATAAAGATGCCGTGTTTTAAGGTTGTGAGACTGTGAGAATATATTGTGTATATATGGCATTGTGTGTATATGGCATTGTGTATATTAGGAATAGGTAAGAATAAGGCAAGGCTGTGGTGTAAGTAAACAGGAAACTTTGTCTTTCCTTTTTGGGTAACAATATTTGAGAACATTTTGAGGAGCCCTGTACTCATTGTACTTATTTTGCATATTTAATCAAAGTCCAACTATTCAAAGTCCTAGAGACACGGAAAAGTGTACTGTAGAAAGAACAAGGCATGGCCTTTGCATATCACAAGAGTCATTGCTTTTGACATCTTGGTGTTATTCTTTGAATGCCTTGGAGCCTCGCGTTTAATGTAAGCAGCAATTCCTTGTTTGCAGATGTTGATTGCCATCCCCCACCTCCTCACCCCCTTTCTTACTGATTTTCTTCTTTTTTCTTTTTTAATTCATGTTTGTGCTCACAGAACCCACTTCGATATTGCATTGAATGGAGCTTTTTATTCCCTCTTTTCCACAATTGTCACACCAGTTTTTCTTTGTAGATACCATTTTTTTGTATGATGTTAGATTTGCCCATGCTACAGGGATGCAGGCTCGTGGTTCATAGATCTATGGAAGGGAAAGCATGAGACTGGGAAGTGGCTTGAAATTGAAGCAGCAGAAGCAATGTCCAACAGATCAGACTTCTCTGCCATGAATGCATCAGGCATTATGCTTTCTAGCATGGCCAACAAACAGAATGAATCACATGGTGACTTGGCTTCAGAGGACAGTGGAAAAGCAGCCATTGATGCAAGTGCAGGTATGTACACCAAGTCATAAATGAGTGGTCCTACCAACAAAAGATGTTATCCTTTCTTTCTTCTGATCTTATCACAGATTTCACTGGACTCCCCCTATTCCATTTACACCGTTCCTTTAAATTTCACACCGGTTTGGTAGATTTTAGGGCTTTAAAGGATTAAGCGGTGAACATGAAGTTTGTACTCTGCTGTAGTAGATGCTGAATATATTAATTTTTAAATTTAATTTATTTTTTATGGTATTGAGTTACATTCAAAATTCTGGGCAGGCGACAAAACCGTGACTAATGCTAATGAGGAAAGAGCAATTGTTCTTTACAAGGTAACTCCACATCAAATCAAGTATTGTCTTCAAATGTTGGACTTATCATATATGCAATCATAATATGGTTTCTTGTACTGGCAGCCTGATTCGCATCTACCTTAGGCAAATGGTTCCATCACACAGGAAGGAAATTCAAAGTATATTCTAGTGCTACAATGGGTGATAAAATTATCTATGAAATTTATTTTGTTACTCGAGGGTTTAAACATTAGGGTGGTTGTAATTTTTCTCTAATACTTCTAAATTGATTTTCATTGATATAGATGGTTATAATATACTTTGCTGGGTGCACTAATAAGTATGAACTAAATCTGGACATAACCAATGTCAAATGGTATCCAATAAGCACAATTTAATATTAATTGGAATGTCAAAATAGTACAGCAAGGTTCCCATAATTATGCTTGTATTGCATCATTGGGCACCCATATACACAGAATAGATTCATGCAGCCTCTATCTTTAAATTTGTCTCAAGTTTTCCTAATGTCACAAAACTGCTTTGGATTCAATACCATTTCATTTCTGCTTGACATGTAAAGTATACTTGTATTACTATCTTTTAGTTTGAATGCTGAAGAGGTAAATGCAACTCAATGATCTTTTTGTCCACAAGAAGGAACGTGGAAACTTTGATTACAGTGTTATGGGTGAAATGTGTCTTCAAGTGTGTTTCACAAAATCTCATTTGCTGCTGCGCAGTTGTCGTGTTCAAGTGGCTAGATTCTGGAGTTTTGTTTTATTTATTGTTTTTTTATGCCTGTTTTTTCCAAGTGCAATCGCTGTGTGTGTCCCCATGGATATGGCGCCTAAACTATTTGCCTAAATGCAGTGTAGTTACTAGAATATCTCTATGGATGATTCTATTCCATGTCACTTATTTGCTCTAGCCTAAGTATTGTCTTTGATAGTGGTTCAATACCTTACACCTACCTATATAGTGGTGGGCCAGCCTAATGACATAAGTTGTATAAATATACACGCACACACACAAAAGTCTCATTATTGTGTGGGGAAACCTGATAATTCATTGATATTGGTTCTGCATTATTTGCTTTCTCATTCATACTCATATAAATTTGTGAAATGTCCAGATGTTTATTTCTCAAGAATGAACCAATTTTATTTGAAATAAACATTTGCATATCATAAATCAAAATGAAATGAAGATGCCATGTTTTAAGGTTGTGAGACATGTTGTCATCTGCTTGTATGTCCAATGGGTAACAATATTTGAAAACATTTTGAGGAGCCCTGTACTCATTGTACTTATTTTGCATATTTAATCAAAGTCCAACTTTTGAAAGTCCTAGAGACACGGAAAAGTGTACTGTAGAAAGAACAAGGCATGGCCTTTGCACGTGTAGTAGCTGCTGGTTTTGACATTGATCACATGGCACCACTGGTGTCATTTGCTGAATGCTTTGGAGCCTCACGTTTAATGTAAGCAGCAATTCCTTGTTTGCAGATGTTGATTGCCATCCCCCACCTCCTCACCCCCTTTCTTATTGATTTTCTTCTTCTTTTTTCTTTTTTAATTCATGTTTGTGCTCATAGAGCCCACTTCGATATTGTATTGAATGGAGCTTTTTATTCCCTCTTTTCCACAATTATCACACCAGTTTTTCTTTGTAGATACCATTTTTTTGTATGATGTTAGATTTGCCCATGCTACAGGGATGCATGCTCGAGGTTCGTAGATCTGTGGAAGGGAAAGCATGAGACTGGACAGTGGCTTGAAATTGAAGCAGCAGAAGCAATGTCCAACAGATCAGACTTCTCTGCCATTAATGCATCAGGTATTATGCTTTCTAGCATGGCCAACAAACAGAATGAATCACATGGTGACTTGGCTTCAGAGGACAATGGACAAACAGCAATTGATGCAAGTGCAGGTATGTACACCAAGTCATAAATGAGTGGTCCTACCAACAAAAGATGTTATCCTTTCTTTCTTCTGATCTTATAACAGATTTCACTGGACTCCCCCTATTCAATTTACACCGTTCCTTTGAATTTCACTCCGGTTTGGTAGATTTTAGGGCTTTAAAGGATTAAGCGATTAACATGAAGTTTCCATATTTGGACGTGTTAAAAGGGCACAAAACCTTTTTAATTGATTTAACTCCTAGAATGATAAATATCAAGGGCCAAAGATAACTTCAGTACTTTTTCTCTCTTCTTCTTCTTCTTTCCTATGAGGTCTTTATTTTCTTCATTCACTTTTTGCATTTTGAAATTTGAAAATAATTCTCGCTTGCTTTTTTCTGGTTAAGTGTATACACTTGTGCCCAGAAGAAACGCGTCCCATGGATCACCAAGTTCCAGTAGGCCAACAAGGATATTTTCAAGGTCCGTTTCCGCATCTTTTGTTTCCTCCCTGGCTTGTACAATCCCCAGGTCTTGTTGCCGATCTTCCAACCATATCTGTGCAAGGAATGCCCCACCTGTGCAATGAATCCCAATCAGCTTCTGACTCTGAAACCGACAAGGAAACTGGAGATTTTCGGGTCAGTGCTCCAAATACGATGCACAAGAACTCTTATTTCATGCCTGAACGCGGGACAAAAAAAATGACTACTGAATGCGACCCTGCTTTGGACTATGAAATGCAGGCTCATGTTGAAGATTCTGCTTCACTGGATAACAGAAATAAGGAAGTTGTAGTAGATGTCAAGCAAGGGTCCAAGAAGTCAGACAAGGATCGGAAGTCAAAAGTTGCTCCAAATGCTTTAGATAAGAAGACTGTGGGACCAATAAGAAAAGGGAAAACTTCAAAAATGAGTCCTTTGGAAGATGCATGAGCTCGTGCTGAAAAACTAAGAGCTTTCAAAGTTGATCTCTAGAAAATGAAGAAAAACAAGGTACATTGCTTATTATACTTCAACACTCTACAACACAGTGAGAAGATTAGCAGCAAAACTCCTTGTGATACTTGCAATATCACATCATGGGTTTGAAAAAGAAATGACCTCCCACATGCAGGGTAAGGTTGTTTAACCCTTCTCAAACCCAAGAAGGGCGAGCCCCATTCACTGGCTGCCCTTTGGCTTTAGCTTCATGTTCTTATAGTTACTGAGGCAATTTTTCTTTTGACTTAGCATGTTTGGCATTCCAATGGACTTCTTATATCTTCAAGTTGTTTCTTTTACGGGAAGAGGAATATCATAGCGGTGGAAGCTTTGAAGATGGAGAGGAAAAGAGAATTGCAAAGAAAAGCGCTCGATTGGCATCCTCACAGAAAACCCGAAAACAATTGCCAACAAAACTTGCGCTAAGCTCTATCAAAGGAACAAAGTTCAGTGATTTAGAGCTAGGATCATCATCTCCTCCACAGAGATCTAAGATAAGAACTGCTTCAACTGGATCCAGTGAATCTCATAAAGCCTCTAAAAGCAACAAATCAAGTAATGGAAGCCACTTGCCAGGGAATAGGTTGACTAGACCAGTTTCATCATTACCAGAGCCAAGGAAAGAGAACAGTGATGTCACTCCAGATCCAAAGGTTCCCATGGCACGAATCCAAAGACTATCTGAGCCAAAAATAGTTAGCAGCCCTTATGTTGCTCCAGTGAAGTCATGAGGTGCTGAATTAGTATCAAAGCCAAAGCTTTCAAATGAACCTGAGAGGAAAGACATATCTGCTATTATAAACCTTGATAAAAGCAAGGCTGCAACACTTCCTGAACTTAAGATCAGAACATCTAAAGTGCCTTTGGATGTAGGTCGGAACACATCAGCACCCAAGGAGATGACACAGAAAGTGAACGTGAAGAAATCTTCTCTAACTTCCGGAAGTGCTGAATTAAATAAGAATGACGACCAACACACACATCAGAGTGATGTGGATGACAAACCAGTAATTGATAAGACAGTTGTGAGGCTTGAGTGTGAGAAGCCCTCTTTTCCTATTGTACATTCAAATCCAGTTTTCCTTTGCCAAAATTGTTTTATACTGCATTGAATCTTGTCTCATAGTTAATACTAAGCATGTGAAACTATGAACTCTTGTAGTTATATTTAAGTAGCAAACAAAAATCAGACATTGAAATGGTTAGTGTACAGAGCATCTAAGAGTACATCACTAGATGTCTATCAAAAACCTAAACATGCGCTAATTTCTGCTAATTTCTTATGTAATTATTTGGTATTTTGAGAATTTCATGGTGATCATATGGCAGCATGGATCTTCTAGAGTGATCATACAACACATCATTTTATGATAAAAAATTACTCTGGAGGATCCATACTTCGATGGCATGCCCACCCAATAACAAAGACTATTAAACTCCATGATCCAAAAAAAATAACACCTGTGGATAATTTCTGCTTTTTTGCACTTCCAATCACTTTTATCTTAACCAAACTCATGTTTTTATCAAATACAGGCTTGAAGAAACTCATGCTTGCTGCTCCGAAATTATTGAATGATATATATAACTGGACTGGTTATGTTGTTAAAATTTGGCATTTAAGGTGTTTTTTGGGGTGTACATAGAAAAATTCACCATAATTCTGAGACTCCATTAATCAAATCTTCTAATTCTCCAACCCATGTAAATAGTGTGTGTGTACACTCACATGTATGTATAGATTTTGAGAGAGAGAGAGAGTTACCTTGAGCTTGAGATGAAGACCCTTAAACCACATCATTATGCTGAAACTTGAGATATATATGTTTCACCAAATGAATAGATATGGTATTTGAGGATGATAGTAAGATTAAACATTTTGATTTTCAAATCAAAATATAGAGAGATTTTCTTGGGAAGAGATATACTCCCATATAGATCTTGGTTATATATATGTTTTTGAAATGTTTTGAAGTCAATAAGGAGATAACAAACTCTGTATGAGAGTCTATTCTTTCTTCTCCAACCACAACTTCTGAGCTTTTAGATGTGCGCACTTTAGGCATGCATATGACACCAAATAAGCAGAATAGAATAAAATAAAATTCTATTTCATTCACTTTTCTTTTTCTTTTTTCTTTTTTTTTAAACATAATATATAATTGATATGATTGGAGTGGGGGAGAGAGTTGCATGCCTGGAATGAATCTGAGAAACCAGTGTCTTTTGGTACCTTGTTGTTGCCTCCTACTGATCGGATGAGCGCAACAGCTCTGTATTCACCCATGTTGGCCATCACAAGCCTCTCCCCATTGATGACTAGGGCAGATGCTGAGCCCACTTTCCATGTCTCCTCTGCTTTCACTGCCTCCCTGATCTTCACTCTTGCGCCCAGATACGCCTTTGTCAGAGTTTCTTTGCTCTTCTTCCTCAACTTAGGCAGTCAAACATTTTTGCATATATGTAGATGAGCAATTCTACATATCCAAAATGGGATCTCATCTTATTGGACCTTTAAAAAATTAGGACCTTCTGTAACATTTTTTTTTTTTAATAAAAAATTTAATCTCCAAGCTTTTTCTTTAGCATATACTTGCCTCTTTGGGCTTCTATCAAACAGACGTGATTGCATGTACTTGGTGACTGCATCTCCAATTTTGGCATTGGAAACTTCAAAAAACCACAACTCAAGATCTTCAATTTGCTCTCTCTGCACCACAACTTTCAAGTTGGGCTCATCATTGAATTCACAGCGATCATCTACATGGTAACCGTGTGACACTAGCACCATCCATGAAGGCCTCTTTCGAAACTCATCAGTCTCTCTTTTTCCATTACCTGACACATCTCCATTGAAAAATCTTCTCACTCGAAATGCCTGCCCAATTCATTAACAAAATTACCACACAAAATAGAAAGTAACAAAAGAAAATAAAAAAATATATATCATCACATAATGAACAATGTTTTGGAGACGTCCAGTAAAAAATTAATTAACGTTGTAGTGATCTGTGGTCTAGTTATATAAACTGTAAGTGGCTTCGAAAAACAATGAAGGAAACATCTAAAAAAAACAAGAAACAAGAAAAATAAACTTGGAAGAGCAAAAAACATTGAAGAATTTTCATAAGAAAATTGGTTATTTTCGTGAGAAAAAAAAAATCCTGTATTTTTCTAAAGAACTTGAAAGCCAAGCTATCATGTCGATATGGATTGTACAAGAAATTTAGCTTCAATCACTCTCATACTTGACAAATTTAGGAAAAGTTTTGATTTTCTCTCTTTTTCTTCTGTAAATATTTGGTATTTTGAGAATTTCATGGTGATCGTATGGTAGCATGGATCTTCTAGAGTGATCGTACAACAACACATCACTTTATGATGAAAAATTACTCTGGAGGATCCATACTTGATGGCATGCCCACTCAATACAAAGACTATGCAACTCCATGATCCAAAAAAATAAAAACTGTGGATAATTTTTGCTTTTTTGCACTTCCAATCACTTTTATCTTAACCAAACTCATGTTTTTATCAAATACAGGCTTGAAGAAACTCATGCTTGCTGCTCCTAATTTATTGAATAATATATATAACTAGATTGGTTATGCTGTTAAAATTTTGCATTTAAGGTGCTTTTTGGGGTGTACCTAGAAAAATTCACCATAATTCTAAAACTCCACTAATCAAATCTTCTAATTCTCCAACCCATGTAAATAGTGTGTGTGTACACTCACATGTATATATAGATTTTGAGAGAGAGAGAGTTACCTTGAGCTTGAGATGAAGATCCTTAAACCACATGATTATGCTGAAACTTGAGATGTGTTTCACCAAATGAATAGATATGGCATTTGAGGATGATAATAAGATTAAACGTTTTGATTTTCAAATCAAAATATAGAGAGATTTTCTTGGGAAGAGATACATACTCCCATATGGATCTTGGTTGTATATATGTTTTTGAGATATTTTGTAGTCAATGAGGAGTTTAATGGTATTAGGAATTTTCAATGCACCTCCTATTTTTAGCCCAAAAAAAAGAAGAAGACTCTTATCTAAATTAATTGCTGCCAACATTTTATGAGTTTTGAATTTTTTATATAAATTTAATCCGGTCATTTTCTTCCTTTTGTTAGACATACATATCACTAATACCTGTTAATTTTTTATCGTAATCTTGTCTGACTTGTGAAATACTTTCAAATTCAACAAAAATTTCACTGGAAAAAAAAAAAATAGCCACATAACATGTCAAATCTTATCAATTTCAAATATGAAAGCTTTATTATTAGGAAAATTACACAAAATAGTGAAAAAAAGAAAAAATATATTTACCATTTGGTGGGATGCTTTCTAAAATTACACAACAAATGATAAGGATGAAATTTAGAGTTACATTTACCATTTTCTCATCACCACTCACACTACTCTCGCCTCATACACACGTTTTTATATATATACGTTTCTCTCTCTCTACCTTGCATACACTTCACACAACACACACTTGTATACCTACATCTCTCTCTACATTTTTTTTTTTGTTTTACTTTTTATTTATTTTTTTGACAAAACATATATAGTTTTTTAAAGGGCTCTTTTTTGATAAGTCCCATTTATAACTGTTTAGTTCCATAAAACCCAAACTATTTCTGAATATTCTAATAGGTTCATTAATTGTAAAAGGACGAAACAACCCTCTCCGTCTCTCCCGCGTGTAACCGATTCTTCAAAACCCATTCCTATTCCAACTATTCAATCCACAAAATTTCCAAAACAAAAACTTAATCCACGAAACGATACTCACATCGCCTCCAAAAACCCTAGATTCACATCGCCTCACCAACGTCCTCGTCATCGTCCATAAATCGACCATCGACCCCAATTCCTCTTCATCTCACCCGCTGCGAAGGTTCACATCGGAAGGGCGTGCTTTGGTTCGAATTCCTGTCGTCCCACTAAGTTTATTTCATCTACTGAGTGTGATCCATACCCACCAACAATGACGAACAAAAGTAAGTACTACCATTCCACCTTCTGCTTTTCAATCATAATGTCATCACCGATGTATACATCCACCTTTTTGGTTTTCCGAATTTGAATTCGTAAACATAGATGTTTTCGGAATTGATTTTGTAAAAATAGATGATGTCAACATTCACATAGGCATTGATTACTGGGTAAACTTACAGTAGTATACACTGCTGTGAATATTCACATCTGTGTATAATGATGTGAACATTCACATCAGTGTATAACGATGTGAATGTTCACATTACTGTCAATGTTGATATTGTTCATTGTTGATGTCCACAGAATTCCCAAACTTCAGTCAACAATGTGATGGAATGTGATGTAAATATTCACATTGTGACATCAATGTTGGACTTGTTTGTGTCATTGGGTGTAGTTTGGTGCTGTTGGTTCCCCCCTTTGATTTTTAGCAAATTATAACATAATGTGATCAACCATGTAAACATTCACATTGCCCTGTAACTATTCTAGTTTTCAGAATTTATTTGGCACACATGGATGATGTGAACTTGTACATTAGTGTTCCTTACTGGGTAAACTTATAGTAGTAGACACTGATATGAACATTGACATCATGTGAATGGTCACATTAATGTCAGAACCCCCAAACTTCACTCAACACTGTGATGCATTATGATGTAAATATTCACATTGCGCCATCAATGTCCAAGTTTTTTGTGTCATTGGGTGTAGTTTGGTGCTGTTGATTCCCCCCTTTGATTTTTAGCAAATTATAACATAATGTGATCACCCAGGTTAACATTCACATTGGCTAGTAACTGTTGTCATTTTCTGAAATTATTTTGCAAACATGGATGATGTGAACATTCACATTAATGTAAATATTCATTAAGTGACATCAATCTCCAAGTTGTTTGTGTTATTGGGTGTTGTTTGGCGCTGTTGGTTCCCCCCTTTGATCTTTAGCAAATTATAACGTAATGTGATCACCCATGTGAATATTTACATTGCCTTGTAACTGTTGTCGTTTTCGGTATTTATTTTGCAAACATGTATGATGTGAACATTCACATTAGTGTTGATTATTGGGTAAACTTACAGCAGTAGACACTGATGTGAATGTTCATATTAATGTCAAAACCCCCAAACTTCACTCAAACTTACAGCAGTAGACACTGTTGTGAACATTCACATCAGTGTACAATGATGTGAATGTTCACATTATTGTCAATGTTGGTTGTTGAATGTTGTTTGGTGCTTCTGGTTCCGTATTCTATGTTTCAGCCAATTAAATGTGCTTATTTGAACACACAGGTCTTCCCCACAAAGTTGATGGCAAGCGAAAGCGAGGGGAATCCCGTGCCAAAACCAAGCCTGATCAAATAGCTGTTCCTGAAGAAGTGAACATGAAAAAAGTTAACTACCGATCAAACCTAACTGGATTGGTCAAACTCTTAAAGGATACAAAATTCACACGTGGCCAACTGAAGTGCCTCAGAAAAACACCGTTCTGGCCACTATTTGATTGCTTAATCAGTAACGAAATCGACCTCAACCACTGCAGGAAATATGATGATGTCATTGTACGTATAGTACAGACATTCAAGCAATCTAGTGGGAGGTTTTACATTAGGGATAAGAACATCCAGATTTTTAGAAGCGACGTGTCACTGATTTTCGGGGTGGACTGCGGCACCAAGTCGATAGACCTCTCTTATGGTGCAAAACCAACAACCGGCATCATACACCGAATGTGCAAGGATGTTAGTCGGTTAACTGCTGCCAAAATACGAGAAATTCTGAGCAAAGCATTGAAGGGCACAAAAAAACATGACAATGAGGAGGTCGCAAGATTAGTTTGCATGTACGCATACGTCAAGCTATTCTTCTCTACATCTGGAGAAACAATTGAATGGGCTTTCTACTCATACATGGACCCATTAGAGAAGATGATCGAGTATGATTGGGCTGAGAGCATCCGGGCAATCTTGATGGGTTCATTGGGCCAAAACTGTGGAAAACCAGGCCGAGTCACCGGATGTGTGATGTTGTTAACGGTAAATCTCGTAAAACTTATTCTATGTTTAATATGAACATTTACGGGCTCTGGACACTCTGATGTGGATGTTAACATTTCTCAACACTGGTGTGGAAGGTGACAACATTGATGGAAACATTCACATTACTGTTTCAGTAATGTACAAACACACATTAGCAGATGCTGGTGTAAACATTCACATTAACAGATGTGAACATTCATAACAGTAACAGCACTCACCATTAGCAAAATATGAACATTCACATCAGTAATAGCACTGACATTAACAAATGTGAACATTCACATCATTAGTAACACTTACCATTAGGGAATGTGAACATTCACATCAGTAACATGGCTCCCCATTAGCAGATGTGAACATTCACATCAGTGTTAATTGATGTAAAAATTCACAATACTGCCCTAGTGGTGTAAACATTCACATCAATGTTAATTGATGTGAACATTCACATTACTCATATTTGTTATTTGTTTCAGTACTGGCTGTGTAAGCATACAACAATCTTACAACCCCGTAACCCCAATGCCATTCCAAGATGCGTAAAATGGGACCTCACAGCCTTACATAGCAACATGAAGTCCATATCTTTGGCTAAGCTGGGTTTAAATGAGGTAGAAGTACAACCAAATATATTGTGCCTATTCACATAGTGAGATGAGGAATTATCTAACTAACATACTGTCTCCAAATGCAGGTATATGGCGGCGAGCTAATAGCATCACCAACTGAAGCGAAGATGTATCGTCACACAAAATTGAATGTGGAGCCCAAACCTGAGATTTTGTCAAGTGTAGTAGCAAAGAAAAATGAAAGCAATGAGGATCAAAGCGAAGACGATCAGCCTTGATGATAGCGAGGATGCATTTTCTATCGATGCAACGGACCTGAATGATGTTGGACATTATACCAACCCCAGCTGTAGCATCCCCAATGCTGAGAAAGGAATCATCATAACACAATCAACTAAACCCGACATTGTGGAAGTACTCATAATAGAAAACCAAAAAGCTTGGGGTCTTGTACGGCAATGGGAAGCGAAATACAAACAATTGGAAGAATCTTGGGAATTGAGGGCAAGGGTGATTGCTGCCCTTGAAGCCAAACTATTTGACTAATCAAGCCCATCCAATGTGGACATGGACATGAAGACTTGCATGGAGTGGAAAGATACAGAAATTCAGCAGCTAACAAAGTTCGTCATCAACTTGGAATGTGAAAAAACAATACTTCAAGACCTTTTTGACGATCAGTCCGTCCACATCATCACTCAAGTTGAAGCACAAAAGGCTCATGACAGCCTGAACAAGCATCCCACCGCAGCATTGGAACACATTGTCAACCCCCCATCGAGGGTAAAGCGCATAAAGCAAAAGGTAAGGAAAGAACACAGGCTGGACAAGTTTGAATACCCCAACTGCTGGTCGAGAAGAAAGGGAAGAGGGAGCGAAGAGCAATCACATAGTCCAAATTGCACAAGATTTAGACAAACAACCACCAAAAAGCCCAACAAAGTCGAAGAAGTTAACCTTGAACAACAAAGCAAGGTGCAGGCTAACATGAACAAACTCAACAAGCAAAAAGTCCAAAGTTTGCACAAGAATGACGGTGACGAGTAAGTGATCTTACATATCCCAAACTGTTTTTTTTTTTTTTTGGATCATGTTCACTTCACATACATATTTAATAAATTAGATCATTTCATAAATGTGCAATGTTAACATTAACATTTTCTGTAATCACAATGCACAGGTTGCTAGTGTGGCGAGGGGACTCAAAGACTAAAGATGTGTATTTTGATAACATCATACACATCATCAAGGAAGATTCAATAACAAACAACGTATGGGAACTGTAAATGTGTACAAAACACACACACACACACACACACACACACACATACACACAGAGTAAAAACACTGCAAAATAATATACTGCCACCTCTCTGGTTCTGCAGGTGATAGATGCTTATGGTGAAATTCTACTTGAACTACAAGGGCTAGTCAACCCAAGTTTGGAGGATTCATCATTCATCTTTACAAGCACATGTTTGGTAACTACTAGACTTTAATTTTGATTATGTTTCAATATATGTAAATGCTCATCAGTAACATCACTCACCATTAGCAAATGGGAACATTCACATCAGTAATAGCACTGACATTAACAGATGTGAACATTCACATCAGTAATATCACTGGCATTAACAGATGTGAACATTCACATCAGTAGTATCACTCACCATTAGGAAATGTGAACATTCACATCTTTTGTATCACTCACCATACGAAATGTGCACATTCACATCAGTAATATCAGTCACCATTAACAGATGTGAACATTCTCATCAGTAGTATCACTCACCATTACGAAATGTGAACATTCACATCAGTAGTATCACTCACCATTAGCAGATGTGAACATTCACATCAGTAACATCAAACATTGATATTAAAACTGATATGCATCATTGTATGCCCTTTGTGTGCAGAAAATCGTGCAAGAGTACCCCTCTCACAAGAGGAATAAACTGATTGATGTACACATCAAGGAGTATCAAGGCCAGAGATTCTTAATCTTTCCAATACATGACAACTTCCACTGGACAATTGTTGTGTACGACGTGAAAGAGAATGTATGGAGGCATTATAACTCACTGCGCCCAAGAGAAGGCATACATGACCCACATATTGACAAAGCACAAATACTGGTAAGTGGCTACCAAAAATAATACTTGTCGTGACGTGTAATATTTGAAATTGGATGTATGCCTATGTTGGTTGGTGCCTAATATGAAATTTAATTGTTGGCAGAGGGACTATATCACAGCTTTGGTGCATAACATTGGACCATCATCACCATTATGGACTAACTTATCAAGCTAAAATACTTCGAAAACAATCATATCAATGGACATCTGTCCTCAGCAAGCACCAAATTCGTTAGCCTAAAATCGATTTCTACACATGTTCCACAACCATTACCCACCTAAATTTCAAAATCTAACAACAAGTTCGCATTTTCAGGATGGATTGCGGGCCTGCAATTTGTTACATCATGAGGGTGCATGTATACCGTGAAGACATTGTTACCAACCTAGCTCGCTATGAATGGTGCCAAATAAGAGACTCATTAGTACACCTTTTCCTGAACCACAGAAAGACAGTGCAATGTGAAAACCTGTAGGTGGGGGTTGTCCACCTATCACTGTTACCCAAATCTGTTATCCACATTTAAGACAATTTAGTGTCAATAGATTTTTCATATTGGAGCAGACTAGCTTAATTGTAAATCAAGTCTATATCACTGCTTGTACAGATATTTTTCATTCAATACATGTATATGCATTTTCAGGCCTATTTTGCGTTGGTCATGCACATTGAGGTTGTATTTTTTTTTTTTTTTGAATGCACATGACATGATGTGAATGTTCACATCACAGAATGATCGTGCACTTTCTTCTGTTTTAAACCACACTACATGAATGTGAATATTGCTTAAAGTGTTCAAATAACACAATATGGCAGGTGTGCGTATGATATTTCTTAACACAAGTCAATATTCACATCTAATAATTTGATGATGTGAATATTCACATCATAACTTCTGATTATGCGAATGGCAACAACGATGTCATGAATATTCACATCTTATGAGTTGATGATGTGAATGGTTACATTGATGTAAACATTCATGTCATCTACTTCGATACTGTTAACAGTAACAACAATGTGAACATTCCCAACACAGAAATGTTTGAAAGATCAACAATGTGAACATTCACATAATGTGATTATATTACACCAGTGTTAATGTTAACATCATGCATTCATCCAAAACACAACCAACATAAATGTCAGATTGGTACCATAAAAAAGTGAAAATAAAACACAAATCAAATACTAATGCATTATTATGTTTGCCAACGCAACGTAATCTTATTGCAACTCAATGTTTGCCAACACAACACAATCTTATTTCAAAAATGAATATAAGAATCCAATGTAAAATACAATGTTGAAATGAAAAAAAGGTACATCCTATATCGGCTCCGTGCATGACTTCCGATTATGGCTCCCCAACTTATCACATCTCCCGCACCTTATTTGCTTCAGTTTCTCACCCCTTGATGGGATCATATTCTTCTTTGGCCTTCCAGGTGGTCTTTTCACAGTTGGCGGGTATATAGTGAAGTCCATGGGATCAAAAGGCGGCTTCTCCACTGATGGTATAGGGAATATGGCTCCCGAATAGGCTGCACGATATGTCTCTACATGAAAGTAATGTTCCACACAATCATTGAGATTGTAGCGACTCTTCTGAATGGCAATAACAGCATGGTCACATGGGAATCCGTTGATTTTCCATTTGAAGCAAGAATATGTACGCCTCGAAACATTAACTGTAATAGATGATATCGAATGAACTTCAAACACATCCTCATTGGCTTTGCTAACTTGCCAAGCCCTGCTGTCATTGAACGAATCCATAAGCCTTGTTTCGAATGTCGGACAAATAAGCTCATTCCATTTGTTTGCATGGTCATGCCTTGCAGACATTTGCCACATCAACTGAGTACGAATTGTGTCCACCATTTGAGTGATAGGAAGATTACGTGCTTCTTTAATCCAGTTATTGAATGACTTCGCCGCATTGGATGTCATCTCCCCATAACGCATGCCCCTGCACAATATCACAAACATTGTACAATACGGAATTTAACAGGTCTGACCATTGACGTTAACAGATGTGAACATTCATAGTACTGACATTAGAATACACTGATGTGAACATTCACATCAGAGTATAATAATGTGACTGTTTACATCAGCTACCAGTTTATAATAATGTGAATGTTCACATTATATGCTTATTATGTTGTCAACTTAAACGATGGACAATATGTGAATGTTAACAACAACAACAACAAAATATGACACGTGTCAACATTCAAATCTGTAATACATTGCATGACTATTTGACAACTTAACAGATGTGATCATTCACATCAGTCATCATTAGCAGATGTGAACATTCACATCATTTACATTGAACATGAAACACAATTCGAAGATTGTTACCATTCTAAATCGAAAATTCACATCGCTACCATTCTAAAATTCACAAAGATAAACACCTTAGGAAACTATTATTACCTGAAGTATGAATTTGCCCAGTGCTTAGGTGCCAAGTTCTTGAAAAAATTATGAGCTCGTTGTTTACCCTCCTCTTTTAATTTTGCCAGCTTTTCATGGAACCCTACCACAGTTGGCTCGTAGGCACAGTCACCCAAACTACTTACTAGGTGATCTCTGAATCCATTATCAATTCCTTTCATCCGGTCTCTTAAATTGCTCTTCAAGTGTTGTAAGCAATAACCGTGATGAGCCGATGGGAACACCTTTGGCATAGCTTCTAACAGACCAAGATTACGATCCGAAATAAAAGTAATATGGCGCTTTCCATTAACAACCTTCCCAAGTTCATGCAAGAACCACGACCAATTGGCCGTGGTCTCTAAATCAACAATCGCAAAGGCAACAGGAAACAGACCTACAACACAACACCAATACACAACTGTTCACAATATTCCAAAGTGAATAGAAAACAGTATAAATGAAACAGGTCATGTGAATGTTCATATCTACATTGCCCTATTTACTATTATTATTTTTTGATTCAAGTTCGTAAACATCAACGATGTGAACATTCACATTAACGACCATTAATAATTCATTGTTGATTGTTGAGTCACTGACAATGTTAACATTCACAGTACTGTTCATTAATGGATCAACTAACATTAGTATACACTAATGTGAATATTTACATCAGTGTATAATAATGTGAATGTTCACATTACTGTCATTAGCATACACAGATGTAAACCTTCACATCAGTGCATACTAATGTCAATGTTCACATTACTTATAATTTACCAATCACTCTTTTGTCTAGACAATGCTGCTTAGAGTGAATATTGACATGAATAGACAGCTAAAAAAAACTACTAACCATTGTTTCCGTCTTTCGCCGTTGCCGCAAGTAGCTGACCTTTGTACTTTCCTTTGAGGAATGTTCCATCTAGGAATAATAAAGGCCGACAAGCATTGAACCCAGAAATACACGCAGCGAATGACATAAAGAATCGACAAAACTGTTGACTACTCGTATCATATTCAATATTGACATAACTCCCCGGATTGTACCGCATCACGGCATCCAAATACCACCGCAGCTGGTCAAACGATAACGAGTGATCTCCATGAATACCAGCCTTTGCTTTCTCCACACCCAACCATACGACATGGTAACTCATATCTAGCCCATAATCCCTCTTCAAAATAGTCACCACATCACACGGCCGAGTCAACAGTTTGTCCCTCACAATTTCATATATGGTACTCGACACCAAATTCGAACTAACTCGCGGATTCTTTGATGTTTGGACATCCGTACCACAAGTATGCACATCACTATACCTCTTGATGTAGAAAAAATCATTTGCTCGTTGTGCTCTACAATGTATAGCCCACAAGCAACCCCTCTTCTCCCGCATCGCGCACACAGCGGTAACTCTTGTCGTCTCGTTCTTCACGTATGTAAACTAAAACCCACATTGGATGGCATACTTACACAAAACGTCACGAAATTCTTGTGCACCTCCAACAAACCATTGTCCCACATGCGTAATACCATTTGCCCAAGGGGCTGACAACAACACCTTCTCCTTATGGTGGCAAAATCTTCGTAGTGCATCAACTTCTTCCTCAACCCCCACATGCACCAATCCCAAACTACTTGACTGACCAATATCACTTTTCAACTGAACCACAACTTCTACATGTTGTACCCCTATTGATTTAGCAAGCAGTAACATGTTCTGAAATTCTTCCTCATTCTCCAAATCACACCTATTAATCCCATATAATTTACAAAACAATTAAATAGAACCAGCAGACAACTCCCCCCATTTTTCACACAAACAGTCCACCAAACGCGAATAACACAATGCGCGGGCGGCATTTATTACAGTGGTACTGCAACCATATGTACACAGCAACATCATAAAGCTATCCATCTCCTGTAAAAACAAAACAATACAACGATTAACAATAATCCAAACCGATATGAATATTCACATTGTGCGAAAATTAGAAGCATACAAGTACAGTTCAAGTGTTAAATTCAACAACCATCATTAAACAAGATATGAATATTCACACCCACACAAAAACCTCATTAAGCAAACATCAAAGTAAAAGTGAGAACATCCACATTCTTCACATGATATGAATACGATGTAAACATTTACATTGACACATATACTCTGAATTATAGAAGATCCACATTCATCACTAATCTCATGACCTCCCCTTCAAAGGATCATGATGTAAACATTCACATTGATCCATATACTCTCCATTATATCACTCACACAGAGCCTTCTTAAGCAAAACTTAAAGTAAAATGCAAACATCAACATTCTTCACGTAATACTAACAGGATGCAAACATTCACATTGTTCCACACACTCTAAATTATAGAATATCCACATTCATCACTAATCTGATGACCTCCCCTCCACAGGACCACGATGTAAACATTCACATTGATCCATATACTCTCAATTATATCACTCACACAGAGCCTCATTAAACAAAACTTAAAGTAAAATGCAAACATCGACATCCTTCACATAATACTAACACGATGTAAACATTCATATTGTTCCACATACTGTGAATTATAGAGGATCCACATTCATCACTAATCTGATGACCTCCTCTCCACATGACCACGATGTAAACATTCACATTGATCCACATACTCACAATTATATCACTCAGATAGAGCCTCATTAAACAAACATCAAAGTAAAATGCAAACATTCACATTCTTCACGTAATACTAACATGATGTAAACATTTACACTGTTCAATATACTCTGAATTATATCACTCACACAGAGCCTTATTATGCATAGATCAAAGTAAAAGGAATATTATAACATTCAACATATATCTGAATGACCTCCCCTCCAATGACCACGTATGATGCATGTAATTGAAAAAACAGAGCATCCAATCCATATCAATCCAAGAACAAAGCATCTGATCCATCCTACAAATTAAAACAAAAAGTGAACATGTATTCATAACCAAAATGATACTAACCTTAATCATGCAATCCTACAGTCGTCCAGAAACTCAAAAACAACTGCTTTGAGGCAGTTATACTCCAGAAAATGACAGAACCGAACACCTTCAAAACTGTCCTCTTTACTTGAAAATCACCATACCAGACTACAATAGCAACAATCGAACCCTAGCACATCAAAGCCTCAAAACGGTAGAATGACAGCATGCAAGATAGAAACGTATCGATTTGAATTAGAAATATAGAAACTGTCAAAACTGAATCACGAAATCACAGGAACGTATGTTACGTATTAACAGAGTGTACATATATATATATATAAGGGCATAATAGTCCATGTATAAATATAAAATTAGAAAAATAGACTTTATGGAATAAGAAGAAAACTATATGGGACTCATTGGGTTATAATTTTTTTTTTTTTGTGGACTTATTGGGATAAAACATCTCTAGATGGGATTTATCAATAAAAAACCCTTTTTTAAAATGTTAATCCAATTTTTATAGAATTAATACTATTAAAAAGATATCGATGATACCTGTACAACTAGACTAATATTAAATATATTTAATAAAAAAATTAAAATGAAATAATCACTCTGTTTGGTTATGTTTTCAAAATATTTTTTTAAAAAAATAAAATTAATTTAACAAAAATAAACACTAGTATTTAAAATTCTCAAAATTTACTTTCATTCTTAATAGATGAATGAACCACATAATGAAAATTTCAAAGCATTCATCCTTTTTATATTATTTTCTTATTTATACAAAAGTAATTTTTAAAATTTTTAAAAATGATTTTTTATAATGTCTAGTTTTACCAAATTAAATTTTAGTAGTAGTTTAGAAAACTGACAACTAAACAGATATCTTTGTTGTTTCCTTTTCACCAAAAAGGCAAGACAATGGTTAATCCAATTAGGGGTGAGCATGGATTGAATTGGGGTAAAATCAAGACCAATCCGTTATCTATGATTCATGAAAAATTAGAATCAATCCAATCCATTTAAATCGTGGAACCAATTCGAACCAATCCATTTAAATACGGATTAGATCGGTTTAAGACCACAAATTTACATAATTAAATTACAAAAAAATATATATAACATTTTAATTTCATAAAAATATAAATATAGCACCATATTAGTTTCACAATAGCAACATATCTTTTCATAATAGCAATATATTGTTCTAAAATTTAAACAATTATAAGAAAATTGATTTTACCATAAATATTTAGACCATTACAAATTAATACTAAAGACTAGAAAACAAAAGTAATAAAAGAAAATATTATGCAAATTTAGGTTTGGATTTAAGTTTCATATGAAATAAGAGAAGATACTATATAGAAGAGTGTATAATAAAAATGTAGACAATTTATATACAGTCCGGATCGGTTCCAATCCGGAATCGTAGGGTTTAATCCAGAACCAATTCGTGAACTACGGATTTTTAATTTTTTAATTCAAAATCGAATCACGAATTCAAAAAATCAATCCAAATCTACTGAATTAGACTGAACTGAATTAAATTACGAATTTTTTACTCAATCTTAAATCCAATGGATAAAATTTTGTGTACTTCAACGGGAGGTCATAGGGTTCTCCCTCGACCTTCTATGTAATAATGATAATAATAATAATAATAGACAAGAGATAGTAATTAAGAACTCATTTGAAAATTGATATTTTAGTATTTTTTTATTATTAAAATATAAGATTAAAAAATATTATATTTGAAAAGAATCTTTCTATAAAAGAAAGTGAAAAAAAAAAATGAAAGGAAAAAATATTTTTAACTTTTTAATAAGTTAAAATATTCTTAATTTTTAATATTTTTAAAAACTTTTTAATTAATATAACCCTTTCCAAACCAACCTTAAAAAGGGCAAAACACTATTAAAATAAATAAACAAATAAAAAACCAATAAAAAAGTACACTAAGCAATAACAACCATTTTCCCCTAAACCTCCCTAAAACCCTCTTCTTCCTCTATCTGCTCCCACCACAGTCACGACTGTCACAGAGAGAGAGAGAGAGAGAGAGAGAGAGAGAGAGAGAATGGCAGTCTCTCGCCTCCTTCAAGCAAAATCAGGACTTCATTTGCAAAGAGTAGGTAAACCCCAATCTCACACAAAACAATCATTTGTTTCCGCACCACACCCAAATGTTGGTGTTGTTTTTGAAAAACCACCTCTTTTCGTGTTTCGAATTACAGTGGGTTTTGATTCTATTTGTAGGACTTGTCAGCCCAACAAGGTGGTTTTGCTCCGCCTCTTCCAATAATGGCGATGCCCAGAAGTCATCGCAGTCCAAGAAACCCAGTGCGGCCAAGGAACAGAAGACTGTCGCTGTTGAATCATTCGTGAAGGAGTGAGCTTCTTTTCAAAACCCTTGACCATAATCTCTATTGAATTTAGTTAGGTTTGTGTTTTTATCAATTGCTTCAAGTTTAAGGTTGTGTTTGGATCTTGGATTTGTGCAGGAATATAAGATCCAAACACAGCCTAAATGATAAGAAAATTGAATTTGCTGAAAAATAAGTAGTGGGTATTTTAATTTAATCCATATAAAGGAATTTGTCATTTCTCTATTGATCACTTCTTGTAATATGCTCTTAAATACCTTGAATATATATATATATATATATATTATATTTTTGAAAAATGCGTTCTGTTTTCCAGGATCCAACTTAGATATATGTTCGACATGGATGTATATATTTTGTTAGCTCTAAAAAGTGATGCAATCTTTTCTGGAAGTAGGATTGTTTTGGCACATGGAACGTGAACTAAAACTCGGTACCCATTATACTCTATGATATGGGTGGGGTTATGTTGACCACATAGTTAATTTAATACATGTTGAAGTACTTTTAGTTCTTTCCAAAATTGATTATTAATTAGACGGTTATTGAAATACTTGAGTTATCTATTTACATTTAGAATTTTCTTTCTTATATTAGAGTAAATCATGTAAAAATGGACAACTAAGTCTATCTCCGTGCTTTGTCCCTTTTGCAATCTACTCCTGCCAAACAATCCATTGGCTTTTAGATTAATATGTTAGAATTATTTATTTTACCTCTTAAAATGTATGACATTGGGGGAAGAAATAGGGAAAAAAAAATTGGATTACTAAATGTAGCATATTAGAATGGAATACCATTTTCTAAAAATGTGTATGATGCAGGTATTTTTGCATTTTAGGGCTAGACTGCACGGAAAAAGTGGTGGCCTGGAAGATTTCAACTCTAGTTTCCTGTTATTGCAAGGGGCCCATTATGTATATATTTAATGAACTCTACAGATGAGAAGAAACTTTCTTAAAGTTGTAGCATAGAAACCATAATGGATACCAACTCCTGCAAAATAGGCAGTTTCTAAACAAGTAACAGGTTGGATTGTAGCTTAAGAATAGACTCATAACCAACAACTTAAAGTAAAAATCTTAAAAAAATAGGAAACTCTCACCAAACTAGAATCTAAAGAACATAGAAACCTTAACTAAGAAGGATTTAAATATATATATAATGAAATAAATAACCCCAATTTCTAAGAATACTGGAATGCCACTATACAAATAACTAATTACTTTTGAATTGTTTGGGATGGGATTTTGTCTTATTGTCGCTCGCACATCAATGCATTTAAAACTCAAATCACTATATAAGTGTGGTTTTCAATTGCTCTGCTATTGATCTAATTGGTTTGATTCAGTCAACAGGGTTACTTCCATAGAGGAGCATTGTCAGTCAAAATATTGGATTCCTTGAGAAATGCGCCCAACACTTGTTGGATGAGTCCATTATTTGAAATTAAGTTTCATTGTCTTAGCCAGTGTTTGGTACATAGGAAGAATGGCAAGAAGCAGAGGGGAGGGATGATGGGATTTTTCGTTTTAGTTGGGGAGGATGGGAGAAGGGATTGGAAAGGTGGAGAATACATCCTTCAGGTATACCATTGTTGTCTGCCCAAAAAATGGGTGGAAGATAGGAGGGGAAGAACTCTCACATTCTCTCAACAGCATTTTTACACTTTTTCTTAAAAATTTGATTATTCCTTATTATGTGAAGGCTTAATTGTGAAGTTGCTTAATGCTTTCCTTCCTCCTCTGCTCCGTCAATTCAACCAGACATAAAGAACATAAATCACCTTCCATTCCCTAGGAATACTTCCTCTACCCCTCCCACTTCTCCATCTCTTCAATTTTATTTTATTTTTCTTGGTACAAAATACAGCATTAAACACTTGGCTGACACAAAATCATGGCCATTTCTAATGATCTTGAAAATGAATGAACACACAATGCAGTATACACAATTTAATACAAGGTAAATATTTTTTTTATAAAGTTGATATGAGGTTAATGTCACTATGAATAAAACAAAATAAGTATGATATTTGTATCTCAACATTCTTGGCTTGTTCATGTCCTTTTTTTCATTTTTCATTTTCTTGTTTTCACATTTTTTCCCCCTTTGATAAGCTTTTTTTGTTTTATGTTCGTATCTATGTATCTTTGTTGTGTTGTGTGTCCATGCCTCATTTTATGTCTATGCTACCCAGCTTTAGTGATCTTTCACTTTGCAATTGATCAGTATTTAGCATGATTTTCCCATTTGCAAACTTTCACAAGAGGCATCATGAATGCCTCTCCTCTTGATATCTCAGCATTCAGTTGGTTCTACTGTTTAAAAGGTCAGTTGAGGTGTTTGTATACAAGTATTGACTATCTGCATGTCTGTGTGTTCTTGTGGGTGAGAAAGTGCCCAGATGGGTGTTTGCAACATTTCTCATAGTTGCAACTGGAGCCATATCTGAAACCAATTGTTTTTAAGTATATGCTCTCTGAACCCTTTATATTGTGTTTTTTGAATTTACAGATATATGGAAACACATCCAGGGACCTTCCCTAAAGCAACACAAGTCCAGAACAAAGTGGGAGGATCATGGTACACACTGAAAGACATTCTTTCCAACCTAAAGGAAAAGATGTCAGGAAATCCTCTACTTCAGAATCATGCTACCAATGATGCATCAGATTCTACAGTCGATGCAACAGTTTCAGAGGTTATTACAACTCATAATAATAAAAATCTTAGAGAACTTGATGAGGCCAAAAATACACTGATGAGTTCTAAATTTAATCAGGACAACATTTCATCAACTGCAATGTCCTGTATGTCATCTACGAATATGATCAATGCAACAGCTTCTGAGATTGTTCGAGCATGCAGTAATACAGATAATACTGATAGTATTGAACTTAGTGGACCTGTAAGTATAGCTCGATCATTGAAATCCTCAGTGGATTCAGACGATAATGAGAACAAAACTACCGATTCAACATCTCACATATCAGAGGAATGTTCTGCAGACTCTGGCAATCTAGTAGTTTTCAAGGTTATTAAGATGCATAATTCTCCAGATTGTATCAAGGTTGCTGAACCTGCATGTACAGCTCTGTTACCTGAAGCTGAAGTGGTTTCTCATGATGATGAGAAATGTATTTCAACATCTCATATTGTCAGTGAAAACTCTTCTGAGGACCTGGTTCGATCAAATAACACTTCAGACAGTTCAAAGATGGTAGTGTCAGAGAATGGGCTTATGAAACCACAAAGAGCAGTCTCAAACAAAGTAACATCGCATGTTACTTTGAATGAATCGGCCACTACTAGACACCGAAACCATCAACCTGAAACTGAAATGATGACTTCTGGCTTTAGACCAAATTCAGGCTCTGAAATGGGAAGTAAGCCTCCTCTATCATTTTCTGGCACCCAAAAGATTTCCGGGTTAGCGGACCTTTTCATGAGGGCAATGAATGACCGATCAACAGGCGAGATGACTGGTGAAAAGAACGATATTGTGGCACCCAATAGTTCTGAATATTCAAATGACCCAACAGGAAAGGGTAAGGAAACAAGTTCTCATATAATGAGTTTAATTGACTGCATCAAGGACCTACCTAGAGAGCAACGAAATATGAGATCTCATGGCAATATTATGTCCAATCAGACTGATCAAACCAGCAACAAAAGTGTGATTAGAGGGATGCAACCTGAGGCTAATTTGCAAAGGTCTGACAATAAGGAAAGAAAGACTTCATTGAATGGCCACGATATTCATATTGAGACCAACAACTTCAGCAAAAGTGAGGGTGATTCAAGAACAGGGGCTCGCTTCGAAGTATTTAGTACAAATTCTAGGAGCGAGGATGGGGAAGGAAGTGATGCAGATATTGCATCCTTTGATTGCATAAAGTCAAAACCAAGCCCACAGGTTTTATGTCCAATGAGCAAAGATGACTTAAACAAGACTCAAAATAAATTTTTGGCTGCAAAAGGGTCTGATCAAAACAAAGTATTAGTGAGGTTCTTGCATAAAGATGCTGAAAAGAGTGATATAGGTTCAATATTCAAGGATTGTGGGTGCATTACGAAGATTAAATTTCATCCTACAAGAAGCTCATTGAAAATTGCTTGCATTTACTTTAAGGTCCATATTGATTTACTTTAAGTTCAAGAATTTAGTTCTCTTTGATTATTGACTAACTGGTTGTCAAAGTTCACATTCATAGTGGCGGGGAAAATTTGAACACATTCATGGTGGTGGGGAAAATTTTAAGGAATGATAATTTACAAGAGATTATAAGGGAAGAAGTGTCATTAATATACCCATGCTACATGGGTGGGATGAAAAACACATATTTTTCATTAATTCAATTGAATAGGCTATAGATTTATGAATCATGGATCTCTTTGCATTATTATGGGAATTCGGTTATTCACTCAATGTTTCTAACCTTTGTTCTTTTGCAGACGAAGGAAGGGATGCAGAAAGCTCTTGAAAAATCTGATCTGATTGTTAAGAATAAAACTGTTGTTGTTGAAGCAACTTGTTCCACGGAGAACATGCCTAATAGAACTTTAATTCCTGACTTGATTGGTGATCCTGATGTTCCTGCCTCATTGGTGAAGAATCCGACGCGAACAGTGATGATCAAAGAGTTGACTCCTGACATGAGCTCACATGAGATTAAAAAAGCTCTTGCCTTCTGTGGGAGCAATGTATCTGGATTTTTCTTTGGTTCTTCAAGTTCTACTGCTTACATGGAATTCGAGGTGAGTTTTTTTTCCTCAACTTGCTATAAATAGTCATATTTGATACTTGGCTCCGTCTCCTTGAAACTATGTTACCTAGAATGTGGATCCTTCCGGTACATGAAACTGGTACAGAAACGTTGTATGTAACATGCTCTAAGAAGTGTTACTACAGGGGAAAATATTCACCCTTGCCCTTTGTAACTTTTCCAAAAAATTCCTTAAATTTCGTATTGTAAACCATAAAATGTCACAACTGTTCTCTTCACAAAATGTTATAACAAAAACCACTCAGTGTCATCATTTTGTCATTTGTAACTTTGGAGACACATCATAAATTCATTATTCATAACTGTTATTGCAAAAACTCGTAACTTTCTTATGACGTGTATCTTTTTAGAGGTACATGCTGTAGATTTTTCGAAAAAATAAATAGATGTCCAACAAAATCATCATCATTCATGCTTGAATTTGCTTGAAGAACACTTTCGAATGTGTAGAGAGAAAAGTTTGGACATCTTTATTCGTCATTTATGCCTGCAAATGTTGCTTGATAGACAGAAGAAGCCAAAGAAAGGGCACTTGAAAAGCATTCAATTAATGTGTCCGGCAAGCAGCTATTAATCTTCAGAATTGATGCACCAAGAACAACAGTGGTGAGAATGTCAACCCTAGGCATGGAGCATCCGAAAAAGAAAATCCCCTCTATGTGCGAGACTTATGGGCAGGTCAACTCTGTATCTTGGAGAACCGGGGGTGTTGTGGATGTGTATTTCAAGATAGCCGAATGGCCAAACATGTTAAAGATTCTTAATGAGTGAGTACATGCATGTTTTGAAGGATTTTTCATTGTCATTGTGCATTAAACTTATAAATTATATGCTTGTATTTCAATATTCAGATTAAATGGATTGCAAATGGACGGTAGCCAATGGATTGCTCAACCAGCACCGGTCTTCCCTGCAGATGTTCTCCATGTTCTATGGAGTCACCCAGATGAAAGAAGGCGTTTGAAAACTCAGATTCACAGATTATCGCAAAAGCTCTATCCTGAAGTTGGGTTAACTTCCATGACCAATGAATACTATAGAATGATTATGAATGAGTGAACTTTTACAAATATTGATCCCACAAAGTAGATTTATTCTTTGCGAGGGTATGCCCCAGCTGGACCTGTCTACTTGAAGATGCATGGATATCATCATATAAGCCTCAACTCTTTAGTGTAATGTAATGTTGATTTTGCTCTAGGAATTTTACTGTTAGAACCTTGCAAAATTGTTGTTTTTTGTTTTAATCTTGTAAGGTGGCTTTTCTGCCTTGTGTACCCTTTGACCTAAGGGGTAGTGATAAAGAGTTTTAATACTAGAGCTCTAACATGAGCTCTAGTGAGGTGTCAAATAAAAAAAGAAAAAAAAGAAAAAGAAAAAAGCAAGTCAAAACATCATTATCATTATCATGTGAGACTCACTATTAGAGCTCTATTAAAGTTCTTAAATTAAAACTCCCAAATATTATTGTCGACCTATAATGTCAGTATGAATCACTAATCACGGTAGCAAGCAAAGGCCTCACCATTATCTGCCATGCCCATACTTACTAATGCCTCTACTTAAAAAAATCTGTAAATAAAATTATACCAATAAAAAAAAAAAAGGCCTTAATTGGATTTGGTTGAAAAACTCAGCTTGGGGCCATATGCTATTGCTTGAATCCCTAGTTAATCCTATCAGATGGAGTTGGCTATATGAATTCTCTTTTGTCATTGTGCTATACTGGTAGTTACATGAATTCTTGTCCATCTGCTTTGTTGCGGGCTACAAAACAACAGACCCTATGTGAATCAATGGCTCCGGGAGTGTCAGGGCATTGCCTCATGAACATTGAATACCTTGTATTCTATTCTATTAACTGGAACTCCAATCTCCAGGTGGAACTCCAATGGCTAATTCCCATGTGGTTAACCAGAGACAGTCCATATGAAATACATATATGTACTAAAATTATATTTTTACCATTTATACCATTAAACAATTACAATTCAAAATAGATCGATTAGCAAGGTTTTGGACCTATTTAATAATAAATACCTGTATCCTGATACAATCATAAAGCCTTCTATTTACAAATATATTGATATTTAATCAACAAAAATAAAATATTGACATGGAGGAGTTTCATGGTAGAGCATGTGATGTAGAGGGCAAAGGTGGAGGGAGTGGCAGGACGGTGATAGAGAAGTTGCAGTGGGTAGTGGAAGGGTTCATTGGTAGGGGCACTAGGTGTCACAGAGGGAGGTCGCTTAGGATGGCTGAGGCACTCTGCTGGGGGCCTTGGGCGGCAAGGGAACTTGTAGGGAATGGGATGGTGGTTCTGTGAAGGTGTGTAGGGGAAGCTGCCAGGTGTTGGCAGTGATGAGGGAGGGAGGGAGGGATCATGGAGGTGGTTGGATGTGAATGAAGTGGTATATACCTATGCAATGTGTCATCCTAGTAGTAAAGCAGTCCATTAAGGACAAATTAAAAACCAAAACAAACCAAACAAGAAATCTTTCCCAAAAAAAAATTTGATTGGGGAGTCTGTCATAGAACACAAGTACAACTTGCCAAAATTCTGATCAAATAAGCAACAGTTGTAAACTAGCCAACAGAACAACTTGCAAAAATTCAAAACAAAATTGGTTTTCATTACAAATATAATGCTCAGGATGCATTCTGCTTTTTAAGCTTTGCAAGCTCTTGCCTGATCAGTCCACCCCTCTGCACATTTCAATTTTATTTGTCTTATTAGCTAGTTCAAAATGTAAAAAGGGTATATAGGCTAAACAAAAAGCAATACAAATTCTTGAAAGAATTTTTATCAGATCAACTAACCTTGATTTTTGCCAACATGAGCTTGAACCTGTCAAAATCATTAAGAGCAGCCCTTCTTTTTTGCACAATCAGCTTTCTGCCCCAGGAGCTATTCTCCCACTTGTTCTTAACATCTGCCGCCAAAGAAATACAGTTAATCTGACAGATGTTCTAAATACTAAACAAACAAAGGAGCTTCAGAATTTTTTTCGAGTTTGTCTTTCACCTGCAGCCTCCATTGCTGCAACCAGTGTCTTCTTCTTTGGGACCCTTTTGATGTCAATTGTGATGTCCGTGAGAGAGAGCCTCTTAAAATTCATTTGGCATCTCACCATGTCAGGGGCATCCACAAGAGCCTACGATTACATTATATAAAATTATTAAGTACCCTCTCCAAGGGAAGAGAAAAAGTTTCAAGTGGGAAGAGGGAACGGGGGGGATCCAACGAGAAGCCAAGATGTTATTGATGTCATTATACATGAGTCAACGCTAGAATAATAGGTATAGAAATGAAAATCATGATGGAATGCCGAATACATAACCATGACATGTTAGATAGCAAAAAATCTACTCATTTTACAACTATACACAAGTTAAAGATTGTCATGCACTCTTGTAGATCTATCTTGAGTTAAAAATTAGGACTAAATTCCCTCACACATCTACTACAACCAAGAAAACAGTACAGAACTTCCCGTGGTTCTAAAACAGAATTAGTCCATAATTGCATCCATCTAAGTTACCAAAAGTAACTTTCTCCCACTAATTGACAAACGTTTTTGCCACTAACCTTTCCTTAACATCTTCATTCTCTATTAGAGCATTTGCATTGGAAACGTTAGAACAACTCCACTGGTTATTGCCAAAATCACAATGCCAATCTATAATTTGAGATGTTGCAATGTTTAAGGGGTTGTTTGGGAATAGACTATTTTAGTAACTATTTTACTTTCTATGAAAAGATGTACAGAAAAGTAGAGAGCTAATGTGACCCAAAAAAGATAAAAAGATAATACATATACTATTTTAGGTTGTTCCCAAACAACCCCTAAATGACAAAATTTGACAATGTTCCTCTATTGGTGCAAATGACATATTCCCTCTTTTTCAAAAAACCATTCTTTAACTATCATTTCCGCTTTTCACACAATCTGTAATCATTTGATATGGTCCAATGTGATTGTCATTTTATATTGTAATCCAAAGTCTATTGTAATCTTAACTACCATTTCCTCTTTTTGGTAATTTTATTTTTGTAATTTAAGCAGTTTAACATTTGGTTATTTTTTTTGAAGGGGATTTCTTTTTTTTATTATTTATGTCTAATTCTATTTTTGGTTGTGATATATGTCTTTGTTGAGTTGAGGAAGATGATAAGAAGTGTGGGGATACAATGGCGGTGTTTGGCAACTTAGTTTTTCGATTTTTTTTTTTTTTTTTTTTCACTACAAGACAAATGTTTTACAAAACAAAAAAAAAAAACAAATCCAAACAAAATATCACATCAAACCCCATAATCATTTCACTTTTTTTCTCACAAATATCACATCCAACCACAAAAAAACCCAACTATCTTCCCAAACACAAAAAAAAAATTCTCCAATAATATCCTACAACTAAAAAAACCTACTTCCCAAACACCAACAATATTTGTTGATAGGTTTGGCATTGCCTTTTTTTGGCATAAGGGATGGCAGACCACTAGAGCAAATTTTTTGAGATCTAATTACAATTTAAACTTTGACAGCTGTTATAGCATGCCCATGGAGATGCTCTAGAGAGATGCTCTTAGAGAGATATTAGCATCGAGTCATCATTTAGTGGGTGAGCTTTTATGAGCTTCGATGCATGTTAAAAACTAGATTGTTAAGATGTCCACATGGGCAAAATTAGGACCCGTTGCCAAAATGCTATGAGTGCCCCAATGATGCTCCCTTTTTAAATAAAAAAAAAAAAATTTAAAAGAGAAGCTAATGGTGCAACATGGTCAGCTAAATTGCTCACCACAGTTAGCCAGCATTTTGACACATGACACACAGCCATAGTTAGAGCATCTGCATCGGAGCTGCCAAGCACTTCGTGTCATACACTACACAGTTATCAACTAAGATGCAATTTCTTGTGTTCCATTGAATCTACTAAAATACAACTCAAAGTTACCAAATGCTACCTTATTTGCTAACTGTGCCTAGCACTTTAGCTAGCCATATCAACCATATCTCTTTTTTTTATTTTTTTATTTTAAAAAAAAAAAACATGAGCATTGCAATGAGATGCGATAGGACCTAATGTTTAGTGAGTTTTTTTTAGTTAGTCTATTGGAGCACTCAGTGCATGTGTTTGGTAATTAGCACTTAACACCTCAAATTGGGCCTCACTTTTGCCTATGTGGACACTTTAACACCTGTATTATTAGCCACTCCACTAAATATGCTATTAGCAAGCCATTACATGTCCATTTGAGCTCTTAACATACTTCAACTGACACATACTTACACACAACTTAACATCTCCAACACTTCCGCTAACACCCTACATAACATCTCCAATGGAAATGCTTGAATGTGCCTCATACCTCTCTCATCTTTAATTAAACCACCTTATATGGCTTGTGAGACCCACTTTAGTGGGTAACCTTTAACTAACCCTATTGGAGGGTTCACATAATAACATGTTAGAGCAATTTCACCAGTCTTTGTCAAAATGACAATGCAAACCTATAATTTGGCATGTTATAGTGTCAAAATGTCATTTTTTTTTTTTCCTTGTAATGTTACTCAACTGGTAAAAATGTCATTTGTTTTGTCAAAACTGGGTATCTCACATCCAGATTATTGAAACAAAACCGTCTCTTGAGCTGAAACAATGAAACCATTACCAAACCTTATATCTTCTTAGGCAGACCTATGAAAATTTTACGAACTCAATCTTAATGATAAAAATGTTTACTTTCGCAGCCCAATGATACAATATACCAAAACAACCCACCTTTAAACTGCTAGAATTGAGTTTTCACAAGTTAAAAAACACGAGATCCAATAAATTTCTTCCATTTTCCCGAGTTTTCTCAGAAAGCAAACACGAAGGACAAATAAGAGAGAAACATTACTCGGTTCTGATCGAGGACATCGACGATGACGACGAGTTTCCCATAGTCCTTGCCGTAGTTCACGAGAGCAACCCTTCCGATCTCGACGTAACGCTTGAAAGGCTACACACATAAATCAAATCAATTAAAGCCTAAGATTCGTAGTTGAATAGCACAAACAAATAAGATCAAGAACAACCAAAAGCTACATAGATCGCGGACAAAGACTGACCATTTTGCCCTAGGGTTTCGTGAACACCAGAGAGATGGAGTAGAGAGAGATAAGTGACGGATTGGGTCAGCTAGGGTTTTGAGATGATTTTATAGGGCCTTCTGGACCGTGCGATCTAGGGTTAGTTCGTGATTTTCAGATTCTGGTATGGAGTCGGGTTTGGATCTAATATCATTGGCCCGATTACAGCCCAGCCCAGTCCATAAAATCAAGCTTGGCTAAGATTTTAGCCTATCCTAGTCATATATAAATTATTAATTAATGTCAATTTTATATTATTAAATACATAATAAATTAGAATAATAAAAATAATAAAAATAATAAAAATTATAATATGTATATGTATACTTCTCTTTAGGATTTAAGTCCAAACATATATTAGAAGAACCAAAATCATTCACCATATGATTTTTGTGAGGCCCAAATTTAAATAATTATTTAAATGGTCAAATTTATTTTAGGTAAAATTACCAATAAGTCTTTTTTGAAAAACGTGTAATCTATTTAGTCCCATAACTTTTTATTTATATCCAAAAATCCTATAATGTAATTCTTCTTCTCTGCTTCTTTTGCTCTTTGTGATTTCCGACGATCGTTGACCGGTGACCATATCTTGCTTCTTCTCTTTCTCTTTTCGATATATAGTCACCGGCAACCGACGACTGCTATCGATTAGGATTTACCGACAACCACCGATCACCGACTCTTTACTTCACCCTCACTGACGGTAAAAAAGATATGTTTCCAATGAAGAAGATGAGTAGATCTACTTAGATTTGATGTAGATCTACATCAAATCTGAGTAGATCTACATTAGATTTTGTTAGATCTAAACAAAAAATAGTTGGCGGAGTATAATCATCTCTTTATATCCGGCTTTCTCCTTCGACCTCTTATTTTTTTCTACATTTTCTCTGCTATACACTTTTCTTTTTCTGTTCTAATGGAGAAAATTTTCAAGTTCTGAACAAGTTGTTTTCGAGTTTTAGTTACATGCGGTGAAAACTGTAAAATTTTGTAATTTCAAATTTTTTTGATGTTGAAATGAATCATGATATAAAATTGTAAAATTTTACAGTTTCATAACATGTTTTTCAGTTTGATTAATAAGGATAAATACTTAATAGATTTTTGCTTTGAAACTGTAACATTTTACAGTTTCAAAACTTACTTTTCAGTTTGATCAATATTGGAGATTATTTGCTTTAACCTTACAAAAATTGAAAAATAGTATATATTTTTCCCATTGTTGTTTTTTTTTGTCGTTCCATTTTTTTTCTTTTAGTTTTTCAATATTTAGCACATTTTGCTATGTTTTTTCGCTCTAATTTCTCCATTTATTCTTTTTTTTTCACGGTAATATTTTAGACATTCCGATGAGTCTCCAATAATGTTTTTAACGTCCAGTGAACGTTCTGAACATTTTGACGACTTTCATTAACGTTCTTAATACTCCGGTGAACTTCTAACGATCCTCCAGCGACTTCCCGGCAATACTTCGACGACTTTTTGATGATATTGAATATTTCGACAAGTCTCCGGTGACCGTTTAATGGAAGTACAATGATAGTAGGATGAAACAGTGTCTGTAAATTTAAAAAAAAATAAAATAAAATTTTTTGGTAATAATTAAAAATATATAAGATTAATTGGTGCAAGTGTTTTGTCTGAGAATTATATGGGTCTTGAACTTTGTATATGGGACTTATTAGTAAGTTCCCCTTTATTTTATAGCTGTAGAAGACTAAAAAAAAATAAAAATTAACTCATATAAATTAGGTTAAGTTTTATATGTATGCAACATAAAAAATAGTTGTATACTTAGATCTCATTTGTCAACTATATATTTTAGTCAAAAGTTACTATAAGTTGTCACATCAATTTCTCTACTTTTCTACACATTTTTTCATAAAAAAATCAAAAAGTACTAAAATAGTTTATTTCCAAATGAGACTTAAGACCTCCAACAACATAGATATTTTTCAAAAGAAAATCTTGAGGGTAATGAAAATAAATTTTCAAAAAAAAAATTTGACAAAGATGAACTTTTATAATTTTAAAACATTTTAAACTAGTAATGGGGTTTCAAATATTTTAGGGGTTGTTGCTCTTCTTTGGCCCATTGCATGACGTTGTTTGAAGTATAAACAATTAGAATTTTTACATTCAATAGTAGACACGGCTAATTGTAATGGTCTAATACTCGAGTGAGATCACCTCAACACTCAACGATGTTTGGGAAGAGATTTTTTTAATTTTTTTTGTTAGTTTTTTTGTTAAAAGACAAAATAAGATAAAAATTTAAAAAAAACAAATTTAAATAAAATATCACATCAAATCTATAATCATTTTATTTTTTCTCTCACAAACATCACATCCAACTACAAAATTTCCTTTCAAAATAATCAAAACCAAGTTTGGGAAGACTAAATAAGTGTACTTTTTGACTTTTCTTATATTATGTGTAGAAAAAATAGAGAGGAAATGTTGATTGATGTGACTCAAAAAAATAAAAAGATGAAATAAATACACTTTTTTAATTTAACCAAACTTGACCTAAAATATCAACTTTCCAAACACCCACTTTATATAGGATAGGGTGGGGAGTTCAAGTTCAAGCAGGACCATGAGGTTGGGTGACGGGGTTGGGATTTCTTGGCCTATGAGCTCCTAAAAGACATGTGAAAGTGGAATATCCTTCAATTGATGTAAGGTAGTGAAGTTGGCCACTTTGCATGGTGGGAATGGAAGGGATTGAGAGGAATCTCATGCACAATATATTTTTCTTGGGCAAGGCATTTTCTACTCTCACTTTAAGCCATCCAATTTTTCCAAATTTATTTAGCAATTAGAGAAAGAGAGTACATATATTCTTGACAATAATTGTACGAGTAAGAAATAATCTTCTTGTATAATCCTGTTGATCAAGTCTTTGCTCTTCTAAACGTCGTCGCTTTACTTCCTGAAAACACAAACGTGAGCTAGCCAGCGAGTGTGTGCCGAATACCTCTCCGTGCCTAAGTCAGCAAAATAGACAAATAAACAAAAGCTCTGTGTATTTGAGAACCAAAGTTGTGTTACCTCTCTATAGGTGATGTTATGAGCTTTTATAGATTCCGCGTGACACAATCTCAGTAGGACTCTTATTCCTCCATGCAGAGTCTTCCTAGGAATCTTACTCCTAAAAGATAATTATTATCCTTCAACACCCCCCTCACTGCATAAACCAAGTGAGATGGTTTTAGCTTGGTGGTCTGACCAAATGACTGAGCTAGTATTGCTATGGTTGGATGACAATGTAACCGAGCTAACAATATCTCTTTGTCATACCCAAACCAGTACCTTCACGTGCAACTCATAGCTCGGCTCTTTGTTCACTTGTACCTCGGTTAGTGCCCATTGAAACCGAGCTATCCACAGCAAGCTGCTACCGCGCTAACCAAAGCGAGGTCCACCACGTGAAGCCATCATACCTCGGCTCTGAATATTATGACCGAGCTAACTATCTTTATTCCGTCTGGCGACTATAATCACACTTAGACCGAACTAACACTTGGACCACGGTCCACTTGCCAAGCCTTTTTCACCACAGCCGATAGAACGGCCCACTACCTAGCTCGGCCCAATTTATTTATAAATTATCCTCTCAATAATATTTTAAGTTCTTGCCTTTAAATTCTAGAAGAGACTCCTCTAAACTACTTAGAGAAGTGTGAGCGAGCATGGAAGGAAAAAGGAGAAGGGGTTGTACAAGTGAGTGTAGTGGACGTAAGTCTAAAGGACCTCTCGAAACAACTTGAAGACTTTGCCAAGCCTGGAGACTGGGAAAAGTACCAGTCCTAGGAATTTACTCCTTGCTATGGTAAATTTTCATAGAACATTATGCTTAATTGTGTCCGGTTCGTAAATTTGTGCAACAAAAAGGAAAAAAATTAGTTTTTACTAATCATTTCTCTCTTTTTTTTTCATCTTTTATTTTTTCTTCTCTCCATAAATCCTAAAGTTGTGTTTGGATAAAAAATTTAGAGATGTATTTGTAGAGGGAAAAGAAATAGAAAGAGAAAAGTGAATGAACATAAGCAAAAATATTTTTTTTGCTCCACAAATCCCTCTTCATCTTCTCTTTATCCTTCATTGAAGCCCTGTACTAATTGTTAAATCAATTGAAGTTACTGGCACTTTATTTTTTTTTATTTTTATAGATTGAGAAGTAACTAGCACTTTGCTCTTATAGACTACCAAAAATTAATGTTTTAGATACCAAAATTTAGGGACAAAATTATTTTTTAGGGACCAAATATTTTGTTGCAAAAAGTGTCGTCATTATATTTTTAGCAATGAAAATTGGACATTATGATGAATTATTATCTTTTTGAAAACAAATTTTTTGTCTCAAAAAATAAACCATTTTGAACCAAATTATTTTGTTCATAAAAATATATTTATTAGTGACATTTTCAAAATTGTGTCTCTAAAAGCCTTATTTTTTACTTTTCAGAATGACCTTTTAGCGACTATCCTCACGGCGATAGAAATTGATCCCTAAATGTCTTTTACAACAAATTTTTCACTTTTAGAGACCAAAAATTTGATCTCTAAAACTCTTATATGTTATAGTGATAGTATTGTGAAAATTAAAAATTAAAAATTAAATTTTGTACCAAAATGGTGAAATGTTTACACTAACCATAACTTCTTTTTTTGTTTGATGGCTAGGGGATTTTTTAAAAACAGTCTTAATTTCATCAATAATTTTTAATGACATCAAATAGAAGAATCACATAAATGCACATTTGGTATTCACACAATTGAAACAAGAGAAACCAAATTGGTACACCCCATAATTTGGAACCATAAGTTTATTTAGTCATTGTAACAAATTGGCAATGGTCTAAAACATTTATGATTGATACATTTTTACTTTTAATTTTTAATGATGTACACAGATTGGTGAAGTGGGAGAGCTATCAAAGATATTCGAATGGAGGGGGGAGGTAGAGAAAGGGTTACCAAATTGGGAGGAATCAGAAAAGGAACATTCGGCATATGAGTTATCTAATGTGCTATTCTATCTCATCAAGTTGGCTGATATTTGCGGTGTTGATCTTGGCCAAGCTGCCTCCAAGAAAATTGTTAAAATGCCATCAAATACCCACCCAAACTCTAAAACACTCCTTCCCTCATTCAAAAAATGGTTAAAGGATTTTTTTGTGAATTTAAGTGTAAACATGCTCTATTGTCAAACTCTTATGATTGGCTCTGTTTCGCAGTACGAGCACGAGCACGAAATGTGCATCTGAATATTTTTATAGGTTCTTTCCTTTGTGCTTCTTGCTGTATTTTTTCTTTGTTTGGTATAAGTTTTGGGTTGGATGGACTCTTGTAATTGTAAGTGCCGTTTGGCTTTCCTTAATGAATTTTCTTTATATAAAAAAAAGAAAATGCAGTACATTATAATCTTTGTAGCCAATTTTGATCATTATAATCTTGGCATATCATCATTGGGGATGTGTGCAAACCAGTCCAAGCAACCACGGAATCCGCTGCCACGGATTCTGCTGCCAAATATGTCGACCGACTGGAAGATTGGGATAATACAAACTATCAAATCATCACCTGGCTTCACAATACTTCTATTACATCCATCAGCCTTCAGTTTGGTAGGTTCCAACTTGACTCTGCTTCCTCTCCAGCCAAGGCCATCTGGGATTTTTTACAAGAACGCTATCAGACTACTGGTCTGGCTCACCAATATCAGCTTCTGAGTCATCTTCATCGTATGCGCCAAGAAACAACTCAGACTATTAATGATTTCCTCTCCCAAATGTATTATGTTTGGGATCAGCTCGCTCTTTCTGAGCCTCCATGGCCTCATACTGAGGATGCTGCCTTGTTTACTACCTACCGTGACCAACAGCGCTTGGTTCAGTTTCTCATGGCTCTCACTCCTCGTTTTGAGCCCGTACGCGCATCTCTCCTACATCGCACTCCTTTACCCACTCTTGAGCAAGCCATTTCTGAACTCCTGTCAGAGGAAACCAGGTTTGGTACTCTCCATCCACACCCTGTGGACTCTGTTCTTGCTACTTCTTAGATTCGGAAGTCTCCTTCACCGCCTTCATCACAGCGGTCCATTTCCTGCAACTACTGTCACAACTGCAATCTTCCATCGGCTCATCTTCTGGTTCATTGTCCCGTTCGTCTTTGTCGATTTTACAACAAGACTGGCCCTAATCATCTGCAACAAGATTGCTTCCGCAATCCTACCCGTGCCTCTCGCCATGGTCCTTCCACCGGGAATTTTTCCCGCAACAACTCTCACCATTCTGGGACTCCATTTAAACCCATGCCTGCTCCACGCACTGCTGCTACTGCCTCCGAAGATTCACCTTCCTCTGTCCCTGTAGATCCTTCCACTCCGGTCTTCTCTCACACAGATGTTGAAGCCATGTTTCAACATTTTTGGCAAAGATTCCTCCATTCTCCATCTACTGCTTTGTCTACCATCGCAGGTAACACTTCCTGGTACTTTGACTCCGCTTGTTGTAATCACATGACCTTTGATCCTACTATTTTTACTCCTCTCTCTTCGACTCCTCATGTTCCTTCTATCCACACTGCTGATGGGTCTCTTCTGTCTGTAAGTTATGTTGGGTCTGTTTCCACCTCTCACTTATCTTTATCCCATGTATATCTTATGCCTACTCTCACTTTAAATCTTATCTCCATTAGTCAATTATGTGAGCATGGTCTAACTGTTACCTTTTCCCATACTGATTATTTGGTGCAGGACCCTCGGACAGGGCAAACTCTTGGGATAGGCCGTTAGCGTGGACGTCTCTACGAACTTATCCATCTTCATGTTCCGGATTCCTCTCAAGTCACTGCTCTTACCACTGCTACCACTGCTCCTCCTGTATCTCCTTTTCAGCTTTGGCACTATCATTTAGGACATCTTTCTGTTGGTCGTTTGAAGTCTTTAATTTCTAGTGGTCATTTGGGTACTGTAAGTTCTGATGCTTTCAATTGTGTGTCCTGTCAACTTGCCAAACAACCTGCTTTGTCGTTTAATAAAAGTGACTCTGTTTCTCTTGCGCCCTTTGATCTCATCCATTCTGATATTTGGGGACCCTCTCCTACTCCTACTATGGGAGGCGCACGTTATTTTGTTGTTTTTATAGATGATTTTCCTTGTTTTACATGGTTGTTTCTTATGAAAAATCGCTCTGAACTCAAACAACTTTATTACAATTTTGTTGCAATGGTTAAAACCTAATTTTCTAAAACTATTAAGATTTTTCGCTCCGACAATGCCATGGAATATAAAGATTCTGACTTTCTTTCCTTCTTTCAGAGTCATGGTACTCAACCTCATCGTTCTTGTCCAGGTACGTCCCAACAAAATGGCCGTGCTGAACGGAAACATCGGCATCTACTTGACACTACTCGAGCACTCCTTCTCTCTTCCTCTTGTCCGGAAAATTTTTGGGGTGAAGCCGCTCCCACTGCTGCTTACACTATCAATTGTATCTGTCACGACCCAAACCCGCCCCTAAAAGTTTGGCATCGTAACCGGCCAGTAATTCTAGATTACCACAGGTCTTCCTGAACATAACATAAATAATCGGGGCTCGCGGAAGCGAAAACAAAACACTATAGTCCAAAGAGCTGTGCATAAATATGTACATACATTAACATGCCAAAAATGTTAATTACCCCCTATCTTTACATAACATGTATCAAAAATTCATATACAACAGATACAGGCACAAGCCACAAATACATAACAAAACAAACCCACTATACGGCCTTCCAGGCCTAGCCCAACAAGGGCATACAAAACTCAGGTAGGCTTTCAAAACGGCGGCTCAACACGAAATCCGCCTAGGCTTGGCTCCCTGACTGCTCACCTATAAAATACATAAATACAGGGGTGAGCTAATGCCCAGCAAGTAACATTAACGTAAAGGGGTAGTGAACGAATTCCACATATATCATATCCGTAAAACAAATCATTCATAAACATAACCATTTCATAACAGAACATACGTAATGGCATATTCCACAGAACATAAACATAACAGAACGTCTTCCGACTAGAGTAATCAGTTCCGGATACTGATTAAACACATATCGTCACAATGAAGTGACTCACGAGATCTCGTAAACTAGTCATGGACCCGCATTTTCATGCCGTCCCTCATGACTTGGGACTCTCTATGGATGCCATACTAGATTCGCAAATAGGATATTCATTCACAGAAAACATTAACGTTTCAGAAATCATAACATAACATAGCATTTTCAGAACATACTTTATAAGAACATAACTTTACAGAAATGTTACTTACAGTGGTTTTCCAGAACCGGTTGTACGGTCTTCACGTTTTGACCTGCAAATATCCACAGTATCGCATGATCCTTTAACACATATCATTATCAAATCAAATCCACATATGCTCTTAATGATGTTTCAATCTCATAACTTCATTATCATGACTTAATTAAGCCTCAAGAATGCTAACAATGCAATAAGGATGCCAAAATCATGCAGTAAAACACTGTTTGAAATTTCTTGAAAAACAGGTCTACGCTCGAGCGTAAAAACCTCCGCTCGAGCGAACAACACACTGTGAGAAAAATGCTGGATGTGCGAAATCTACGCTCGAGCGGCAAAACCTCCGCTCGAGCGGACTGTGAAAATCTGGGTAGAAAAACCAGTCCATTTTCTGCAAAACCGTGGGCTCCATTTTACCAAAACCAACTTCCAAATTTATGAAACAAGGCCCAAAACACTAGAAAAACAACTTAATTTAAGCTTTAAAACCAAACCCATATGAATCATATAAAAGATTAGCCATGAATTGAGTTGAAAAATGATGAACATGCACTTAAAAGCTTCACTTTATAAACCCATGGAGGTTCATCCTCAAACATACCAAAATAAACATGATTCATACTACTTTAAGCCAAGATTTTGAGTTCAAATGCTAGATGCCAAGGAGCAACAATCTATTTCATGAAAATCTTACCTTGATTCTTTGATTTGGAGAAACTAAGCTTGATTCCCCTTTCTTTCTCTTCTTTCCCTTGTTTCTCCCCTTTACTCTCTCTCTCTCTCTCTCTCTCTCTCACGAATTCTCTCTTCTCTCTCTCCCTTAGATATTCTCCTTCTTTTATTCTTGAGTCAACATAGTCAACAAATCTTTATCCATAACCATATATATCCTATAAATTCAAATTGTGCCATAAGCTTGAGCCAAACATGGCCTAACAAATCAGACGAAATTCAGTCTTCAATTTATCATTCCAAATAGTTCTAAAAATTCCCAACATCACGTAGACGTGTCCAATTTCACTTTCTGAATCCATTACGGTCGTCGATTTCAGTTCCGAAGTCGTAAGTCCAACAGATGTGTTTCCAATTCCAACAGATAATTCCCAATTAATTCATATAAATACATGATTAATTACCGATAATTATGACGTACATTTCGGGGTCATTACAGTATCCCTACACCGGTCATTCATAATCACACTCCCTATGAGCGTTTACATGGCACCCGTCCCCCTTACGACACCCTTAGGGTTTTTGGCTCTGCCTGTTTTGTTTTTCTCCAACCTCATGAACGTACCAAACTTGAACCTCGTTCACGCCTTTGTTGCTTCTTGGGGTATGGTATTGAACATAAAGGGTATCGCTGTTGGGATCCTCTCCCACGGGTCTCAGATCTCTCGTCATGTGGTCTTTTGGGAACACAAAATGTTTTCCTCTCTCTCAATTCCGTTTATCCGTTCCTTCCCCTCTCATGTTTTACTAACCTTCGCAGACTGCTTTACGATGAGCTTACTCCACTGCCCATGCCCGACTCTCTCGAGACTGCCGTTGTAGACACCCCATTTTTGACCAACCTTAAGACTCAGACGTCACCGATTGAGCGCTCGGTGATGTTGCATATTGTGCTCGTTCAGAAGTCTCAGAGTTGTGGCCGAGCGCCCTGCCTCCGGACTTCCGAACTCTCTTCTGTGCCTTGTCTTGGTTTGCGAACCAGACTCGATTTTCTCTGTTTTTTCTTTCCTGAGGGGAGGGAGTGGTCCTATAGGCTATCTCTCAGTGGCCGTGAGCTACTTTTCGTGGCCGTAGGCCATTTTGCCCATTTCGGAGCCCGGTTCCCGGTTTTCGGAGCCGTCAGGCCGTGTGCCTCGGTTCGGGACCGCCCAACCATCTCCGATTTCTCCGGTTTTCGGCGGGGACCTCTGTTTTATCATCTTGAGAACAGGGTCTCAGATACCCACTTTGGCGAATGCCACTTTGCGACTATTCTATTTTGGGACCCGGCTGCGTGATTTGGGCCCCGAGCATTCATTTTGCATCGGTTTTTGTTCAATTTTGGCAGGTTCCTCTATTTTAGCATCAAGAAGATCACTAGAGGGTGGGAGGCCAGCAATTGTTCCAGAAAACCAGTTTCGCTCCTCCGGCGCCCGTTTTGCTCACTTAGGGCGGTGTTGAACACCCTAGTGATATTTTCTTGGCCGGGACTACATATTTGTGATGAGGGCACATGGGAGGTCCCTAAACAGTTCAGGTCGGCCAGCAATTGTTACTTTCATTTTTGAGCCTCTCCTTCAAGTTCAATGTTGTGACTCCTGTTTCAGAGTTGCCAAATTCCAACCTTGGAACCTTGTTCTACACACTTGGGAGGACACCAAAACATGGTGGTCGGCCGGCAATTCTTCACTTCTTTTTTTGGCCATGGCCGTGAGTGGCTGGCCGACCAGTTGGGCTGGCCGGCTGGCCACCTTCAAGAAATCCACTGGCCGGCCACTACGCTTTTGAACCCTTCTTACATGTCCGGTGCTTTTCAAAATATCCCCGTCCTCGGATATTTTGGGAGAAACTTGGATGCATTTCCTCTCCTTTTACACCCTTTTTGGTCCTCTTAAAGGGGCGGCTCCTTTGTTGAGGTTACAAAATTTCATCTCAAGAGCCTCTTCCAAACCCTCCATTTCCATAGCCAAAAACCTAAAAGCTTCAAGTTTCTAGCTCCTCTCTTTATCAACCCTAAGCACCACCATCACCACCTCCATTTCAGCAGCAAAGGATTGATTTTCAAAGGCTAAGGATCAACAAATTGAAGCCAAGAAGCCATCAAAGTTAGATCTTCAAGGGTAAGACTCTATTTCCTTTTTTGAGCACAATTTTGAGTCAATTCTTTACCCTATTTTCTTTTTGTTTTGGGCTCCGACCCTACTGGTTTTAGGCTTATTTTGAGCCCCTACAACTTTGTAGAAGGGCTCACTGTTTGGTGTCTCCATGATGCACCTCTTTCAATACCACTCTTTAGGCCAATAAATTGCATGCTTTGTTTGGCTTTTGAGTGATCCATTTTCGAGCCTGATATATACTGTGAGTGGGCCTATTTTGAACCCTTATTCAACTTTGAAGAAGGGCTCAATCATGTTTGGCCTCTCTATCATGCACTTTCTTTGTAATCCTCCATATTTTCCGTAAAATTGCATGATTTATTTGGCCTATTTGTGATCTGATTTGGAGCATCTCATGAACTAATATTGTGCTTATTTTGAGCCCCTCTTCAACATTTAAGAAGGGCTCAACCTGGTTTTCATGCTCTACATGCCACTTGCTTTGAATTCATGTTCTACTCCTATTTGGCATGCCCCTTTGAGCTTATTTGGCTTCTGTTTTGAGTCTTCATCAGGCCTGGAAAGAGCCTTGTTTTGGCCTTCTCATAATGTTTTGTTAAGGGTTTTAGGCCATTTGGTGCATGCTTTTGGTACTTCATGTAATACCATCTTTGATTCCGTAAAATTGCATGCTTTGTTAGGCTTTCTTGGCTTCTGTTTTCAGCCTTCATCAGGCTTAGAAAGTGTCTTAAAATGACCCATTCTTCATGTTTTGTTAAGTTTGATGCATGTTTTTGGTACCTCATGTTATAGCCTTTGTTGGCTCATTATTTTGCATGCTATGTTTAGCCTATCTACATACTGAATTGGGGGATGTAATCTCTTGTAAATGTGCATATTTTTGGCCCCTCTTTAATTTTGTAGAACTGTGTTTTTCAGTTTGAGCATTTTATATACCACTTGCTTTGTAATTCTCCTCTTTTCCCCCATTTTTGCAAGCTATTTTTGCCATACTTGTGATCATTGTTTGGCCATACTTTGTACTGAAAAAATGCTAGTTTAGGGGCTGCCTTGCTACTGTTTTACATGTTATGTCCATATTGTGCATGTTTAGTAGGGTCAGAGGTCGTTTTGGTGCATAACATTGCATTTCGGGCATCGGGTGTAATTTTGTCATAATTCGGGGGCTATTTGTGCATCATTTTAGCTACTGAAATTTGTATTTTTCATATGCCATATGCCACGTTTCATTTGCATGCCATTTCATGCCTGTATGTCGCTGCCTTGGTTTGCGTGCCGTGTGCGCGCATTTCGAGGCAGCTTGTTTTCATCTTTCGGCATCTTATGTGAGTGCGGCTGAGGCCCTCTCATGTTAGTGTAAACCCAATTTGCATTCCGTATGCCATTGTTTCGGTTTGCGTGCCCGCGTGCACGCATTTCGAGGCACTTCATTTTCATCCATTGGCCTCTTATGTGAGTGTGGCTGAGACTCTCTCATGTTAGTGTAAGCCCAATTTACATTTTTCATATCATTTCATGCCTGTATGTCGCTGCCTCGGTTTGCGTGCCGTGTGCGCGCATTTCGAGGCAGCTTGTTTTCATCTTTCGGCATCTTATGTGAGTGCGGCTGAGGCCCTCTCATGTTAGTGTAAGCCCAATTTGCATTCCGTATGCCATTGCCTCGGTTTGCGTGCCCGCGTGCACGCATTTCGAGGCACTTCATTTTCATCCATTGGCCTCTTATGTGAGTGTGGCTGAGGCTCTCTCATGTTAGTGTAAGCCCAATTTACATTTTCCATGTCATTTCATGCCTTAGGGCCATTGTCTCGGTTTGCGTGCCCATATGCACGCATTTCGAGGCATCTCATTTTCATCTCTCGGCCTCTTATGTGAGTGTGGCTGAGACTCTCTCATGTTAGTGTAAGTCCAATTTGCATTTTAGTCTCATTGCATTCCGTATGCCATTGCCTCGGTTTGCGTGCTTCTGCAGCATTTCGAAATATCTCATTTTCATAGCATTGTGCATGCTAGGATTGCATATTAGTCGCATTTCATGCATATCATGCATATTGCATCGTGTTCGATAAGCGTGGCAGCACGGAAACGAGGCACATTTCGTACTCCGAGTGACGGAACGGGTCTCAATTCCCAAGTCACCGACACTCCGGATCATTCATGATGGAGTTAGGTTTTGTTGTAGCATTCATGTGCATTCATCCTATATTGAGTTGTGCAATTCGGCTCCTCGGCCATCATGTATCGATATGCGTGATTGGTGGCACGAGGATCGAGACATGCATATATTTGTGAAATACATTGCTATGTCCCTTTCCTGCTCTCTGTTGCAGTAAAATAAAGAATCAGCAACTTTCCGGAGTTTGGCACGCATTTCGAGACACATCGCAAACAGAGGCTAATTGGGGCATCGGTGGATTTGGATTTCAAAACTGACTAACATGCATCATTCATCGAATCGAGGCTGGCTCTGCGCCAGTTCTGACTTTCTTAGTTAATTCAGAAATTAATTAGGAATCAGATTATTCAGTAATATTTTGAATGTATTATTCTTTCAATTGATGTATTATTTATTGAACCCTACGTGCGAGGGCATAATTGTAATAAGTGTGGGTAAGTGTGATGTATGTCTTCCAACCCCCATTTCCTTCTCCCTTTTATTTATCTGCTTATGATGGTTAGATATAGGGCATATTTCAATTAGCATAACAGTATGACAGCATGTTTGCATCATTCATCTGTTTTATGCATGAGACTCGTAGCATCATACAACTGCATCAGATTTCAATTCCAAATTGAATACATGCTAACTCAGCATCTCATATACCATGTTTAGAATAGCCGAACTGCTATAGTTGCATTTTGCATGTGTTGCATTAGGCATTTCAGCACATTTAGGATCATGCATGATTTCTAATCAGCTTTTGTTTTGGCTAGGAGTACTCGGTGAGTTTTATGCTTTAGCATCCTTGCATGCGTGTGAATGTTACCATGAATAGCATGCTTACCATGAGGCTATGTGCTTATATGATATAACTGCCTTGAATGCCTGTGGGTGGAGGTTGAGTTATTTGAATTGGAATAATTCATCAAATACTTGTTTTAAGCCCACTAGATAGTGGCAAAATCATTGTTTTCTTAAGCCCACCTGAGGGTGGCAAATCCGCGTCTTAGCCTACTTGCGGGTAGCACCATCAAACCATTTTCAAACAAACAAACATGAGATGTTGGTTCAATTCAGCGATTCATTTATACTTGTATCTTGTCAGGCATCACATAGTAACCTAGGCTAATACTTAATAAGAACTCACAATGTTTTCAAAAAAGCAGATATCATGGTTAGTAGAGGCGGTCTTTGATCGGGCGAAGAATGCTCACGATGTGACCTTCCCAATCGTACCCAAGTTCGAGCCAACTTTGGTGATGACGGATCGTGGCCTTTTGGCACCGAGTCGGGGTTTCCTAAATTTCCCATTTTAAAATATTTAGGTGGCGACTACATTATCGCAAAGCGATCCATGTTTGGCACTTCTTTCAAAAAATCTGCTTTTCTCAAAAAGCGATTTGCGGATTTGGACTCTTTGGTTCAAGATTTGGAACGCTGACAAAATCGAGTCCTAATCAGAGGTCCTCACGGGCTTGTACCGGTTGGTCTTTCTCAAGCACTTGCCCACTCTGATGGTCCTGATCTTGCTCCCTCGGACTCCTCACATCTTGTTGAGTCTCTTCCTCTGGTTCCTCCTCCTCCTACTCGACCACACCGGGTAATCCAACCTTCTACTCGTCTTCGTGACTTTATTGTTGGTTCTACTGCTTTTTCTACTTATGAACCTACCTCCTATCGGAAGGCTTGCTCTAATCCTCTTTGGCAGCAAGCCATGACTGATGAATTGCAAGCTTTAGACAAAACTCACACTTGGGACATTGTTGATCTTCCTCCTGGCAAGACTGCCATTGGCTGTAAATGGGTATACAAAATCAAAACTTGTTCTGATGGCTCTATTGAGCGCTATAAAGCTCGCCTTGTTGCTAAAGGCTTCAACCAAGAATATGGTATTGACTATGAGGAGACCTTTGCTCCTGTTGCTCGTCTCACTTACATTCTTATTGCGGTCTTATTGCAATCGGATCTTTATCAAATGGATGTGAAAAATGCCTTTCTTAATGGTGTTCTTCTTGAGGAGGTCTACATGCAACCTCCCCCTGGGTCTACTCATCCACCTCATAAAGTCTGCAAACTTCAGCGTGCTTTATATGGTCTCAAACAGGCTCCCCGCGCTTGGTTTGCCAAGTTCAGCTCTACTATTCAGGACTGTGGTTTCACCTCCAACTCTTATGATACTGCACTTTTTATCCGCAAAACTGCCCAAGGGACCACTTTGCTTCTTCTTTATGTGGATGATATGATTATCACAGGTGATGATATCAATGGTATTCTTCATCTTAAATAATTTCTTAGCCATCATTTCGAGATGAAAGACCTTGGTCCTCTCAGCTATTTCTTGGGTCTTGAAATCTTCCATGATTCCACGGGTTCTTTTCTCTCTCAAGCTAAGTATACATCTGATCTTCTCACCCGTGCTGGTCTTACGGATTGCAAGACTGCCTCCACTTCCCTGGAACCTCAGAGTCGTCTTACACCTCTTGATGGCACTCTTCTCTCTGATGCCACCCTATATCGTCGGTGGTTGGCGCCTTGTCTATCTCATTGTTACTCGTCCTAATATTGCCTATCTAGTCCATATTGTCAGCCAGTTTATGTCGGCTCCTCGTACCAGACATTGTGCTGCATTAGTTCGTCTAAATCGCTATCTCAAAGGCACCATGTTTCATGGTCTTCATTATTCCGCCCACTCTTCTCTCGACTTACGCTTTCTCGATCTTGATTGGGTGGCGATCCCATCGACCGCCATTTACCATCGGGTTCTGTTTCTTTCTGGGTGATTCTCTTATTTCTTGGTGCAGTAAGAAACAATCTCTTACTGCTCGTTCTAGTACCGAGGCCGAATACCGTGCTCTTGTTGATACTACTCAGGAGCTTCTCTAGCTTCGTTGGCTTCTTGCTGACATAGGTGTTACTCCCTCTGGCGTTACTGCCCTCTTTTGTGACAATCACAGTGCTCTTCAAATTGCTCACAATGATGTTTTTCACGATCGCACCAAGCACATTGAGATTGACTGCCATTTTATTCGGCAACACGTTACTCATGGTATTATCCATCTCCTTCCGATCTCTTCTGTTGATCAACCTGCTGATATCTTCACCAAAGCTCATTCTCCTGGCCGCTTTGTTGACCTTGTCTCTAAACTCAAGTTGGTTGATGTTTGTCCTCCTTGAGTTTGAGGAGGGCTGTTAATATCCATCTGTTAATATGTTATCATATGATATAGTATGTAATAATATATTAATAAATATAGTATGTAATAATATAATAATATGATACAGCTGCTAATAGATAGTTTATTACATATATGTATAAATTACTGCAGCTGCTAGCCTAGCCCACATAGATGCCTTCTTTCTCTTTTGCTTTCGACTCCTTTCGGTGGCCTTTCATTTGTATATTTCCTTGTATCATCATTCTGTCTTGTAAATTCCTCCTATATAATGGAGGTTCCATTTTGGTTGTAATACACATCAAAACACAGAGCTGATATTTGTTCTTCAATCTCTCTCAATTTCTTTCAATCCAAATCCTTAAAAAAATAAAAATAAATAAGAAATCGTATGTTCCGTCTAGGGGTGACACGCAGAAGTAGCGGGTACTAGTTTCAAAACAATTAAACGTGACAGTGACTCATTCGATTTCACTAGATATTTAATTTAATTTATCTAATATTCTCTCTATGCATATAAATAGGTTTACATATATAATAAAGGCACTTTTGCAGCTCTCACTTTTATGAATCGATTACAATTTTCTCTCTCTCTCTCTCTCTCTCTCTCTCGGCATATCCCAATCTCAGGTTCTCAACACTATTGTCACTCCTATCTTAATCTCTAATTTTAAATTTTCTTGATATTGATTTCATATTCTATGTCCTGCAATGTCTTCTTGCTCTATCAATGTTAATGTTGATTGATCTGATCTAGTTTGATGTGTGTGTATATATATACATCCAAATTGCTCTTTCTTTTCAAATCTCATCATAGCACAGTGTGATTTGAATTTTTGAACTAATGTGTTTGGTGTTGGGTTGAATTATCTAAAAAAATATGATCAAACTGCTATCTCTTACCATTTCTTGTGTAATTTGTTTGTTGATTGCATGTGTTATTATTGCCTTTAGAATTTAAGCTATAGTTTACAACAATAATGAATCTTTTTTTTGGGTTTATTCTACATTTTTTTTTTCTTTCTATTTTAAATAACTATCGGAATTCAATTATTCCGATACTGACGTCATGACTTGTAATTTGCATCTCAGTTACTATGCCTGAATACACTTCCAATAATCCAAAATTTCTTCTTGTAGTTCTTCTTATTTCCGAGCTTGTGACTTTTCTTGTGATTTTGGAGAATGAGAGCAGTAGATATACCAAGTAGTTAATGGAATTTTGTTTCCTCTACTATTATTGTTGCTTCTTTTTCAGTTTACAAATTTAAAGCATGATAGCAAAAGAAATCAAGAAGTTATCCAATTTTGTTCCGTCTCCAAAACTAAAACATTTATATGCTAAATATCCGAATGATGTAGTAAACCTTGAAAATGGCGGGAACTGTGTTTACCCTCGCTTTGGAGGAAATTAAGAATGTCAAGTCTGACAGAGGAGAACTGTTGACAAAGCCTTTCTTGGATGTCTGCAAACACATATTGCCTATACTTGGTATGCTTTTCAGTGTTCTTGTAAGTTATTTTCACTGATTTGTTGGTGTATCTTATTCTTGTATGTTCTTTTCCTATGGTTTAGATAGCTTTCTTTTCTTTTGTTTTCAATTATCTTCCCATGGATCAGTTTCATAGAATGGCAATGCTGATAAAGTTCCAAATTATTACCATTTTAATTTGGGGTCATAGTCTAGTGTGGAAAGTATCATCTCAATAGAAAACAACTCTTATCAGAAAATGTTGAATCTGCTTTATTTTTCGACATGGACAAAGACATTTTAAGTTTTAATCAAAGCAACCACTCACGTTGTAGGCTAATTGGTTCTCAGTTGGTTTCTAAGCCTTGATGACTGTTGCTAAAGTTTGTGTGTTTGTTTTGCCTAACAACAAAAAACAAAAATAGTTTTGAAATAAAGCATTCTACTGCATTTTCAAATGCAAATATTTTTCAGCTGAGAAACATCATACGCTCTTCCCAATGTTCTTCCCTCTTATGTTTTGCTGTTGGAGTCATATATGTCTGAAAAATTTCTGTTAGTCCTTTTTTTTTAGGCAATCCATTGAACACTCTCTCTATTGCTGATGTCAGACAAATTTGGAGCTGCTATGACGATTGTAAAATCTGATATTGGTGGCAATATATCAGTAAGTTATTTTTTACTTTCATTTTCACATTAATGCTTGCTTGCTTCAGATGAAATATTTATCCCTTCAATAAGAAAATTAACACCACGCCACACTACGCACTTATCATAAAAAGTATGAAAGAAAAAAAAAAAAAAAAATGCCATACTACGAAAATTTATGATCAGTAGAAGATGGTAAATGCTGAGGTTGCAAGCTTTACTTCTGCTACTGCTGCTGTAATATTTTAAAGCATTATAGTAACAGCCTAACAGGCAAATTTTCACATATCATCCTTCAAAAATGTCATAAAGGCCTAAAAAGTGGTTACTCTAGGACTTTAGAGACTATATTGTTCTTTGGTAATTGTGTTCTAGAGTTGTTTCTGCACACTGAAAAGAAAAAATAGTAAAAAAAAACTAGAGCCTAGAGATTCTTTTGAATTGTTCTTTATTACTATCTTGAAGTCTAATACTGGCTAGGTATTTGTTGAGCTCAATTTAGAAGCTTTTGGATTGTGGTTTGTATCTTTTGTTTGATATACCCTGACATCAAAGTTACATAAATTCCTGATATTGTATTTTTTATATGGAATTTGGTAATATGTTGGTTTTTAATTACAGAGGTTGGAATCTAGATACTCATCCAACACAACCAAATTCAACTATTTATTCAGGTTTGTACAAGCAGAAGTTGAAACAAAAACAGCAAAATCATCATCAAGTTGTTCGAATGCTCTTCTTTGGTTGACAAGGTACCTGGTGCATGATATTTTTTTGTTCAAAAAACAAAAAAACAAAAAGGTACATGATATTTTTACGTATTTACAGGCTTGATCTATCACTATTTATCATTTATATTTTGTTCCATGTGAGTAGGGCTGCAAATGAACCGAGCTGTTCATAAACAAGCTCGGCTCGCTTCATTTAGTAAATGAGCCAAGCTTGAGCTCGAATATTAGGCTCGTTTAGTAAACGAGCCGAGTTCGAGCTCGCATAAGTTCGGCTCATCAAGCTTAACTCGTTTATCTTTATTTAAATTATATAATAAATATATTATTTATATATTAAATAATATATAAATATATATAAATAATAGTATAAATACATTATTTATATAAATATTTTTATTTAAACAATATAATAATATGGAAAAAAAATTATCGAGCCGAGCTCGTTTATTCGAACTCAATCAACGAGCTCGATAATTAAACGAGCCGAGCTCAAGCTCGGCAAAACTCGGCTTGGCTCGGTTCGTTTGCAGCCCTACATGTGAGCATGCACATATGCAGCTAGATAAGCTACAGTAAGTGAACCTTTCACAAGGAAGGCTGCTGCTAACATTGTTATCAGCAAGAGGGGTGGGCACGCAGAATGTGTGCGCGCCTTCCCTTATGGGATTTTGTCCATATTAAGGGTAGTTAGTTTTAAAATTTGAAATACTTTTAAGTGGCTGTTGGTATCAGCTTTTGTAATCTGTGCCAAGTGGCATCATACATTTCTTTTATTGAGAGACACACATTGCCCTTAAAAGACAAATCAAACAGATTTAGAAGTCATCATGTAAATCTGTCTTGGATGACTTCTTGAATAAATTAAGCTTTTAGTAATAAAGGAATGTTGATTACTTTCCAAATGAATTTTTCCAAATATTAGATTCCTCAAATCTATGATATCGTGACGATGATTCTACAGAGCAATGGATTTCTTGGTGGAGCTATTTCGGAACCTACATGACCATGAAGATTGGACAATGGCACAAGCTTCTACCGATTCCTATGGCAAGACTTTGAAGAAATGGCATGGCTGGCTTGCTAGTTCAAGTTTTACTGTAATGTTTCTGATGACTAGACATCTTTGCAATCATCTCTTGTACTATCAAAACAATAGTTCTGCTCTTAAATTAGTAAAAAATGCATTCTCCTAAGTAAAGCATTTGACTCAGTTGAAATGGAATCGCAGATTGCTATTAAGCTTGTTCCAGATAGGAAGAAGTTCATAGAGGTGAAGGTGGCACTGGGGATATCCATGCTGACATGGAAAAATTTTGCACAATATTTTCGCCGATTCTTAAAGAGATCCACAAATTTTTGGTAAGGCTTGTGCAGTTGTGAAGCAGACTCTTGCTTTAAATTAACTTTAGAAGTCCTCAGGAGACCTAGAAATTGGCCATATTATTGACTGAAAAGATATAGCTAATAGCTGATATTGCAAATTTATACATATACTACTTTTTTTAACTTCAGAAATTAGTGCTAATTTGCATAATGTTAATATCTTTAAATTCAATATTCTTTCTTCCCAAGTAAAATGCTAAAATAGCAAGTAACTTGCTTTGTGACAGAGTTTGAGTCTCTTCTATAAATTATAGTTCTCATTGATTAACACACATTCTCTTGGTGCAGGCTAGCGTTGGTTTGGATAGCTTAAAATCTTCATGATGGACCTTGTAAGGGGTCCCCATGCTTTTGTTCACCTGTTTTTTGGCTTCTTTGCAGAACTATCTACTATCTTTCACTCTGCTATGTGTGTGTGCGCACTTGTTTTTCTTCTTTTTTTTCAGTTACTGACTTCCAAATCTTTAGATTGCGCATATTCTCGGTAATTTCCATTGTTACTACTAATTAATTATCTCTCAAAGTTTTTTGATTCAAATAGTTGTTCTTTTACTTCATCTGTTCTTCGCTATTGTACAGCTTCTTGTTATATATGGTTTTGTACCAAGTTGATCCATCCCAGCAGGGCATAGCAAGCCATCTAGTTTGGATCTTAATTAATTTTGTTAATCTGACAAGGAATGACCCTACTTCTCAAAGGCACAGGAGGGGTTAAGAGATTGAATTATCACTGTTTGTTTGTTTAATGTCCCAACATTTTCATTGGTGAATTTGATCTAAAATCTACAAGCAAATGAGGAAACAAAACAAATGTTCAATACCAGCGCTCTGTTTGTTTCGGTGATTTTTTTTTTTTTCATTTTGTAGTTTTTGACATTTGGTGTAAAGGAAAACACTTTTCATAGTCAATAGAAATGCTTTCGACTTTTTAAAAGAAAAACGTTTTCTCAACCAGACACCACCACTATTGTCATCACCACCACCAATAGTTCAGCACCACCTTATCCCCATCACCTCTTACAGCCACCACTACTGCTACTACCACAATTAAGAGCATAGATATGGACTACGTTGTTTGTTAACCTTAACTAATTTGACCTTTGTATATACCTTTGGTTGGACACCAATTTGTCCTAAGAAATTAAAGCAATGACATTACTAATACAGATTTAATTTCATTGACATGATTATCAGATTTGTTAAGCAAATTGTCATTGTTTTGTCATGATGATCAGATTTGTTAAAGAAATGACATATAGTGTGTAAATATCCTGTTTACAACAATGTCTGCAAATAAGCTTTAGAAAACTATTATTGGTAGACGCATGGTTTTGTCACCATACGTGTTTTCATTTATAGTTTTCAAAATTTGTATAAACCAAAAAAAAAGAAGATTGAAACAAAAATATTAGCAAATCGACGTCCCTTCATAAAACATGCCAAGTTTAAATGGCCTCTGAAAAAAGATAGAGAAAAACTAATAAAAGATGACGGATTCGTGATAATTAAGACTTAATGCTTATTTAGTCGAGTTGAGCATTTTTTTAAACATTAAGGAAAAACATTCTCATGTAGTTTTGGTATGCATAAAACCACCATTAGATTCCACATTTATCTCATTTCATGAGATTTAAAATTCATGCTGAAAAATGGTGGTCACTCCAAACAGAGAAATTACCCATTCCTCTAAATAGAAGAAAACAGTTAAAATTCAATCCAAAAATAGCAACTAGGTATGAGGTTTCATTTGCTCTGCACTTTTGGATCCTCCCCTAAAAATCTGGCTAGTTACTGGCTTAAATTGATTTACAACCGAAAGAGAAAACGTGTCGCCATCTTAATAATTGTACCAAACCTGGTCTCTTTAAATAAATAATTTAGACCTCAAATTGTACTCTCCCTCTCCCTCACAAAGAACAATGAAAATTTTCCAGTAAATTTTGAAGCCTTTTTTAAGTTTTATTTTTCTTTGATTCAAAATTTTATCATCAGTTACAATACCCAAAAGGGATGACACCATGTTTGTTCAACCAAGTTACATCGGGCTGGTAGGAGAACTTGATGTGAATTTATCGTTGCGAAAGCCGGGCTCTCCATCGCGTGTTCTTAAAATTTCCTTCTAAAGGTGTGGTTTCTTCATCTATCTTTTTGTTGTTTTGCTTAGGCTTCACATGTTTTGATCCAAAATAACGTTCTAAGAAATTTCTCTTCTAAATCAGATTCACCAACATTTTTTTGAAGAATTTGATGGTTATTTTTTGTTTGACATGAATATGAAGTCCATTCGTTTGTAGAAAGAAAGAGATATATGTTATTCTCTTCTCTTTTTTCTTGTTCTTTTTTATGTTAATAATCATTTATTTTTCTTATCTTATCGTTTGATATGTCAGTCTAGTTGTCAATATTGCATTGGAGATATACAATACTAGTGAAACCATTACACCAATATTATATTAAAAAGTATGACGATAAAATGGTATAAAAATGTGGTAAGTGTAGCATTATTCTGGACACAAACACAAGTCGTAATATATATTTTTATAATTTAAAAAAAAGTACTAGAAATATGATTGAATGAGAGGGCATTATTGAAGGGATTCATTAAAGCAAGGAATATTCATTTTGCTTATTACTACCATATTCTTATATTGTGTTAATTAATTAATTATCTAAATAGCCAAGCATTTTGATTCATATTTTCCATTTTTGTCATTTGAAGATCAAAAGCATAGTAGGATCAAACAAAAACAACTCTGAAGTGGAAGGCTTCTTGCTTGAATACCAAGTCCTTCCGCCAAAATGACATCGATGAAAGGCCTCTTAAAAGGATTAAGATACATTTCGCAAATATTTGGTACATTTCATTTCCTTTAGCTCAATATGTTTTTAGTTAAAATTCGATTAGGCTTCATTTGGTTGCTGAGAAAATGATGGAAAATATAAGGTTGTATTGCATGACTTCATTTTTTTGTGGTTCTTTCAATTACCTACTGAGAGCCTAAAAAGCTTATGGTAGAGGTAAAATATTGAAGAAAGTGTGATAATTTTGTAGATAATGAGAAAGAAGAAGAAATAGAGATTGGGTTTCCTACAGATGTAAAGCATGTTGCACATATTGGAATGGATGGTCCATCTGCAAATACACCAAGCTGGGTAGGTTTTTTTTATTCTTTCTTCTCTTAAAAAAATATTGTTATATTCTCATAAAATTATTTAGAATAAGAAATATACAGTGTAGATATAAACTTGCTTTTGAAGTCACATTTGAAATTAATCTGATCTATAAATTTAGAATGATGTATGATTCTATGTATGGGTACTGCATTTTGTTTCAAATAACTTCAAACAGTACCACTCAGGGGCGGAGCCATGCTGGGCTCAGGGGGGTCACGTGCCCCCCCTGAGTTTTGAGAATTTTTTTTTTTTTTTTTTACATAAAGAAAATATATTAAATAAAAAAAATATAAAAACATTATTTAAAGTAAAATGTCAATGACATTTTTAAAATTATGAGAACAATATTGTTATTTTGATTGAAAATAAAGAGACTATATTATTATCTATAAAAATTTCAATATAATGGTGATGTCTATTATTATTGCCATGCAAACATAATAAATTTCAATGAAGATATAGAATTTATTGGATTGTTAGTTACATTTGACATGTAGAATTTATCTTTCATGTGTTTCTTTCCATTCATAACTAAAATGACCACCATATAAATTATAATCAAGCAACACATCTTCAATTATAAAAACAAAAAAATAAAAAAAATTACAATAGGTCATAACTAATATAAGAATGAGTCATAACTAACTATTACTTGATATATAGTCATAACTAAAATAACAACCATAAGAAGTTATAACTAAATTATATCTAACACTATAATGTGTTATAACTAAAGATCACGAAAATCATAATTGTGATATATGATAGACATTTTTTTTGCAGTATGTTTTATAAAATTTCTTTATTAAAATATATCATTTCTGTCTCAACATATCTACTTTTTTAATTTTCCAATCCACCTATAAAATAGTTACTCTCCAAAATTTGTATAAAATTTAATCTCAAATCCTTTAATTTAAAATTCACATTTATCCAAATGAATTCTTAACATTTAAGTTTAGTAATATTTCATTGTTGTTTATTATGGAAAAAAAAAATTAATCAGTGTGCTTGATTTGAATTTTTTGGATTAAATTTTTAAAAAATTGAGTTTTTTGATTTTCGTATTTTTTTGGTTTTAGTAAATATTTTTAAAATTTTAAACATTTTTTAAACTTTTTTAAATGCATCTTACTTAGATGTATCTAAAAAGTAAAAAAATTATGAAAAAATATTTTAAAAAATTAATAAGTACATAAAAATACAAAAAATGTACTGAATTCTCATATTTTTTTATATTTTTGGTATTTCGTGAATTTTTAAAAGATTTTTTTCACAATTTTTTTTACTTTTTAGGTATATTTATATAGGTATGTCTAAAAACTGCAAAAATAATTGCTTAAAATATTAAAAAAATTCAATAAAAACAAAAAAAAATAGAAAACAAGAAAGTAGAATTTTCTGAAAAGTGTTTTTAGAAAAATAGAACCAAATTATCATTAATTTGTGCCCCCTCTGTACTGAATTCCTGGCTACACCACTGGTACCACTCCTAACATTTTTTAAATCTGAAAGTCAATAATTAAAAAATAATAATAATAAACTTAAAAGCACCCACTCCCCTCAAAATTTATTTTATTTTCAACTGTTTTTGCTTCATCCTAAACAAAAATTATAGCAAACACTCCGACATAAATTTTCAAAATATAAAAGGTTAAGAGTTGTTAAACCTGCACCAAAACAAGATCAATCATAGCCATTAGTCTCTTTCATGCATGTTTTTTCATGTATGAATATTTTCTTTAAAAAAAAAATATATTTGCAGATGAATGAGTATAAAGGAAATGCTGAAACCAAGGATACGCCTTCAAAATCATCTACCCAAGGTAACCATTTCCTTTCTTTCTTTATCTTGTTCTTTCTTTTTCTTTATTAAAATTTTATAGGTGTTCCTAGACTAGAAGATCATAGATTTTTAAAAATAAAAATAAATAAATAAAATTTAAAAAATCTAGTAAAGAAAAGCAAACAAACAAAAATTCTCAACCTTCTTGACCAAAATTGATGTTTGTCCAGTTTTATCCACATTTTAGTTATTTATTTATTTATCAAAGACAACAAAAAAATTAACCAAAATATTTTTAAAAAAATCACTACAGATAAAAAAAATATGGATGAAAACTTAAAACCAAACAGCGTATTACTTGGGTCGGTCTTGAATTTTTGGATGAATTGAGGTTCAAATCACTTTTGTTTTTGTCTTGTAAATTGGATTTGAACCATCATCTCATTTAACATTTACCAATATGATGGAACCAAATATTTTTTTTTTTTTTGGGAAATTCAAGATCCATTGACCCTAGACGTAAAGGGTATTCAAGAGTCATCCGGAGCTCAATTGGACTCCCCGACCCGACATAGCTCCAGCAAGCCAAGGCGGCACAAGAATTCAAGCAGTTCGCTGGGTTCCCCGACCCAGGACTCATCGGGCAGCTCTACCAAGCCTAGGCGGCACAAGAACCATTCAATGGATCTTGATTCAAATCGAGATCCATCTCACCGGACCAGACGATCCCAGAATTTGGATATCGGGTCGGATTCACCCTCTCAGGAGCTGCCGGGTCTCCCTAAACACTCTCGCCGAAAGAAGTCCAAGGAGTCATCGGGTAGCGGGTCAAGTAGATCATCTAGGTCCAAAGGACCTGACACTTTAACCCAAAATTATTCTTACTCGGATCCTGGATCCGGGCACGAGTTGAAGAACAATGAGAAGTGCCCAAATTCAGTTTTGAAAGTGTATGAAGATGGGAATGAATGTGATGAGATCTCAAGAGGAATTCGTGCTTTGTAAAGTTTAGAGGTTTTGACTACAATTTTTTTTTGTTCCATGAAGGTGTAATTTTATAAGATTGATTATTCTACGTGTCCAGAGGAAGCAATTATTTTGATTATTGTCATGCCCATGTCTTTTTCTATTGCAATTGGTTCATGTCTTTTTCTATTGTGATTGGTTGAAGCAGTCAGATCTATCATATTTATATTGGTGTTTGAGAAGTAATTTATTTGAAAATTGATTTATTCTAAACTTGAAACAAGCCAGACACACACCTGGATTCAAATCCTAAACCTGACATCTGGATTCAAGTTGAAGGAAGCAAAGATCTTCTCCAAAAATTTAAGCTATGATTTCTTCACTTCACGGCAATAATCCTCATGCATCACCACTATTGATTTTCCAGCTAGGCAAACAGGTCAAATTGAGATAAGAACTTGAAAAACAGAGCAACCTACTCCATCCACAATGATACAGAAGAAAGAGAACCAAGGGAAGAAACAAAACCCACAATTTGCCAATTTGAAGGCACATTCACTCCACTATAAATGATCTATTGCTGAATTTCAAATCTTAAACAGCTATGCCCATCGCGCTATTGACTAGTCAGGTATATACAGTCCACGTCCCACACATATGGGGTAATTACAAGACTCGTGTCCAAAGAGTTGGTAGGTCAAGCACTTTATTGGTTATGAATTCATGACCTACGCTTCCTGAAATGCTTATCACTGCTCAATAACTCAGCAGTTCTTTCATTGGGAGGATTGTCAAATGGTTGATAATGTTTTACTTTCTACAGATACTCCTTTGAAGTTTAGCTATGCAAGTATGAACAAGAAAACAATGGACAAAGAATAATATGAAGTAATGCTAAGGACCATCATATTGGAGTTACTTTTCTCCATCCTTAAAATATGTCCAAAAGGATGACAGTTAAAGCAGATGATCACAAGATAGATATTGCGGAAATGTATACTGCAGTTTTTTATATGCAAAATCGATAAGAAACCTTCAGTTCAGATAACTTCACCAAACATTAAATACTGAAACACGCTTAAAACACTTCCATAGCGATAGTCAACTCTGTGTTCTGCTCGATAGCATAATCAGCCAGAGAAGAGTGATCCTGCAGCGCCAATCCATCGATGGACACTTCCTTCACTGGCTTCTTCAACATTTTCTCTATTAAAGCCTTCAAACCACGAATGGTAGTGGAGCTTTGTAGCCCCAAAAAAAGACCTTCAATATCTGAAACTTTCATCTTCTTGACCCACGTTGTGGGCCAGAAAACCATATGGAGAGTGGAGTGTTTCTGGATGTTGTAGCTAACCAAATCTCGGTCATTCTCGAGTCTTTTTCCAGCAAACACAAGACCCTGGACCTTAACCGGCATGTGCAGCTTATTAAAAATTTTGATCTTCACGCCCTCAACAGTGTCCAGTGGATGCACATCAAGAATTACAGTTTTTCCATTCCAGTCCTTCACAAATATCTGAAAGGCAGAAGGCGACATCTCCAACATGGTGTTCTCTCTGATGTTATAAGAAGCTAAGGTCTTCCCATCCTCAAGTTGCTTTCCCGCATAAATTAGACTTTGATTACTGACCGAGAAACCAACCATACTCCCAACTATTGCCTTGACATCACCAATTGTATACAGGACCTTAACTTCAGGTTTCACCATCTCTCCAGTCGACATTTTCACAAAAACCGACAATACATCGCTTGGATTAAAGATCAAATAAAGGAGAGAACCCCCCTGTATTTTAAGAGAGGCCAATGTTTTGTTATCTTCAAGTAGCATTCCACTGTAGAAAAGATTGTAACGATCTGATTGGATGCCCTCTTTCGCCAGAACCAAAGATTTGATGTTTTGGATGTTATCACTATTCTTTGCTTCAAGTTCAAATGTTTTCTGGTATGATGGAATATGGACATAAAATTTTATTGAATCCAAGTTTTGGAGAACAAGATGGAGAGTGGAGTTTGTCCGAATGCCATAATCAACCAGCTTCTGGTCATCCTTGAGTTGCTCGCCAGTGAAAAAGAGCTCCTGCAAATTTTCTGAAATGCCTTCCTTCTCATGTAAGATAGATTTTAGATTTTTAATTGTCTCCGATGTCTTCACCTTCAAGGCAATTGTTTTAATGACCTTCAAGTATATATTCATCTACAACAAATAGGACACAAAACAAAAGCATTCAGCAGAAGCACAACAAAATCATACTGATATTACTATCAACCAGAAAACCAGGCTTTTATTATGTGAAAGCTGCAAAGAAACATTTTCTTGAGAAGAAAAGTAAAGTGCACATTGAAACAAGGATAAATTACTGAATCTTAGGTCACCATGGCGGACACAGAGTTTAAGTTCACATTATACAAAATGTCTTATAAAACTTAACTAACCTACAACCCAAACACAGCTGCAGTATCTGTAGCGCAAAATAGTTTAATACCAATATAGCACAAATATTAATAATACTACTTAGGCAAGCCAGCAAAATTTATGGATACTTTCACTATCAACTTTCGATCACAAACTTTCTAACTTCCCGGTTGCAATAATGTTCGTGACCACCACAAATTCATCAGCAAGATTAAATAGAAAACTAGTTGTTTGCAAAGCATTTTGTTTACTGTATGGCTGCTGGCCAGTGTATCAGGCGAGCCCCCAGGCCTTCAATAACAATTTTAACTCTGATATCATGTATAATAATGAGTTTGTCACTGCTGATGAGAGGAAAATGAGGTTAAAAAGCATGGACACTTTGTAAGGTGGTGTTGAGTCCATGTCAAATAGGAGTTGATATTGACATTCATCGGACACTTACTGACACATGATGGACATGTATCCAAATGTGTCCTATAACTATTTTATTTTTTTTAGAACCAGACACACTTCATATACATGGCGGGCAAGCGTCCATCACTTATTTAGAAAACATATTGCAAGTTTAAAGAAAATATCTTGGGATAGAATCCAAATAACATGGATTTATACATATTAATCCCTCCACCTATAGGCTTTTTAAATTTAAGATTTCTAACGCCCAAATTTTTCAATATATTTACAAACTGAGCTTTTGAAAACATATATTAAGAATTTTTGTTCACACTTATATTTCAATATATAGAATGTGACAATGATTTCTTACTATTTTGGTGTAAAATATCTATGTATATGTATGTGTAGACATAAGTATTTATAGCAAAAAAAATGAAGAAAATTGCTATTATTTTCATGTATATATGTAAATGAATATATTTATTTATTGTCCCTAGTGTGTCATGCCCTGATTTTTTTTTTCCCTTTTTAAGTAAAAAAGTGCCTTGTCAATTACTCAACGAGTTTGTATAAATATCTTATCTGGTCAGTGTCCATGTTTCTTAAAAACCAGGATGCATGTAAATTCATTTTGATGTAAGGAATTGTGCATAAAAACAAAGAAATTCTACTTTTCCATAAAACAAGTAAAAAGAAATGAAACTCATGCACAATTTTCCAGAGTTAGTTGGATAGTTTTTGTTTTCATGTGAACAAACAAAATAGGAAGCAAAAGATCTCAACCATCCTTCACACATTTTCTTCGTTTCAGTTTCACATCAGCTAAACGGAGGCTAAGAGTAATATAGATCTATCATTTCCTTCTAACAACAACATTTCTACATAGAGAAATTACCAACAAAGTAAATGAGTTCAAAAATCTTCACCAAGTAACATATGTATTTGACAAAAAACCACTACATGTATTCACTAATATGCACCCACAGAGTGAGAGTGCATGATTAAGCAGAGTATTTTGTTTCATAACATCCCAAAAGAAAATCAAAATCAAAATCTTAATGATCTCAATTTCCTAATTCTCAGTAACCAAACAAAAACATCAAATATTTATCAAAAAAAACATTTCCATAAAATTTGGCAACAACTTCATAAACAAAATCTCCATACCAGAACTGAAATGAAACGCTTTTTTTTTTTTTTAACAATAAACCCAAATTCATGGGCTTCCCTATTCTTTTGCCTCGTTTTCTCAACAACCAAACAGAATATAATGATGAGAACAACTACAATAAAAAAATAAAAAAAAAAAAAAAAAAAAAAAAAAAACATAAGGATGAAAGAGATAAGTAAATGGGTAGTGATGACCTCTTCTTCACGAGATTCCATGGTTGATGTTTGGAAACCCTAGCCCTTCTGATAATTGATGGGATCAGATGCGAGAAAGAAACCACCAGAGAGACAGAGCGAAGAAGAAGCATAAACCAGAGTAAGGGAGAGATTCTTACTGACGAAGGAAAAACTAGTGGAATAAATGGGGTCTTACTTGTGGGTCCCACTAATAAAATTTTGATAAATTACAAATACATCCCTAATATTTATTTAAAATACAGATTGTTTCTACAGTGTAAAAAATTACAAATATTCTCTTATTAGAATTTTTTATTCAACAGAATTAACTAAAAAAATAAAATTCATAATTACTCTCTCATATACAATAATAAAATTACTTAAATTATTAATTGAAACATATTTTTAACATTATTAAAAATTATTTATTGACTTGATAATTTGTTAATAAAAAAAGGCTATTTGTTATGAAATTAGAAACTCTTAGGGAATGGAATGTAATTTTTAAAACTACAGAGAGCGATTCGTATTTTAATCAAATCTCAGAAGTTATATTTATAATTTATCCTAACATTTTTGACATCTATTTAAGAAAATTTATTTAAATAAGGGTAAATTATATTGACACCCCTTAAGTTTGGTCTAATTATATTCTACCCTTACCGTTTTTAAAATTATATTTTCACTCATGTGGTTAATAGTTTCATTCCACAAACTTCTTACTTATATAAAAAGTAACAACTCTTAATAGAAAAATAAATAAAATTACATTGAAAAAAAAATAAAGCAAAGGAAAGAAAGAAAAAAAATAAAAATAAAAAACAAAGGAAGGAAGGAAGTAAAACAAAATAAAAAAAAGATAGTGCATGAGTTTAATATCTTTATTCTTTCTAAATAATTATAAAGACATAGAGTTAGTATAATTTTTCAAACTTCAAAGAGTGATATGTATTAAATCCAAACTTCAAAGGTATAAGTGTAATTTACTCTTTAAATAAATATATTTATTTAGGTGACATTATATCTCTATTTTTTTTATTTTTTTTACATCTTTTTATGAAATATAAAAAAAAATACAATTATTTAAATCCTTCGAAAGAATTCTCAGTGATCAATAATAACTTCCAAACCAGTCCTCCTCTGGTTTCTCATTAAAAATAGTACCACCTTTTTGTGACTTTTTTTATTTTTATTTTTAAATATTATTTGACATAAGTGTACTTAGATAACAACAATGATTCATATCACTAAAAAAATAAAGACCACTAATAGTACTAATACATTGAAAATGTCAAAAAAAAAAAAAGGCATAGGAACGTCCATTGCCACATCATTAGTGGTGATATTAGAGCATCATTTTTAGTGCTCTCAATCATTTTTCTATAGATAAATATATTTATTTAGGTCACATTATTTTTCTATTTTTTCTATACATCTTTTTATAAAAAGTCAAAAAATATATTTATTTAAATCAAATAAGTATCATCCTCTGATTTTTTAAATTATTATTAATATTTGTAATATTTGTATGATTTTTTAATTTTTTTTTAAATAGGTGGAATTTTAAAAAAAATAATTATAAATTAATGAAATTTTTTATAAATATTTATATTTATAATTATAATTTTTTTTAGTGAATATGTCAAAAAAAAAAAAAAAATTTCCAAGATTCTATTAGGGTGTAATTATCCTTTTTTAATATGTATATTTTTTTTGACTTCTTGACTGATTGAATACCAGAACTTCAAAGTTAGCAAAAAAAACAAAATAAAAATGTTGGTGAAAGCCCTGTTTGTTTTACTACGGTTGCCTTTGGTAGAGTAAATATGATTTGAGAATATGAGTTTTATTTTGAGTGTATGAGTTGTGAAATTATTATTTGAGTACAGAAAATTTATTTAGTTATGATTTTTGAATAGAGTGTTGAATTAGGTTTTGAATTATATGTGGGATTGAGCTTTGAAAGTTTTATGTGACATATGAAATAAGAAAATTTATTTAGTGATAAGTTTTCAAAATAGTTTTCATAACTTAATTTAACCTATAATTCATAATCAAACACACAATTCATTACTTGATATCCGTATTTTTTATCAACAATCATAACCAAACTATTTTTAAAATACTCAAATAAAAAAATAATTTTTCTTTTTCAATTAATTGTTTTTTAGTAATTTTTTTGAATAATTTTTTTTTTCAAATAACTTCTATGTCAATTATTTTAAGTTCAATAATTTTTTTGAAAGTTCTATGTCAATTATTTTTAACTTTTGTGTCAATTAATTTTTCTTTAAGTTCATTTTTTCGGCCCGTATAAATATTAAAAATATGAAAAATATTTTAAAATTATTTAGAAAATTAAAATATTTAAAATATTTAAAAAATTAAAATATTGAAATATTTTTATGAAAATTAAAATATTAAAAATATTCCTATAAAATAAAATAAAATATTTAAAATAAAAAAATAAAAAATATTTAAAATAAAAATTAAGTTGTTTTTGAATTTTGAGAAATGAGCGTAGAATTATGATTTGAACGCTGTAACCAAATATCACACTCAAATAAGTGGTGTGACTATGTTTAGAAATCTAAACCAAACAGAGGATAGCTTTGATTTTTTTTCATGCTTGTTTTTCAACTACCAGTTCGGAGTTAGCTGAACATGTATGAATTTTTTTTATATCATTATTCAAAAAAATAATAATATCATGATATTTTTATTATATAATAATGTTACACACACTATATTTTTACATGATATGACATACACAATAGTTCTTATAATAGTATTTATATAAGTTTCATTTATATAAGTTTCATTTATATTCAATCATTAATAATTATATAAAAAATTGATAAACATAGAATAGTAGTACACAATTCGAAAAATAAAAATAAAACATAGCTTCGCCCATGAAAGCAGCATCACCTTGCCGCTGCGGCATTAAGTATGTTTTTCAGTGGACTTAATGGGAGATTATGATTTGGACCTTGGATCCCTCCTTTCACTGGACGCAAGCAAGCAAGGCGGCCTAACTGGTTGCAAATTGGCAGTTTGGTTGTGGGTACTGTGGCTTCCTTCTCTCTAGGGACTGGAGCTCCAGTTGGGTCCTACATTTGAAAAACAAAGTTGTTTTCCATCAGAAACTTGCATCCAAGAAGAAGAAGAAGAAGATGCAATGGGGGCAAGTAAAAACAAACCATAGGCACAAGAAAAAATAAATGATTATAGGATAACATACATACCCCAAGCACAAGAAAAGTGAATGCTTGATTTTCTGCACCAAGGTGGATTTCTATCAGCTTCCGCAGATCAGCAAGGGTTGCATCCTTCACAACCTTTAGAGTGGTGATAAACTTCCCAGGATTCTCCTTTGACACCTCCCATTTCACATACACTTCCACCGTATCACCACCATTGCTTTCTTCAAAAGGATTGTAGTTCTCCTTCGAACGCGCTGCTATCTCAGAGACCTGGATTTTGTTCATCTGTGGATCTGTCAGTTTCTGCTTGTTTTCAGCCTTGTCTGATACCAACACATTTGCCAAGTTCTTGGCAACGGAGTCCTCTCCAATTGCCCTCACTGGAGATGAGTGAGGATCAAAACCGTCAAACCTCTTTTTAGCAGGAAATGGAGTTCTATTGTGCTGCTGAGAAAGCTCTCTGTAGTTCCCACAAAGTGTGAATATATTTTGGATTCTTACTCGCCTAGAAGATGCTGCATCCTTAGCATTTTCTGGTGTTGGCACACGATTTTGAGGAGATGATGTAAAAGACCTTGAATTGAAATTGAGCGTCGGACTAGAGCCATTAACATTCCTGTTAGAATAAACTGTCTTCTCCTCTATTACCTCTTTCTGCACTTCTGCATCACTTGATTTCTCTTTATCTTCCTCTGCTTCTTCTTCTCCTTCCTCAAATACAGTGCTCAAAGATAGTTTGTTCGTAAATGTTTGGGCAAAGGCATCACAATCTTCATCGTTCACCCTATTTCCATTTGTACAGTCCCAAAGGGCTAAGTTACAATTGTTGCCTATCTTATGATCTCTGTCATCCAAATATTTGACATCGCGGACAAAAGGCTCTTGTTTACCCATATCCAAATCCATCGATTTGGATAAATCCATTGATTTCTCCATCCCCGGATCCTCATCAACATAAACCTCCAACAGCTTATTCGCAAAGCTACTTCCTTCAAACAAGCTAGACCCATTATCTTCACCATTTCTTTCTCTTGTAAGGCGTAGCTCTAACTCAATTTCCTCCAAACGACGCCTCAGCATTTCAACTTCCTGTTGTTGTTGCAATATCTTTTCTTCCATCTTCCTCCTCTCAAATTCAACAAATTCATTTGCCATTTTCTCACATTCTTGTATTTTCTTCTCTAATTCACATTTCAGCATCTGTGTTCGCTCATTCACCTTCAAGTTAATCTCCTCTTCACTGGTCTCCATTCCCTTCCCTTCCACTAATGCAAGTTTAGCCCTTAGAGCAGAAATTTCTTCTTCTTTCTTCGTAAGTTCTTTGTGGGCTTCATTACGCTCTTTCTCTCTCTTCTTGTTTTCCATTTGTAGCTTGAAAATGAATTGGTCCATAGCTGCAATCCTTGATCCTAAAATAACCGCTGATGAGGAATCTTCAGTGCCATACTTGTCCTTGAGTGGTGTATGAGGACCACGAACAATGCATTTCGCTTTTGCACCATATTCCAAAGTAGAGATTGTCTTGTGCATCTCTTTGGGGTCTGGGCTAGCGCACAATATCATCAAAATTTTTGACTTGTCATCCTCAAATGAATCCTAAATACAAAATGAACAAAAGACTCAGATATCAAAATCGATAAAAGGGGGGGGGACCAAGAAAATCATTGAAAATTGTATCAACAATAATGCAAATTTACCTGCAAAAGCATGGTTAACTTGCTGTCTCTGAATGGCACATGAGAGTCACCATTTGCAATGGACTCAACCACCCTCTTCAGTGCTATATTTCCTTGGTTGATCTTTGCTGTCTGCAATCAAGGGAATCACAAAATTGATAATTCTATTGTCAGGAAACAATCAAAAACTAAAATTGGCAGGAAAAAAAATGTTCATAATTTCACAGAAGAATCCTAATTAATTATGTACAAAGTATACCTGCATTTTTGCTTCCAAACCAGTTTGACCAGCTTGCTCAATATTTTCAGAACCGGCCATGTCAACAAGCATAAGCCGACCTCCTACTGTCGGGACGTCAAGAATTATCTGCACAAGTTGAGAGAGAAGTGTAGGTTCAAGTTGAAACAGGACTACACAAAAAAAATAATGGTGTATCTATCATAGAGGGAGAAAAAATATTAATAGAATGAAACCATGCAGTGGCTTCGAGAGCTTCGCTCGTTGCAGAGTGTGCTTTTAACAATCCTTCGCTTCTCTACTTTTTGGATCTCTTTTGATATCTTTGCAGCTTCAGTTCCAGAGATAAAAGTTGCATTCTTTGCCTTCTTTCCCATCACTTCCAGTCTTACCTGCAGACACAAAATAAAGATTTGAAGTTACTAACAAGAGGCCATCTGGCAAAAACAATACCATTTATCATAGAAATTAAACATGAAAGATGAGATAGACATCCTATTAAGAATTTCAAATTTTAAGGTCTTTTCCCTTCTGAAATCAATGCCTTTGCAATGCTTCAATAAGCCAACACCCACTTATAGAAAAGTGGCCTCAATTATATCATGTAATTAGTGGAAAACTGAAGTGTTAGTTCAATTGTAGGTTTTGGCAAAAGAAAGACATCCTAAGAAGAATGGGGCCGCCAGATTATGGTCTTGAAGTCTTTTTTCTCGTCAAATTCAACATCATAGCCTCGCATTAAAGTAGCCCCAAAATCATTAATTTCTTCTTAAGAGAAAGAGAGCGAGTAGTTTGAGTACAAGGGTGGTAGGCTAACATCATAAGAAAATACAGCTTTGGTTAAAAAACTCAATCCCTTTTTTCTTCAAAATCAAAGTGTTTGTGTACTTGGGGAACTTATCAGTAATGCCACCCCTTTGATGAAAGTATCCTGATTTATGCAATGCTTAAACAAAACAGGACCACAGTGAATCCACTACAAATTTGCATTTGAAAGAAAATCCCATTTTCTCAGGAAACTGAGTACCATATTCCTGCTGAAGTGTAATGACCAATAACTAAATATAAAACAAACACTATCCTAACAGTGACTAATGTCCACTTCAATCCAAATTCAAGCAAAGTATGTATACAAGCTCAATTGTACTATCCTTAAAGATATATGTGAACAATTAAAACCCAACAAAAAAAATCATTATAATTTCAAGAAAAAAGTAGTTTTTTACCTTGGAAGCACTGCCCTTAGACCACCCAATACTTAGTCCTCCACCATTAGTAGTTGACAACAGATCATATATCTCTTCATTGTATATCTCCAAGACAGTGACTTGAACAAATGTCCCAATTCCAACATTTTCTTCATCCCCTTCACCCAATATATCTTTCAGAGATCTATACACAATGCCCTGCTGCTTGGCACACCCAAACATGGTGTGACTCTTGCCTGACCCAGTTGGCCCATACATCATCACAGTACATTTAGCCCCCAATTTCACACCATTAATCCTCGACTCCACAAATTTCTTGTAAAACCCATCAAGATCTTCCTCTTCTGACATCGAAATTCCATCGAGGCTAAAATCACGGTACCCAATTTCTGTACGAACCCGGAGAGATTGAAGGTCCGGATTGATCTGCAATGCGGATACGGGTTTGTCCTTACGGTCAGGATAATCGCGTATTCGGCCGATCACTTCCACTGGATGCTCTGCTGGTGGGGTTTCTTTGGCTGTGATGTTTGGATTTGGTGAAGGTTTTGCTGTGTTGAAATTAAGGCGGTGTTTGGATTGGGGTGTCTTTGAATGAGTGAACTGGGTTTGATTTAATTTTGATGAAGGTGTATGAGCCGTTTGATTTGACTTAGCCGAAATTGTAGGCGCCATTGAATGAAAACCCAGCAAAAAATCTTCAAGATTAAAATTTTAGAGTCTTTATTGGAAGATGAGTTGAAGAGAGAGAAGCTGACTTTGAGGTGATGATTATGTGAGAAAGAAAGCTAGAGATGGAGGAAAGGAAGAAGAGTTCTGAGAATGGAAAGAAACAGAGAAAGATCGTTGAAATGAAAATAAAAAATTTTAAGTTTTAAATTAAATTGTAGCCGTTACGACTTCTAACGTCTACATTCTTCCTGGGCACTGATACGACAATGCTTCTCAGCGGCGATCTGTCTTTCCTCGTGAAGTAATCGGGTCGTCAACGTTACCATCTTGGGCCGGGCGACGGCCCATCACTACTTGATCCTTTTCAAGGGCTTGGGAGTTGCCTCAGGGCTATTTTGAAACATAATTAAAAATCATCTTTCAGTTTTTAATTCATTCCAGTCCCATTATCTTTTACATTTTTTATACAGTATGTCTTTTTAAAAAAAATTAAAACTCCGTTTGGTAGAGTTTTCTAATATAATTTGAAAGTAGGAGTTGTATTTTGAGTTTATGAGTTTTGGAATTATGATTTGAGTGTAGAAAATTTGTTTGATGAAAGAGTTTTGAAAATATTTTGAATTGAGTGGGAAATTTTTGATGTGATATATGATATTTGATACAAAAACTTACAACTCATAATCAAACACACAACTCAAAATTCTATTAAAGCTCATAAAAAATTTTAAAAAATTCGAAAAATGTTTTTTATTGAATATATAAAAATTAACAATTGCAAAAAAAAAAAAAAAAAAAAAAAAAAATTGCACTGTTCTGATCAACCGGCCGGAAAACCGGTTAATCCAAATTTTCCCTTCTTCAACTGCGTTTTCAAAAGTGAGCGTAGAATTAATTTTTGAAAATCACAAACAAACACCATACTCAAATCAAGCTCACCAAACGGAGCCTAAAAAATTAATTTTTAACTATCTTTTCAAAATAATTCATACTTACTTATTGCCCATCTCCCCCAAAACCTTTTTTTTAAAAATTTTTTTAAAAATTATTCTATAAATTAAGGCGACTTACTGCAGATTCTATTGACAAGATTTATTTATAGATAATTTTATCTATCAATATTTTCAAAAAGTCATCAGGCAAATTAACCATTTTAGGACTTTTTAGTGCACTAAAAACATATATTAGACTTATAAATATTTAAATTTATCTCATAACACTGGCTCATAATTTATCCTTAAATTTTAACCTATTCATATGAAAATACTCAAAACAATCCAATAGTTTTTTTAAGTCCCAATTACACCTATTCGTGTTAAAATTCTCACAACAGTCCAATAATTTTTTTTTTAAAATCCCAATTACATGGAATCAATTTTTCATTAAATTGAAGATTGGACAAAAAAAAATTGAAATATAAATAAGTATAAATATAATCATATATATATATTATTAAAAACAGTGTTTTTCTCATACTTATATGGTACGCTATAAGGGCTTACTTTTTTCTAAAAGAATCACGTCAGCATGTATTTTCTTAATTATATATAGAATTCTACACAAACCCAAACCTAATTTAAATTATATTAACTTTATCTATTTTATATGAATTCTATTTGACAAATATTTTTTTTTCATATATTTTTCATGATAAATTGAGATTATCTACAAATTCAATATCAATTTTGCATTTCACGTTTTTTTTCTTAATTCTTTAAATGGTATTAGGATTTTTTTAAATGCTAAATTGTCTTTTTCTTCTTATTTTCTTGTAGATTATTATTCTATACTCAATATCAATTATATATTATTCTATATTATGGATTTGACGTTTAAATTTTATAGTGATTCTATATATAGAATTATATTTCATTTTCTACATTATTTTATATGATCACAACTCACAGGAGAAAAAAATTGTATAATAATGATACTCTTGAAGAATTTCTAAAGTTTAGATTTACTGCTTGAGTTACTTTTTCAATTGTTGAATAATAAATTCTTTTATGTTTGACATAATATTACAAATGATTAGTCACTTGATACACTGAGATGTATTTATCATTTGAATGTTTTAATTTTTTTTTTTTTGGGGGGGGGGGGTTAGATGCTTGGTTAGTTATTATTGAATGTCTTTTATATAATTGATATTTTAATTTAATTAAGAGCGTTTATTCTATAATTTTATAATTTAATATATATATCATATAAAATCATGGGTAAATTACATTAACACCTTATGAGGTTTCTGTCTAATACAAATTTCTCCCTCACATTTAAAAAATTACATTCCTCTCCCTGGAGTTTGTAATCTCATTATAAATTATTCCCTGAATTACTGATGTCATGCCCTAAATTTTTTTAAATGACTATCTTGCCATTTTATGATATTTTTTGTATAAATTTTTATATATGAATATAATTTTTTATTTTTATTCCTATCATTATATCTAGATTATATCAATTTAATTTAAATATATTTAAAAAGTATAAAAATTTGTACAAAAAATTTTAAAAAAATAAATAAAAATCAATTGAATACAATAAAATAAGATAATGTATTGAATTTTTTGTATTTAGTGAATTAAAAAAATTACAAAATATTATACTTCTTAAGTATATCTGAATTAGATGTATCTAAAAAATAAAAAATAAAATATTAAAAAAATTTAGTAAAAATTTTAAAAAAAGAACAAAAAATAAAAAAACTTAATTTTTTGTGTGAGTTAAACCAAAGAAGATGATTGTTATTTTCCTTAAAATGATATGAACAAAATATATGAATTATTCTATTATTTATATGCATAAAGGCTAATGGGGCAAATATGTCATTTTAATCTGACAAAGGAGTGAGTGTAATTTTTCAAATGTAAGTGAGAGATTTATATTAAACAGAAATCTCAGAGGGTGTCAGTGTAATTTACCCTAAAATCATTGTACGATAATTCAATTACAACATATTTATATTTGATTTTTTTTAATAAATTTTATATAATTTATATATTTTACATATTTTTATTTTCCAAATGAATATAAAAGAAAATTAAATAATTAGAATTACTTTTATTTTATTTTACTAATTCTTCTTCTAATTTAACTATTATTTTTAATATCAAAATGAGTATTTATTTTATAATTTAATATATATATCATACAAAATTATTATATGATAGTTATATTTTTTATATGAAAGTGATTGAGACCCCCTCCAATTACCACCCCCACCACCCCTACACACATGTGACTGGTGGTGATTGGAGGAAAAGGAAAAAAAGAAAAACTGGCCAATCAGAGAGAGATGGTGTCAAAGGGGGTGCCTCCTTGAGGGGGTTCAACTCATTTTTCACTTTTATAATACGATAAAACTAAAATTATCAAAATACACAAATAATTTAGCTAAAATTAATATATATATATATAAAAGTATTCAAGTAACAATTTTATAGAATGATAGCATCAATATTATCAAAATAAATAATTAAAATTAAAATTATTATTTTATAACATATATTATACCATTAAATATTTTTTGAAAAAAAAAAAAACATATGCACTGTACGGGTCAACCGCTAATTATTATTAATTTACTATAAAAATAATAAACAATAGTAATATTCAGCGTAAATATATTATTGGAGGAGATAATGGAGATCAAATTATCCTACTTTAATGGTGGCCCAACACATAGAGAAACGAAAGCTAATACTATAATTCTAAAACCTTTGCATTTTTGTTAGAATATACATAGGAAGCATATTATGTTTTATGGCTTCGTTTGAGAAGTTAGGTTGACTTTTAATTTTTTAGTTATTTTAGATTTGGTTAAAAAGTTTATTTGGATTAATTTTTTTAGTTTGTTTGAGAAAAAAAGTAAAATAATTATAATTTGGATGAGACATTTTGTTTTATTGACTTTTAAATCGATTTTGTCTTTTTGTATAGCAATCCAGATTTTATCCCGACCTTTATTGTATTCCGGACTCGGGTTATGTGGTTGTATATTGTTATCTATGTCTTATTTCCTTCTTTTTACTCTTTGTATTTGAGTTTTGGGCCGTGTTGGGTGAGTTTGGAACAGGTTGGTTGTGAGTTGATTCAAATGATTGCTATCCAGGTTTTGGCTTCTTTGCTCGAGCGAGGCTTTTTGCGCTCGAGCAAGCCTTGGGTATTTGCTTATTCGCTCGAGCGAGGGTTCTTGCGCTCGAGCGAGAATTGAGAGTCCTCAAGTTCCTTTCTTAGATGCAGCTTTCGTTCGAGCGAGAACTTTGGCGCTCGAGCGACACACGTGTTATTTGTTTCTTCACTTAAGCGAGAACTCTTGCGCTCGAGCGTGCGTCTTCGTTGGTGGCAAACTTGAAGCTTTGCATTGTGCGCTCGAGCGACGCTTCTTGCGCTCGAGTGAGGCCTTTTGTTGTGTCTAGTCGCTCAAGTGACAACTTCTTCGCTTAAGCAAGCCTCGCATATATCAGTTCGCAGCAGCGTGATTTTATATCACTTTTTGGTCCCTTCTTCACTCAAAACCCTAAATTGGCTGTCTCTCTCTCTAAAACTCCCTCTCTCTCTACAAATACTCCTTGATCTAGAGTCTCTCTACCCTACTCCCTTTGTAAAAAATGTAGAGTATCGCGTGGGCTTCCTTTTAATCCGAAAAAGTTCAAGTTTGGAGCATCTTCAAGTTTCTCCTTCTTCCTCTTCCTCTTTGAGCTTCTCCATTTAAGGTAGGGATAATCTACTCTTTAGGCCTCGTTTGGCAAGAGGCTAAAATAGCCAATTAGCCAAAAAGTTACCTTTTTAGCCAAAAAGCCAACAACCCATACCAAAAAGTCAAAGATTCCCTTTTCTCTCTACTTTTTGCACGTCGTTTAAGTAATTAGCCCAAACATACAGGTTTTTCTTACCAACCTTTTTAGCCAATTAGCCAAAAAGTTACTAAATTAGCCTGTTCCCAAACGAGGCCTTAATATGAGTTTTGACCTAGATATTTGTCATTTTGTATAAATGGTGGGATTTAGAAAGTTTGGGTGAAGTTAGGGTTTGAGTTTGAATTTGCGACAGAGGGGTTGTCTATTTTGGGCTCCATGTGTATATGAGGTCTTGAAAATAGGGTTATTTGTGTATAATTGGTGAAATTTGGCATTGGGTGCAATATTTGAGAAATGAGAAAAAACGCCCTAATTTTAATTAAATAAATTATTTGTATAAATAATTAAATCAATGTGAAAATATGAAATTGGGGGAATATGTGATTAAATGGTGTAGTTAGATTGATAAATCACTCACCTATGGAAAAAGTTGATAAATTATCTGTTGATAGATTTATTTATCTGTTTAGAAATATCTGTTTTGGGCTATCGGTGGAGGATAGCTATGATTGTTGTAGAAAATGCATGAAGATTAGGGAAATTGAAACTAATCAATCGAATTATGTCATTGAATATGACAGTTGGATTAAACCATTGAATGTGTGATTTGATTGGTCATTGTATATGACAACGTATTTAAATACATTGTATATATATCTTTGTTTAGGAGGAGATAGGGGATGTACCCCATTGTGTAGGAGGAGATAGGGGATAGACTCTATTGAGAATTAAGTTGGCCAGAGTGTTCAGGGTGAAAGTCCCGAAATCTTATATGTATATGGGTGTCGGTTCCCTCGGACGTAGTTCCGTAAAATGGCAAGAAATAGAAGTGTTGGATTGATGAATGTATTGAATTGTGAACCATTGAGTTGTAGTCTTATTTTGGTTGATTTGATAAGAGTGAATTTGGTTAATTGATTTTATCCGAAACGGAAGGATGGAAATGAGTTGAGATATTAGTTATCTATATTGAATGAACTTGAAAAGAATATATGTTTGTTAAGAATATCTCACATTTATCTGATGCTTATGCCTTAGTTAATTCTCATATACTGTTTAGCATATCTCTACTGGGTTTTGGCTCACCCTATTTGGGACACCATTTTCAGGTGCAAATGACATGCCGCCTCCAAGGTCTTAGTTTCGGAGGTTTAGAGGTTAAAGGTTCCATTTTATTATTTTGTTTTTGATGATAAATGTAAATTCAAGCCGAGGGCTTTATATATAAAAGAGTTAGGACTCTTCTTTTGTTGTAACCAAGTGATGACTTGGAAAACCGTAAGCTCGTAGGGCATTATTTACTTGTTATCAGTTATGAACATTTATGAATGTATAATGCATGTAATATCTTTTGTAAAGAAAACTCTGATGAATGAAAAATATGACTTTTTTTATTATGTTTTATGGATCTTATGAATGGTTGGGTTATATCATATTTTGAGGGCGTTACATTTGGTGACTAATTTAACTAAAAAACCAACTCAACCCACATCTCAAACAACATCTATACGACTTTATTTTTGGTTCTTGAATAATTCATCGAATGGGTATTATTGATCGTAGGGATGTGCAACAGATCGGCTGACCTGCCACACCCGCCTGTTTAACCCTACCCGAGGCACAACGGATTGATGCGTGACACCTGGCGGATGGTTGCGAGCCCAGAAATAGCATTTTCGCAGGTGCAGATTGAGTCGCAGGTAATCCGTACCTGCCCCGCTCGCTCCACACTAATTTTCCCTCATTTCCCTTAGCCTTTGCCCCCTTTTTTTCATTTCAAGTTTGAGCCCTAAGTTTCGAGTTCCTCTCTCTCTCTCTCTCTTACACTTGAATGGAGGCGATGAGAATCGATTGGCGTCGGCGACGGCGACGATCGGCGACTGTGTTCTGTGTCTTCTTTTCTCTTCGATGATTGGCTAGCGACAAGTAATCTTCTCTTCTATTCTTCTCTGCTTTTCATCTCTTCTATTCTTGTCACAACCCAAACCTGCCCCTATAAGTTTAGTATCATAACCAGCCAATAATCCTAAATTACCTTCGGCCTCAAAGACAAAAATTCAAAATATTTAAATTATATCGGGGCCTAAAGTGGAAGCAAAATAAAAAAATAATAATATCCATTGAGCTTGTGCATACATGGTGACTAAAATAATTAAAAACATTTAAATACAATAATGATTTATATACATATACAAATCTTATATGTCTCACACACATATATATTTAAGACTCAGCAAAATGCAAAGTTCTAACAAAGCTAAAGGGCTGATTTTATTGGCTCTACTCGAGCCTAACTTGCTCCATTCCGAAAGCTCTTCAAAAGGCTGATACGGGTAGACTCCGAGACTTTCTCTATCCTTGTTGCTCAGTTTGCTCACCTACATATACATATAAATAGTAAGCTAAAGCCCAGCGAGTAATAACAGAATAAAGAGGTTAAATAAATGAAATTCAACGATAATACAAAAACCCGTCTTACGATTTCAAAACGAATCTTAACTCATTTTCAAAGTAAGGCATTTGCCATATTATATCAAACTTTGTAACAAAACATTTTCCATATCAAATCATATATTTCAATTTCAATTTCCGAATCAATCCATTTCAATAGGCAAAACAATTCGATTAGCTATCATATCAATCATTTTCAATGACAAAAACCATTACTCGATAGCATTTTCAATACAATTTTAATTTCAATTCAATTTTCAATGATCCATGTTATCTCAATATCAATACTCATTCAATAATAATTTATGTGGTTGTTAATCATATTATTTAATTTTGATGATATCTAAAATATTATTTGCAAAAATTGGATTTTTTAATATACATATTATTTGACAAAAAATATTATCTGTTTAAAATATATATTGTATGATACATTTGTTAAATATTATTTAAATAAATATTTTTTTACTATTCATCTTTTGAAAAATTAGGCTGATCACTATTCATCTTTTGACAAATTTAAAATTGATTAGTTGTATCATTTTGACAAATGTGATTTTAGTGAGTTGTCATCTTTTGACAAATTTAATATACTCACATGGAATGGTTGATATATTTAAAATCTATATAGCAATCATAAAAATATTTGATTTGTGTAACATACTCAAGTAGTGTTTGATAGCAAATCAAACTTTTTATTCAAATATACATACATCACTTGTATGTTGTTTATAATATATTATTTATAAGATTGGGGATGCGGACGGTGCCATGTGATGCATTTTTTACATACATATATATATTGATATAATAAAAAGAAAAATAAAATCCTCAAGTTTGAATTTGTGTAGTGCATTAGTAATAAATATATATATAGTCAAAATCTTGAAATTGATATACTATAATGATTGCAGGAGAAGACTTATTTAATTTTTTATTGAAAACAAATCCTTAAAGATGTTTTGCCAACAAAATGAAAAAGAAAAAATTGTAAGTTGGTTTGAATTTGCTTACAAAAAGAAAAAGAAAAAGTTACAAAATAGACAAAATTTCATGTGGATTTTGACTTCAAGGAACTCATAATGATGGAGCAAAATCATTTGCTTATTTGAATTCAAAGATGTAATAATTGTATTATATTATTCAAATTATCTACAAAAGCGGTGGCTCCATATTTGACAAAACAAAAAAGGAAAAGAAAATTATCATTTGCTGTCTATTTGAATCAAAGAGCGTGCCATGTAATCCATGACGTCAGCAAAGAGCGTCCTATCTCCAACGGGTAGATTTTTTGGTATAAATAGAAATGTTGTGTGTAGAGAAAAATCAAGAACTTGAAGAGAAAAATTTCTGTGTGCTCCAAAATTTTGAGTATATTCTGCTATTTCACTTTCAGATATAAGTGTACCCTTTGATTTTACACTTTCATATCTACTCTTTGTAGGAGAATTATTGTAAAAGAGGGTTTAAGTACTGTAGACACCCCATTTTTGACCGACCTTAAGACTCAGACGTCACCGATTGAGCGCTCGGTGATGTTGCATACTGTGCTCGTTCCGAAGTCTCAGAGTCGTGGCCGCCTACGCCTCCGGACTTAGAACCCTCTTCTTTCTACCTTGTCTCGGTTTGCGAACGGACTCGGTTTTCTCTGTTTTCTTTCCGAGGAAAGGTGGTCTGAGACTATCTCCCGGGGGCCGTGAGCTACTTTTCGTGGCCGTTGGCCATTTTGCCCATTTCGGAGCCCGGTTCCCGGTTTTCGGGACCGTTAGGCCGTGTGCCTCGGCTCGGGACCGCCCAACCATCTCCGAGTTCTCCAGTTTTGGGCTTGCACCACTGCTTTGTAGTTCCGAGGAACACTCGGGCCTCTGATGCCCACTTCGCAGCCGAACACCACTTCCGGTGCCCGGCAACCCATTTTCGGGACCCCGAACTGCGCGGTTTTGGTCCCGAGCTTTCACTTCGCATCCGTTTCCTCCGGTTTTTGGCAGAGACCTCTGTTTTAGCATTCCGAGGAACACTGGGGCCCCTGATGCCCACTTCGTGGCCGTATGCCACTTTCGCTGTGAGTTTTCGGGACCCCGAATCGCGCGGTTTGGGCCCCGAGCATTCATTTTGCATCAGTTTTCTCTGATTCTTGGCAGGAACCTCTGTTTTGTCATTCCGAGGGACACTGGGGTCGCAGATACCCACTTCGCTGCTGAACACCCCTTCCGACACCAGATGCTCATTTTCGGGATCCCGAATTGCTCGGTTTTGGCCCCGAACGTTCATTTCTCATTAGTTTTTGTTCAAACTTGGCAAGTACCTCTGTTTCAACATCAGGAAGATCACTGGGGGGTGGGAGACCAGCAATTATCCCAGATAACCAGTTTCGCTCCTCCGGAGCCTGCTTTCTCATCCCGCCAATGTTGAATACCTTGGGGGTATTTTCTTCCAAAGTTACATATTTGTGATGAGGAACATGGGAGGACCCTAAAAGCTCTTGGTCAGCCGAAACTGTGGGTTTCATTTTGGGCCTCTCCTTCAAGCTCTATGTTGTGGCTCCTGCTTCAGTGTTGCCAAATTTCAACCTTGGATCCTTGTTCTACACATCTGGGAGGACACTTTGGTATGGTGGTCGGCCAGCAATTGTTGGTTTCATTTTTGGGCCTCTCCTTCAAGCTCTATGTTGTGACTCATGGTTCAGTGTTGCCAAATTCCAACCTTGGGGCCTTGTTCTACACACATGGGAGGACACTTTGGTATACTGGTCGACCAGAAAATCTTCTGTTCATTTTCTTGGGGTGGCCGGCCGGCCATGATGAGTGGCTGGCCGACCAGGTGGGGTGGGTGGGCGGCCACCTCCTGTAAAACTGGCCAGATTCGATTCTTGCTCCAAATTGTTCAATTGTCCGATATTTTTGTCAAAATATCTCCCCATCCGGGGGATATTTTGGGAGGGAAAGCTTGGGTGCTTTTCCCTCCCCTTTTACACCCTTGTTGTGCCTATTTAAAGGAACCAAGAGCTCCTTCCTCAAGGTTACAAAATTTGTCCTCAAGAGCACCTAAGCAAAAACCCTAATCTCCATAGCCAAAACCTTCAAAAAAACTTCGAGTCTTGCTTGATTTCTTCACCAACACCTAGCCTCACCATTCCAACTTTGATTCCAGCAGCTAGGAAGTGAATTTCAGAGGTTGAGAAGCTACAAATCAAAGCCAAGAAGCAAAGAAAGACAAGTCTTCAAGGGTAAGTATTCAAAACCAACTTTTAGGGTTTTTTCTTGATCTTTTTATATACTCTAATTGGTTGAGAATTGGGGGTCCAACCCCTACTGCTTTTGTGCTCATATTGAGCCCCTCTACAACATTGTAGAAGGGCTCAACTTCATTTGGTATTTCTATATACTAGTTCCTTCAATATTCACCAAGTTTGTCACATTTTTGCATGCTAAAATTGACCTATTTGTGTTGGTTTTTAGGGGTCCGACCCCTACTGCTTTCTTGCTTATTTTGAGCCCCTCTACAACATTGTAGATGAGCTCAACTTCATTTGACCTTTGTATCTACCACTTCCTTCTAATTTCATCAAGTGTGCCCATTTTTGCATGCAATTTTTGACCCATTTGTGTTTGTTTTTGGGACTTCGACCCCTACTGGTTTTAGTCTCTTTTTGACCCCCTTTACATGTTTCCTGAAGAAGTTTTGGTCATTTGATGTATAGATTGCATGTCTTATGTTATACCCTTTTATGGCTCCATTTTGCCTTCTATTTCTAGCATGTTTGTCTTATGATTTAGAGGCTGCCATAAACTGCATATATGCTTATTTTTGGGCCCTCTTTCATGTTGTAGAAGAAAGTTTGTCCATTTGATGTTTGTATATACCACCTCCCATTGTAATGCTCTTTTGGCCATTAATCTTGTATGATTTTGTTGCCATACCTATGTCCCCTTTTTTGGCCATGATCGTTACTGAAAAATGCCATATTTGGGACTGCCTTGCTACTGTTCTTGCTGCCATGATCATATTTTGTATGTATAGCATGGCTATAGGCCATTTCGGACTTAATTTCACATTTTGGATGATTGCATGCTTCGGTTGTCATTTCGCATCATTTCGGGGTTGTTTCACATCATTTGTGAGTGCTGAAATTCCTTTTCCATGCTTACATATCATTTCCCATGCCATTTCGTGCCTTAATCCATTGCCTCGGTTTGCGTGCCTGTGGGTACGCACTTCGAGGCACCTTCGTTTTTATGTGAGTGGTGAGGCTCTCCCATGTTGGTGTAAGTCCATCGCGCATTACGTGTGTCATTTTCATCATTTCATCATCGCCGCCTCGATTTGCGCGCTGTAGGCACGCTGCGTTTGAGGCACTTCGGTTTATCCGATTTTCATTCTTTCATCATCGCCGATTTGCGGCGCTGTGGGCACGCGTTTGAGGCACTTCCGGTTTATCCGATTTTCATTCTTTCATCATCGCCTCGATTTGCGGCGCTGTGGGCACGCTGCGTTTGAGACACTTCGGTTTTATCCGATTTTCATTCTTTCATCATCGCCTGATTTGCGGCGCTACCAGTGGAGGCACTTCGATTTTATCCGATTTTCATTCTTTCATCATCGCCTCGATTTGCGCGCCTGTGGGCACGCGTTTCGAGGCACTTCGGTCTTATCCGATTTACATTTTTCATCATCGCCTCGGTTTGCGTGCCTGGGGGCGCGCGAGGCACTTTGCCGGTATCCGATTTTCTCATTTTATCATCGTCTCGGTTTGCGCGCCTGTGGGCACGCGTTTCGAGGCACTTCGGTTGTATCCGATTTTCTCATTTCATCATCGCCTCGGTTTGCGTGCACGTGGCGCGTTTGGCTGCCGGTTGTATCCGATTTTCTCATTTCATCATCGCCTCGGTTTGCGTGCACGTAGTGCGCGTTTGCACTTCGATTGTATCCGGTTTCCATTTTGTCATCGCCGGTTTGCGTGCACGCATTTCGAGGCACTCTGTTTTATCCGCTTTGCATTTCATGCCATCACCTCGGTTTATGTGCCCGCGCGCACGCTTTTCGAGGCGTTTCATTTTCATCTCATCTTCACAGCATTGTGCATACTAGGTTGTATCTTAGATGACATTCATGCATTACCTCGGTTTGCGTGCCCGTGTGCACGCATTTCGAGGTTACTCATTTTCATGGCATTGTGCATGCTATATTACATGTTAGTTGCATTCCATGCATACCATGCATTTGCACGGAAGCGAGACGTTTTGTACTCAGGAAACGGAACGGGTCTCAATTCCCAAGTCACCGACACTCCGGATTACCCATGATGGAGTTGGGCTTTTGTTGTAGCATTCACTTACATTCATCCCAATATCGAGTTGTGCAAATCGGTTCCTCGGCCATCATGCATCGGTATGCGTGATTGGTGGCACGAGGATCAAGGCATGCATATATTTGTGAAATACATTGCTGTGCCCTTTTCCTGCTCTCTGTCGCAGCAAAATCAGGAATCAACAGCTTTTCAGAGCTTGGCACGCTTTTCAAGAAACATTGTGAAACGGAGGCTGATTGGGGCATCGTCGTGGATTTCTGCACCAAACAGCCCGGCATACATCATTCAGCAAAAGCGAGGCAGTCCCTGGCTTGCTTGCCAGTTTTATTGCTTTCTTAGTTTAATTTGTCAATCAATTAGAAATCTGTATATTTCGGACTGTATATTCTTTTATTCGGACTGTATATTTATTCGGACCCTCTGCGCGAGGGCATAAATGTAATAAGGGTGTGTGAGTGTGATGTATGTCTTCCAACCCCACGTCTTTTTCCCTTTTATTTACCCGCTTTGGATGGTTAGATATAGGGCATATTTCAATTAGCATACAGTATGACGGCATGTTTGCATCATTCATCTGTTTTGCACGCACCGGGTTCGGCGCATCATACAAACTGCATTTGTATTTCAATTCCAAGTTGAGTACTCGATAGCTGTTGCATCTCACATGCCATCTTCTGAATAGCCGAGCCCGCTATAATTACATCTTTGCATGTGTTGCATTAGACATTCTGTATATTTTAGGATCATGCATGATTTCTAATCGGTTTTCTGTTTTGGCTTGGAGTACTCGGTAAGTGGTTATGCTTTAGCATCCTTGCATGCGTGTGAGTGTTGCCATGATAGCATGCTTACCATGAGGCTAAATGCTTATGTGATATAACTGCCTTGAATGCCTGAGGGTGGAGGTTGAGTTATCTGAATTGGGACCATTCATCGATCGTTGTTTTAAGCCCACTAGATAGTGGCAAAATCATGTTTTAAGCCCACCCGAGGGTGGCAACCAAGATCTTAGCCTACCTACGGGTAGCACCATCAAACCATTTTCAAACAAACAAACATGAGATGTTCAATTCCAATTCAGACGCCCATTTATACTTGTTTGTCATGAAAGCATCATATAGTAATCTAGGCTAATAACCGGAATAAGAACTCACAATGTTTTCAAAAACAGATATCATGGTTAGTAGAGGGCGGTCATTGACCGGGCGGGCGGGGGTGCTCACGATGAGACCCTTCCCAATCGTACCCAAGTACCCGAGCCAACATGGCTGAGGACGGACACGTGGCCTTTGGCACCGAGTCGTGGTTTCCTAAATTTCCCATTTTAAAATATTTAGATGGCGACTCATATCCGCAAAGCAATCCATGTTTGGCACTTCTTTCAAAAAATCTGCTTTTCTTCAAAACGATTTGGGATTTGGACTCTTTGGTTCGAGATTTAGAACCACAACAAAATCGAGTCCTAATCAGAAGTAGGTCCTCATGGGCGTTGTTACGCTTCGCGACTCTGCTGGGATTTAGAGAACTTGACTCGAACTCATGATATCCGATTTTGACTACATCTGTGTTTCTTTGCATTGCATTTGCATTGGTGCCTAGGACACCGTGTTTGCCATATGCCATTCCAACGACGATTTGGGAGGCTTGTCTTGTCAAGTCATGTCCGTAAGGCCGACGCTCGCCTGGCTCGACAAAGATGGGAACACAAACCCCGGTTTTACCGGGCCACCCTTTTGACTATTCGACCTAGTGCATATTCGGAATCCATAGTGACCATTCCAAACTAGGACAAGTTGCTTACCCGCTTATAGGTTGTTTGAAGCCACAGGCGTGTGGTGAAGCCCTAGTTCTCGACAAAATAGGACAGGGAAACCCTACCCCAACATAGGGGTGTTTTGGCTCTCACTTATCTGCTATGTGCTTGCTAGAGTGTGTCTCTACAGGGAATGCATGTATCAGTTTGAGTTTGGGCATCAGGCCCGCGGGCATCAGTTTTGAGTTGGCACGTTATGCCTGTGTGCATCAGTCAGTTATCTGAGAATCGGTTGTCTGCGGATATCAGATTCAGTTTATGAGAACAGTAATATGGGAACAGTGATCAGTGGTTGAGGACAGTGTATTTCCAGCTTATCCAACTGTGTGTTGCATGCCCGACTGTGTGTTGTGTGTATTTAAATTTAAGCTGTTATGCTGTCCGTTTTTCTGGTCATTTATTTCCTTTTGCTTTATCATCTTTTTTACTAGGGGGCAGTTTGTAGCACGATTGCTTCCGAGCCAGTCGATATTTCCCAAGCAATCTGGACACGAGGTCGCCGACTTACTCGATCCGAGGATCTAGTTGACGGACATCCGGTGTTCCATTCACTACCCCCGGTTATTAGAAGGAGACCGAGGAAACGCATCATCGAGCAGCGGATTCTGCATGCGGTCTACTTTAGTGTCGAGATACGGGTTGAGATTCCTGCTACGCTAGAGATACACTACGCCGATTATTCGATGGAACAACGAAACAAAGAATGGAGGCGATGATGCGCCCGGATGAGTGAAAGCATGAAACAAATGCAAGATGATGCTATCCGCCAGCGGAATTTTCTAAACAATGAGCCGTTATCATGGCCCAATGCGAGATGATCACCGGATTCTGGCAGTGAGAACACCGCATCTGCTTCACACCAGTCCCTCCTCCACCAGGGCACATCGGGTTCCTCCACCACGGGGCCCCATTACGAACAGATAGCTCTTGGCGTAATGCCCTCTAAATCCAGAATACCCAAGCTACCCTTCCAAATCCACGCTTTGCCAAACCTCCAAAACACCCAAGAGGACACGGGTCTTCCAATCGGTCAGCTCGCCCGCTTCTACCACAACCGTCCAAAAACATTACACAGACCTACCGGACGCTCCATTTGAGTTCGAGGTAGACCGTATAGATAAATTGAGCAAGTTAGAGAAGCTCTTCAAAAAGTCTCGGGGTGAAGGCCATCCCGGATATTGAAGACGGTTATCTTGATGTAGCCGTGACATTCTTGGGACATATTTAAGATGCCCCAGATCGATCGCTTTGATGGATCCGGGGACCCTATGGTCCACCTCCGGCTGTTTTCAGACGTCTTAAGACCAATGGGCCTAACCCGACCGCAAAAGCTTTCTTTGTTCGGTCGAACCCTGTCGGCTGTGGCATCCACTTGGTATTCGTGGAAGATCGGTGAAGATAAATCGATGAGATGGCGAGGCCTTCGTGGCACAATATTCATACAACACGCGGTCGAGATCACAACTCGTGATCTCGAGGCAGCGAACAAGAGCCCAAAGAATCTTTCTCTGACTTTGTCACCCGGTGGAGGGCGAAGGCATCGATGATGACCTTAAGGCCGACTGACAGAGATCAGATCCGGATGATTGTGCGCAATCTCCAGCCGGCGTTAATGAAAAAGATGATTGTAGTTCCCTTCCCCACCTTCGCAGATCTACATGATATGGGTATGCAAATAGAGGATGCGATGAAGCAGGGTCTGTTTGACCAAGATCGGGATCAACCCCGGAGAACGTTCAACCGTGGTAGTAATGCAGGCCCGAGTGGCTCTTCCCATACAAGAACTTCAAAGGTCGGAATGGTCACCACCAATCCCCCTTCCCAAACAAGGCCCGCAGCGGCCACACCTTTTTCTGATGCCTCTGGGAGCAGTAACCAAGCTTCAAGGTACCAACCCAGGGGTCAACGAACCTTCTCTCCACTACATATGCCTTTATCCAAAGTCCTCGGGGTTCTAGTCAGAAAAGGGCATCTGAAACCCTTGGAACCGAGGCCCCCACCAAATCCACTCCCCCCTTCCCATAACCCAGCCAAATATTGCAAATATCACCAACAGCATGGTCATGACACCGACCAATGCTATAGGCTGCGTCATGAGGTTCAAGATCTCATTGACAAAAACATCATTCTACCTCCTCAAGGACCCAATGTCACAAACAACCCACTCCCCAAACACAACCAAGATCCACCAAAAAGAGTCAACCTCATCCATACGGGGGTCGCTTCATATGATCCCAGTATCTATATCACTCCCTCCCACCTACCCAAGCCGGAGGTGATCCTCCCTAATAGCACGGATTTGTGCATGATGCACACCTCCACGACCCAACCTGAGCCAAAGGTGGTGACCACCGAGAATGGAATTGGGCAGGCTTCCGAGGAGAGCAAAACTGTTGAGTCTGGGGTGGAGCAATCTGAGAATTTAGCTGGCAGAGCTTATGATCCGAGCGGATATATCTTGTCAATGAGCCAACCTAAGCTGAGTATCGGGTTGCCAGAGAAGGCTGAGTTGTGTATGATCCGGGGGGATGAACTTGAATCAGCGGGGGATGATCTGACTGCGGCGGAAGAAGGCTTCGCCAACTTTCAATTTTTCAATAATCAGGAATCGGGTGATGCATCAATTAACTGGTTCGATTACGAGGAGTCAGCAGAAGTCGTCGGGTGGTTGGATGATCAGCCTGATGTTGTACCATTTGTGGCGGAAGGGCGAGGATCGATTAAATTGCCGGAGAGCGCCGGTCTGAAAATTCGCTCGACCAAGACATTTTGAAAATCGAACAACCGATGTTGGAAGAACAGAAAAGAGATGGGTTTCGAGAGGCCCGAAAGCGAAGAACCATGAGAAATTGAGAGTCTTTGTGGGCACGAACATCTTTGTGAGCATGAGGGAGGAAAATGCCGAGAACACAAACAAACCAGAACCAGACAGGTGCCTGCTAGACGCTAATGGAATGTGGTGGGAGGATGACGACTTGTATCTTGCCCACACAGACGAAGACTGGGCAGGTGGCCAACCAGACAGCACCTGGTACCTCGAGGAGGTAGACCATATGACTAGAAGTGGGCGGTATTTCAAGCCCCCACACCTTGATCAACCTGGGGTATCTGGGAAAGATAAGGAGGCGTAGAGAAGCAGAAGTGGAAGAAGAGGCTTGAAGGCAAATAAAGAAAATACAAGCAGATATCTCCATCTGGGAATGCTTATGGCCGAGGTGCCGGCAGTTGTCTTATCTGCCATGGACAGAGCGAAACTTTCCATCGAAACTTCCACGAACAACTAGTTGGTTTGGTCTTCCGGAGGAGGTTCCCGGCATTGACCTTTACGGACAAGGAATTGCCGCCTGAGGGCGTGGATCATAACAGACCTCTTTACATCTCTGTAGAATGCAGGGACAAGTGGATTCCGGTGGTACTGGTTGATACCGGATCCGCTATTAACGTCTGTCCGGCCAGAACGGCGTATGTAATTGGGTTAAAGCCTGCGGACTTTACACCGACTACTCAAGTGATCAAGGCCTATGATAATACAAGCAGGGATGTCCTGGGAACAGTAAAAATCCAAACCAAGATCGGGCCTGGACAACACGAAGTAGATTTTCATGTCTTGGAGGTCCCTGCTTCCTTTAACATGCTTTTGGGGCGACCTTGGTTGCATCAGGTGAAGGCCGTCTCATCTACTCTACATCAAATGGTGAAATACCCCTATGGAAAGGGAGTAGCCATTGTTTTCGGGAATTCATCAATCCATCCCCCTCCGGAGGTATCCACGCCAGTCCTAGAGATTGAACACGGCATGGAGGACATGTTTATATCGGGATTTACTTTGGCTGAGGCCCAGGTGGTGCAAAACATAATGGCTGTGAATGAGGGTTTGTATGTCAGCGCTCAAGCCGTCTACCTCATGAACAAGCTACAGCATATCCCTGGGATGGGATTGGGAAGAAGCGGCCGGAAAGGCGTTGCAACGTTGGCCGAAGTGCCACATAATCCACATACCTTTGGATTAGGTTATTTGCCTACCAAAGAAGACTGGACGAGGAAAGGGAAGGAAATGGCCGGCAGGGCCAGAGCGAAGCAGGCTGGGAAGCCTTTTGATCTAATACATAGGCCCATCTGGGGTACCCTGAACGGACGCTTCGTCCGGGAGGGGGAAGATTTTCCCTTTTGCGGCTTCCCAGAGCCATGGTTCAACGCGGAGAGGAAGCGCGTACCAGGTTTTGAAATCTTTTTCGACCTACAATTATCTGGGGATGACGTTGCTGCAGAGCAGACAGACCCAACAACTGAGGCTGAGCAGAATAAGGCAGAGGATTCTGAGGGCACGGAATTGGAAATGGGGGTAGCACTGGCATGTCTCCTCTCTGATCCTCCGATCGACCAAGATTGCTTGGGGAATAACGTCATGGTCTCCATGATTGGGGATGAAACGGCTGCGAGCCAACCAGCAGCTATCTTGGATGCATCCATCGCACCCTCTCTCATTTGGCAGTACGAGGAGGGATTCTTATCCAGCTAAAGTCAGGTAGTGAGCCGGAATCTGATTCCACCGAGTCTTGTGAGTCGGAATCAGATTCCAGCTCGACTGAGTCTGAGTCTGGTACTCCTGGGGATGTTAACCCGGATGCCAGAGTCTTGTCCAGGTCGTCTTTTTCCTTTTCATTTGAGTCTGTTGTAACCGATGAATCAGACGATTTGGATGAACTTAATGAGAATGAGGTGAATGTGGTTTCCGAGTACTTTTCTGTGCCCCTAATTTATTGCATTAATTCAGACTTTCAAAATTTTGATCAAAACGACGAGGACGAAGTTCCTCCGGTTTTACAACGTCTAATTGAGCAAGAGCAAGAGAGATTTGTTAAGCCATTAACGGATGAAATCATTTCTGTGAATATTGGTACTGAGGAGGACCCGCGGCTGGTCCAGATCGGGTCCACGTTGTCTTCGGAGGAACGCGAGCGCTTAGTCGCTTTATTAAAAGATTTCAAAGATGTTTTCGCGTGGTCCTACGAAGACATGCCTGGAATCGATCCTGAGATTGTACAGCATCGGATCCCCCTTGACCCCGAGGCCCGACCTGTCAAGCAGAAGCTCAGAAGGATCCGCCCGGATTGGGCCCTCAAGATTAAAGAAGAGGTCACCAAGCAAATTGACGCAGGCTTCCTGCTAGTATCAGAATATCCGACTTGGTTGGCTAATATTGTTCCGGTGCCGAAGAAAGATGGCAGGATCCGAGTATGCGTGGACTTTAGGGATTTAAACAGAGCCAGTCCGAAGGACGACTTTCCCCTACCACACATCGACGAGTTAGTGGACTTCACAGCAGGGCATGCGTTACTCTCATTCATGGATGGCTTCTCGGGGTACAATCAGATAGTAATGGCGCCGGAAGACAGAGAAAAGACTGCATTCACTACCCCGTGGGGAACATACTGCTACCGGGTCATGCCGTTTGGGTTGAAGAATGCTGGGGCTACTTATCAACGAGCCGCGACCACGATACTACACGATATGATCCACAAAGAGGTTGAGGTGTACGTGGACGACATGATTGTCAAGTCCAAAGAAAGAGAAGGCCACTACACCGCCTTGCACAAGTTTTTCCAAAGGATCAGGGAATTCCGGTTGCGGCTAAACCCTCAGAAATGTACGTTTGGTGTTACAAATGGGAAAAATCTTTGGGGTTTCGACACACAAAGGCATCGAGGTCGACCCTTCCAAAATCAAGGCCATCTTAGAAATGCCACCACCAAAGACTGAAAAAGAGGTGCGAGGCTTTCTGGATAAAGTGCAATTCATAAGACGGTTTATTTCAAAACTAACCTTGACTTGTGAACCACTTTTTGGTCTTCAAGAAAGGCAAGAAGTTCCAATGGGACGGCCGGTGTCAAGTCAAGCGTTTAAGCAGTTAAAGAATATCTACAGAACCCACCCGCTTTATCACCAATGAACGTGGAAACCGTTGATTTTGTATCTGTCGTTGACAGAGACCACAATGGGTCGCATGCTTGCACAAGAATCGAAGACAGGTGGAAAGAGCCATCTACTATTTGAGCAAGAAGATGCTAGAATATGAGACCCAGATACGCCACGAGAAGGCTTGTCTAGCTCGTATGGGCTACCGTGAAGTCAGGCACTACCGTTAGCTCACTTTGTAATGTTGGTTTCGCGACTTGATCCCATCAAATATCTTTTTCGAGAAACCGGTAACTACGGGTAGGCTAGCTCGTTGGTTGTCATTGTTCTCGAATTTGATCTTACATATGTGACGCAGAAGTCAAGAAGGGCGTAGCAAAGAGCGAGTTCCTTGCCGACCATGGGGTTGAGGGGCATGAAGCAGTTGAGTACCTATTCCCAGATGAAGCAATTCTGCATATCGACGAGGAAAGTTGGACAATGTACTTTGACGGAGCGTCAAATCAACATGGGTATGGGATAGGAGTGTTGCTGATAGCACCCGACAATTCCCGTATCCCTCTAGCCTTCAAACTCCGTTTCAAAGTCTCAAATAACGGGCGAATCTGGCGTGCATTCTTTGGTATGGAAGCAGCCCTGGAATTAGGGGCAAGACGGCTGGACGTCATCGGAGATTCGAATCTTGTTGTGTCTCAAGCTAAAGGAGACTGGAAAGTAAAAGAAGAAAATATGATGATGTATCACCAAACCTTGGATTTGCTGATTCCTCGGTTTGAAAAGTTAAGTTTTACTCATCTACTAAGAGAGAACAACAAGTTCGCAGACGCTTTAGCAACTCTATCATCCATGATAGACATCCCACGTGGAGTCCGAATGCGTCCAGTCATTATCGACCAGAAATTCGCACCTGCCTATGAGTCGATTGCAGCCATAGATGAAGTTCAGGACGAACACCCCTGGTATTACGACATCTGGAACTTTTGGAAATGTAAACATACCCGCCAGGGGTAAATGCCAAAGACAAGAGGGCAATAAGAAGGTTGGCCGTTCAGTTCATCATCTGCGGGGGTAAATTGTATAGAAGGGGTCATCTGGGAATGCATAAACTGTGTGTTGATGCTGAAGAGTCCAAGCGTCTGATGGAAGCCATCCACGGGGGTGAATGTGGTGCACATATGAATGGGGTGATGTTGGCACGGAAGATCCTTAGACAGGGTTATTATTGGTCCACTATGGAGGAGGATTGTATCGGTTTTGTTCGGCGATGCCACAAATGTCAGATCCATGCAAATCGCATGAACATCCCGCCGTCAAAGCTGTACAACATGACTTCGCCATGGCCATTTTCAGTCTGGGGAATTGATGTGATCGGAGCCGTCACGCCGAAAGGGTCGAACGGGCATGAGTTCATCCTTGTAGCGATAGATTATTTCACGAAGTGGGTTGAGGCCCAATCTTATACAGTGTTGAAAGCTTCACACGTTGCAAAATTCATCAGAAACAACATCATCTGTCGCTACGGGGTTCCGAATGAAATAGTTTCAGACAATGGTTCCCACTTCAAGAAGGAGGTGATTGACTTGTTGGAAAAATACAATGTGGCTTTTCATAAGTCATCTACTTATCGGCCGCAAACCAATGGAGCAGTTGAGGCCGCCAACAAGAATATCAAGCGCATACTACAGAAGATGGTGGAAACCTATCGGGACTGGCCAGACAAGCTGCCGTTTGCTCTGTGGGGCTACAGGACTTCGATCAGAACTTCTACTGGGGCGACTCCGTACTCATTAGTCTATGGGATGGAGGCCGTCCTGCCTATTGAGATTGAGGTCCCGTCATTACGAGTATTGGCCGAGTGCCAGATAGCCGAAGCAGATTGGCAGCAAAACAGATTTGAGGAACTCATGCTTTTCGATGAAAGAAGGTTGAAAGCACTGTACCACGTCCAAGGTTATCAACGTAGAATTGCTCGGGCTTTTAACAAGAAGGTTAAGTCCAGGAATTTGAAAGAAGGGGATTTGGTGCTCAAAGACAACCGAGCTCCCATCCACGACCCAAGGGGCAAGTTCAGACCCAATTGGACGGGTCCTTACATCATCAAGTCAATCTGGTCAGGTGGAGCTGTGGTTCTGATGGATCTAGATGGCTTAGAGTTTTCCCAACCGATCAGCATGGACAAGTTGAAGAAATATTATCCCTGAGAGGCTCGCTAGGCCGAAAACCCGAAAGGGCGACCTAGGCAAAATTCAGAGCATAGAAAATTTGAAAATTATAAAAACTGAGCTCGCAAGGTTGAAAACCCGCAAAGGGCGGCCTTGGCAAAAGTTAGAGCGCAAAAGGAGAGGAAAAATACTCGAGCGAACCTAAGCCTGAACTACGTAAGACTTGATTCCCATCTTTGGGATACGTAGGCAGCTTCATCCTGAAGTTCAGTCATAATCTTTTCCCCGATCAACTTTGTCCATTCTGATCATCTCAGCCATCTCTATTCATCAGCATTTATTGTGATCTCCGGTACAGTGTTGTTCAAACTAGGGGCAACTTTCCGTTGCGATGGAGTGTTGCGGCATCTTCCAAACTAGGGGCAACTTTCCGTTGCCACACATTGCCGAGGCCCCTTTTTCAGACTAGGGGCAACTTTCCAGTTGCTAGGATCCGGGGTTATGCATCTCAGTGATAGATCTCAGGTGTGTCCAGTTCTGATCCATATCGAAAATAGTTTTGAAAAGTTTTAATAAAAGTTGACTTTGTTCAAAGTAATCTTTTCACAACTAAGACCATTTTTGGACCAAAAGCGGAGAATTTCCAGTACCACAACTTTCAATTTCATCGATTTCAAAACAGAGTTCTCTTGCTCTTACATACAATTGAAGTTGCTTTTTATTACATTCATAACAGAAAACTTGAAAGTACTAATAAAGCAATAAATCTGGGGCATAGTCCAGTCAGGTGTCCCTGCGCCCCCTGCCAGAGCTTGTTGAAGCCTCAGACGCCAACTTAGGCCCAACCTGTGCCTCCTCATTGAGCCAATCCCAACACTCATCAGATAAAGTGCAACTGAAAACAGGAGCAGGGGCCAGAAGCTCTCTAACTCTCCATGCTGCGGCCTGTCGAGCCAATCAGGCGCCGAATCGAAATGTGGCGGATACTCTATCCTCCGTGGGCAAGTCTGATCGTGGCCAAACTGGCGCAGAATACGGAAAGGGAAGTAGAACACACAGTGAGTCAAGCCGATCAGTCGAATCCCGACCTGTCGGGACATGCTATAGCTCATTGCCGGGAGATTGAGCCAAGGGCAGCGCCAAGCAATGCGATCTGCCGACAGGTTGCACATCCATTCAAACCACCAGCTCTCATCAAGAGCATTCACTAGGCGTTGCCGAAAGAAGTAGCCGCGAGCTGAATAAGCGGGACAAGAGTCCACAACTTGCAATTTATCCATCAACCATATCTGGGGAGGGATGAAAAATGAGAGAATAAAGAATAGAGAGATGTGCGATGAGAAAAAAGTAAGATAAGGGTTTTGTGAGAAAAAAATCGAGCCCGAGGGCCGAGTGATGTGAGCCAATATACATGTGAGCATGGGTGGGAAACTGAGTGGGAAAATAATGATCTGGTACCGTGCCGGTCATATTTGGCCGGACAGAGTTGTGCCGGGTAAGATATGGGCCGAGCAGGTACTGCGTCAAGAAGGTGTTCGGTTAAGACACCGATTGACTGAACCGAGCTGCGTGCTTAGGATGAATGTAAGCCCAGCAGACTGAAGAATCCGGTGCCCGGAAAGGCGTCAACGACCGAGCTGTTCGGCTGCTCGGCAGGAAGCCCGACCGACTAAGCAGATGACCGGCGCCAGGAAGGGCGTAGTCGACCGAGCTAGGAAGTTGCTCGGCAGGAATGCTGAGAAAGGTGAATGTGAAATATCCCGGGCATGGTCCAAATGGATCGGCTTTCTACCAGGACTCGAAGTTTGCTGGGCTGCCGGGCTCCAACAGAGGGCTGGCAGTTGGGATTAGGTGATGTCCAACATGGTGTAACCTGACAGAGGCATGGTGTATGTGCTGACAGATGGGATAGCAGAGCCACGTGTTGAGAGATCAATGGGAGTGGATATGGGGCGCAGAGAGGTATATAAACAAGTCTGCGCCACCCCTTATGGGGATGGACAATTTTTGTAAGTATGACTTACACTCAAACACTCTCCTTCTCTAGCTATCTCTGTCTCAGCGTGTGAGGTTCTAACTTGAGCGTCGGAGGTGTTTTCCGGCCACACACCGCCGGGTAGCTCACCGTCGTTGTGTTTTCAGGTGATCGGACAGCTGAGGAACTCGGAAGAAAGGAAGTGCGGGTTGTCGGAATATTTCCTCCCCGTACAGAAACATTACCTGCAACAGTAGTGGACTCCCCACAAACCTGGTTGTCTCCCGGCGGTAGAAGGCATCTAGACCCATTAATGTCTCGGCCAGAGTCATGGCGATACAACTCTTTCCTTCTCTCAAATCTTGAGCAACTTCAATCAAACGGATGCTAGCTCCTCCAGAGCCCGAGACGAACAGAAAATGAGATAGTAGGCACAAGCAGAGGGCGTGCTGCCGGAAGCCTTGCCAGTAGTGGTTGCTGCGATCACCGGCATCAGAGAAGCGGTAAATCAGGCTCGGAATGTCCAACATTCCATCACCAATCAGAGATCTAGCATCACGCGCATTAAGACCGCACATCCGCCCTAAGGCTTGGGCATAGCTAAAATTGAGCTGGGGCAAAATTTCCTCGCTTCGCTCGGACTCCATCAAGATTTGAAGATCTTCAAAAGTCGGACATACCTCTTGCCCGCCAAAGCTAAAGACGTGTGTCACCGGGTTCCAGAACCTTGCCGCGGCATGGAGGAAAGGAAGATGCAGTGGGGTCCGGCTTAGCGTGAATAGTGCATTCAAGCCGAAACCCCGGAAATTCAACTTCTCCGAGCCATCTAAAGAAGAAATCCAAGATGTGAGATTTTCGGTAAGAAATGCTTCCATTTCTGAGAGGAAATGTGATGAAATGAATAAGTTCCAGGACTGGAGCTTTTATAGGAGGTTAAAACACTATTCAAGGGACACTTGTCAACATTTCGATGGATGTGGGGGGGGTGGCCGGCCGGCCACCTATCCTAGTAGGCCGGCCACCTACTACTTTTCAACTGCGAAATGTTTTCGGCCTCGCATTGGTCCTGTTTTGCCCGCCGGAAGAGAGTTTGAAGCACTGTCACGTATCGGGAATGTTGAAGGCCTCAATTTCTCTCAGTTTTGGTTATATTCCGTCATCCAGACTGTCCGTCTGAAGTATGTTTTGTTTTGCTTATCGAGTTGTTGTTTTGCTTATCGAGTTGTAAGTTTTGTCGAGCTGTCGCATTTTGTGTTTTGAGTTGTTACTTTTTCATTACACAATTTTGTTAAGTCTTGTCGATTGAGTCGTTAACATTGTTGTACTTGGTTTATCGAGTTGTAAACTTGCTAAGATTCTGTTTTATTTCTTAGTGAGTCGTTTTGTTTTGATTTGTTGCGTCGGTTCACTACCTAACCCGATAAATACATGAAGCACGTTTCATTCAATTCCACTTTGTGCGAAGTAATGCGATGCGATGCTAAGAATTTCAAATACACAATATCTTTTCAACAGCTGTTTCATTTCATCATATTTTACAGCAAAATAAAGGTACAAGTTTTACAGAAAATAAAACTGCCTAACAATGTGCAAAGTGCTACAAACTACTAGCTAAAAAAGTAGAATAAAGCAGGAAATAACATCGCTGCCCTCGAGCGGAATGGGAGGCCCTCTCATCCTGCGGGATAATCTCTACATCATCATTACCATCCGATCGGAGCTGTCATCCTCCGGATCCCCCTCGGCTGCTCTCCACTCCGAACCGAGACCGAGCCTCTCTCCGTGAGATGTATTCGATACATGATCTGCGACCTCCTCTTCGTCGTCCTCAACAATGGGTGCCTCAAGGCTCATGAGACGACCCTGCTCCTCGAACTCCTCGAGAAGGCCTAGATGGCCCAGCTCCCTGAGAAGGCCTGGATGGCCCAGTACCTCGACCTCTCTGAGAAGGCCCGGGTGGCCCACCTCGCGTCGAAGCATATACTGGAGGCATCTGAAAATGCAAGGTGCAGTGCATTAGTTCAAACAATAAAAGCAGGTGCAAATGCAGAAAGTGAAAAGGGTGTGTGTCAGATGTGCTCTACACAGTCTATCAATGCAGCAAAAGGTTCAAGACCGGAGTATCATCAGAAACATGCTAGTACAGGGAAAATGAACAGTACCTCCACACCCACGATGCTCATCTGCGTCTCCCTCCGTAAGATCATGCCCTCGAATGTGGCCAGCATCCCGAGTAGCTCGTCTGTATACTCAACAGGAGGCTGCGAATACAAATGCAAAACTATCAGTAAAGGAATCAATGTCTAAATATCTGACTGATAAGTCGAAACTGAACAACATACCGGGGGCGAGTCAGGGTCTCTAACATATCTGTGATCAGGCAGAGGAGGCTCTAGCGGAATCTGGTAAGGCGTCCCAAATCGCCAATTCGTCAACTCGGTCGGCATATCTGGCCACCCAGGGTGATCGAGAGTCGGAGGGATCGGAGGAATCGAACTACCTCTACCTCTAGATGTACCAGCCCTGCTAGAAGAAGGGATATCTGTAGCACGGGCGCGACTCGAAGGTGGTGCGCCGGTGGACCTCCGTGGAGCCCAGACTCCGTCGAGGGGCATCAGTATATCTGGCGGTAGGTGGCGTAGCTCCCATCAAGAAGATGTAATAAAGCATCACTGCCTTGCATAACACTACTGACCTCCTCAGGGGATAATCTATCAGCAGTCCGCATGGTGTCTGGAGGCACAGCAGGAGGTTCCTGAGAATTGCCCCCCCATATCTCGACGAAAACGTTCCCCGAGAACCAAGCCCTACCGACCGGTCCTCGAGCAAGAATCATCTTTGGGAACTAGTCAACCCTCCGGGGTATTGATGCTCGAGGTCGTCGCCAAAGACTGCCCAAGGCTGCCAAGTGATCTACGGATAACCAGTGCATAAATCGATCAGAAATCAGAATATATAGAGCAGATCAAAGATGAAAATGAAAAGAACTGAGAGTTCTGAAGTACCTCTGTCGCTCGAACAGTATCAAAGTACCGTCGCAGGGAAGAGAGAGTTTCTCGAGGCCTCGGTAGGTGCTCACCCTCGAACATCAATGAATACGGAGTCGTCGGAGGCCCTGCCACCTCCATCTCCGGGGCCAATGTAGGAAAATACACATACACCCATAAAGAAAAGCGGTAGAATGTGAATCTGAGAATGCAAAGTCTTGGCCGTCGCAAAGGAACAAGTAATAAGGAGCAAAAATGTAAATCAAGAGGAGAATGTACCTCCTGTGCTCTCCAAGAGCCAAGTAAGTCCCTCGTGCGAGAGATCATACCATGTAATAAAGACAGGTAGCCGTGGGCCACGCCCAATCATACTGGCCGACCTGTGAGAAGTCTACCAGAGCACTCAGGAGATATAATCCTACCATGTTCCCTCTATCAGCAAACAAGGTGGTGCCGAGGAGATACATAAGGAAACCGCGGGCATACTGCTCCGCCTCCTCAGGAGTCTCAGGCTCCATCTGTGGCCGCCGGAAATGGGAAGCAAACCAGGAGTATCGGACCCTCCCCGAACCTCTGTTCTGGGTGTGTCCCCAAAGAGGTGCATCCAGTGCCTCCCACCGACCCATATCCTCGTCAGGGAATGGGAGCACCGCCACGCCAAAAGGCTGAGAAAGTCCAGCGGGGTCATGGTCATATCCCCGGTGGCAGAAAAATGGAAAGAATTGGTGGTGTCCCACCATCTCTCCGCCAAAGCAGCCAATAAAGTCCTACTGATGAGGCAATGAGATAACCCTCTGCAGAATGGCCCGAATCCCGCAAAGTCAACCAATCCCCGGACAGCTTCCGGAAGCTCAAAATACCACTCCCTCATGACAGAGTCAGATCCTCAAGACTGTGCGAGAGTGAACCTGCATTTCGGATAAATGCATAGATCAGCAAATGAAGTGAAAATGAGCTATGTGCAAATGAAGTAAAAATGGGCTGCGTGTTCAATAAATTTGGTATTTGGGGACTGTGCGTTCTACTCAATCAGTGGGCTGTGTGTTCGCTTCAAGTTTGGGACTGTGTGTTCTACTCAATCAGTGGGCTGTGTGTTCGCTTCAAGTTTGGGACTGTGTGTTCTACTTCAAATCAGTGGGCTGTGTGTTCGCTTCAAGTTTGGGACTGTGTGTTCTATTTCAAATCAGTGGGCTGTGTGTTCGCTTCAAGTTTGGGACTGTGTGTTCTATTTCAAATCAGTGGGCTGTGTGTTCGCTTCAAGTTTGGGACTGTGTGTTCTACTTCAAATCAGTGGGCTGTGTGTTCGCTTCAAGTTTGGGACTGTGTGTTCTACTTCAAATCAAATGGGTGTGTTCGCTTCAAGTTTGGGATGTGTGTTCTACTCAATCGGGCCATGTGTTCGCTTCAAGTTTGGGACTTGTGTTCTACTCAATCGATTAATTTGTGTGTTCGCTTCAAGTTTGGGATGTGTGTTCTACTTCAAAATCGAGGGGCGTGTGTTCGCTTCAAGTTTGGGACTGTGTGTTCTACTTCAAATCGGAAGGTGTTTTCGCTTCAAGTTTGGGATGTGTGTTCTACTTCAAATCAAGGGCATGTGTTCGCTTCAAAGTTTAGGGCTGTGTGTTCTACTCAATCAGTGGGCTGTGTGTTCGCTTCGAATCTGGGCTGTGTGTTCAGTGCATCAAAGTTTAGGGCTGTGTGTTCTACTCAATCAATGGGCTGTGTGTTCGCTTCGAATCTGGGCTGCGTGTTCAGAAAATCTGAGTTTTGGGACTGTGTGTTCTACTCTTAGTCAAGATGTCTTTGTGTGCTCATTTTTGACTTCGGATTGTGTCTTCGATGAAGCAATGTTTGAGCTGTGTGTTCAATTTCTAACTAATGTGCACTGTGCGCTCACAATTATTCAAATATGCCAGGTGTTCATGAAAGTGTTTAAGTTACATGCTCAGGGTGCAAGTTTCATGTCGTAAGTTAAACTGTGTGTCTAAGCATGACAGGAGTATGAAATGCACGAGAAATACAGAGAATAAAGTGAAATACCTCTGCATCGTAGGAGAGGTGCTGCTCCGGCTCTCGTAGAAGAAGATCCACGGGTGCTCGATCGTTGAATGCGGTAAAATGACGAAAAGTGGCTCGTGGAAGCCTATGCACCGCTGGAGCATAACGATCGGGAAGGAAAGGGCGGACCCTCGGGGGCAGTGTCATGAGATCAAAATCATCCCCGGCACCTGGGAAACCTCCGCCGTGAGGGAAATGGCCTGCCATGTCGAGAAATCTGCAAAGAGGAGCAAAAATGAGCAAAATAGGCCAAAATTAGAAAAAGTCAACAAAAGTCAACTCTCGGGAAATGAAAAGTCAACCAAAAGTCAACTCCCGGAAAAATTTTCCAAATATTGAAACAAATTTACCTCAAGTGGTGAAAATGAGAAGAGAAGCCTCGGAGTCAAAATTTAGCCAGCTTAAAGTGCTTAAATCTGAACGATTTTGCGAAAACAACTCGCGTGGGAGGCAGAAGGGCGCGTATAAAATGCAGATCTGAAAGAGAAAATGGCTTAGAGAGCAAGAGGAGAGAATTTCACACTTGGGGGAGTGATTTCGGATGGCATTGGAGGTGTGTATATATAGAAAATGCCAAAATGACCATTTTGCCCCTACTTTGGGCAGGTGGCCGGCCGGCCACCTAACCTGGCTGGCCGGCCCCTCTACTTTTTGGCCCTGGCCGATGGCCTCTCCTAGGGCAATGGGCTGGCCGACCATCTTCCCCCCTCCCTCCCCTACCTCTCTGCAAATTTTGAGGAAAATCGGAGCTTCCGGGACCCGAAAAAGTTGAAGAAAAGTACACTTTCTGGCGCGAATTGCTCCGCTGAAACTTTAACTGCAATTTCTGGCATGTGTCTCATCGTTATTCATCAAAATCAGAGTGTATCCTTTGTAAACATGTTGTGACCTCCTAATGTAAATCGAGGTCATGATCGAAGTTGCCGTGGAATCACGCGTTTTCCAGCTTGTTATTGTGCAACAACTGGGCATCCTGATTTGTGCTCGTTTTACGTTATTTGGCTTATAATTTGCATTCTCATGAATATTTTGCATTGTTATGCATGATTTCTTGATGTGCCATACTTCTATGCTTAAACAATGCGTTGTCGCGCATTATCTTTTCTCGCGTTATGTTGTATTCATTCACCGACACCGTGTGTGTCAAACTCTTCGAGTCATAGGAATCGCATTGAATGTATGTTGTTAGCATATTGTTCTTGTTAGATTTCTCTCTTTTGCAGGCACGATATTGTATGTACGGTTCATTTGAAATTTGGTGCGACTGCATCGAATCGCGCAGTATCGTACCTTCTCCGTGTGAGACGCGACGAGAATTGAATGATTCTCCGCATTCCTAACTGCATGAAATGTAGTCGTTACTTTGCTGCTTTGCATTCTTGCTTAAAACTGTTGCATCTATTTGCGAATACTTGCTTCATTACAGCTTGCTGCACTTGCATGATCATCTGGCTTCTTGCATATCATTCGCATTCTTGCCCCCTCGCTCATGGGCACGATCTCTGTTTATCTTGTATGATTGTCTAAGTCTTGGCCTTGTCAAAATGGGTCGTCTCACGGCTTTGACATTCACTCGTCACTTCTTGACTTCCGAAGTTCACAAAGAGGGGCAATCAGAGACACCCCATTTTGACCGACCTTAAGACTCAGACGTCACCGATTGAGCGCTTCGGTGATGTTGCATCTTGGCTCGTTCAAGTCTCGAGTCGTGGCCGCGCCCGCCTCCGGACTTCGAACCTCTTCTCTACCTTGTCTCGGTTTGCGAACTAGACTCGGTTTTCTCTGCTTTTCTTTCTGAGGAAGGGAGTGGTCTCAGAGACTATCTCCCGGGGCCGAGCTACTTTTTCGTGGAGGCCATTTTGCCCATTCGGAGCCGGTTCGGTTTTGGACCGTTAGGCGTGTGCATCGGATCGGGACCGCCCAAACATGTCCGAGTTCTCCGGTTTGGGCTTGCACCATCGCTGTAGTTCAGGAACACTCGGCCTCTGATGCCCACTTCGACGAACACCACTTAGGTGCTGACCCATTTTGGGACCCGGCTGTGTTTTGGTCCCGAGCTTTCACTGATCCGTTCCTCCGGTTTTGGCGAGACCTCTTTTAGCATTAGGAACACTGGGGCCCCTGATGCCCACTTCATGGTCAGTATGCCACTTCGGTGCTGTGGGTTTTCGGGACCCCGAATCGCGCGGTTTGGGCCCCGAGCATTCATTTTGCATCAGTTTTCTCTGATTTTTGGCAGGAACCTCTGTTTTGTCATTCCGAGGGACACTGGGGTCGCAGATACCCACTTCGCTGCTGAACACCACTTCCGGCATCAGATGCTCATTTTCGGGATCCCGAATTGCTCGGTTTTGGCTCCGAGCGTTCATTTCTCATTAGTTTTTGTTCAAACTTGGCAGGTACCTCTGTTTCAACATCAGGAAGATCACTGGGGGGTGGGAGGCCAGCAATTATCCCAGATAACCAGTTTCGCTCCTCCGGAGCCCGTTTTTCTCACTTCCGGGCCAATGTTGAACACCTTGGGGGTATTTTCTTCCAGCCAAAGTTACATATTTGTGATGAGGGAACATGGGAGGACCCTAAAAGCTACTGGTCGGCCAGAAACTGTGGGTTTCATTTTTGGGCCTCTCCTTCAAGCTCTATGTTGTGGCTCCTGCTTCAGTGTTGCCAAATTTCAACCTTGGATCCTTGTTCTACACATCTGGGAGGACACTTTGGTATGGTGGTCGGCCAGCAATTGTTGGTTTCATTTTTGGGCCTCTCCTTCAAGCTCTATGTTGTGACTCATGGTTCAGTGTTGCCAAATTCCAACCTTGGGGCCTTGTTCTACACACATGGGAGGACACTTTGGTATACTGGTCGACCAGAAAATCTTCTGTTCATTTTCTTGGGGTGGTGGGCCATGATGAGTGGCTGGCCGACCAGGTGGGGTGGTGGCCGGCCACCTCCCAGAAACTACTGGGCCAGATTCTTGCTTTCCAAATTGCTCCAAATTTGTCTGATATTTTTGTCAAAATATCTCCCATCCGGGATATTTTGGGAGGAAAGCAGGTGCTTTTCCCTCCCCTTTTACACCCTTGTTGTGCCTATTTAAAGGAACCAAGAGCTCCTTCCTCAAGGTTACAAAATTTGTCCTCAAGAGCACCTAAGCAAAAACCCTAATCTCCATAGCCAAAACCTTCAAAAAAACTTCAAGTCTTGCTTGATTTCTTCACCAACACCTAGCCTCACCATTCCAACTTTGATTCCAGCAGCTAGGAAGTGAATTTCAGAGGTTGAGAAGCTACAAATCAAAGCCAAGAAGCAAAGAAAGACAAGTCTTCAAGGGTAAGTATTCAAAACCAACTTTTAGGGCTTTTTCTTGATCTTTTTATATACTCTAATTGGTTGAGAATTGGGGGTCCAACCCCTACTGCTTTTGTGCTCATATTGAGCCCCTCTACAACATTGTAGAAGGGCTCAACTTCATTTGGTATTTCTATATACTAGTTCCTTCAATATTCACCAAGTTTGTCACATTTTTGCATGCTAAAATTGACCTATTTGTGTTGGTTTTTAGGGGTCCGACCCATACTGCTTTCTTGCTTATTTTGAGCCCCTCTACAACATTGTAGAGGATCTCAACTTCATTTGACCTTTGTATCTACCACTTCCTTCTAATTTCATCAAGTGTGCCCATTTTTGCATGCAATTTTTGACCCATTTGTGTTTGTTTTTGGGACTTCGACCCCTACTGGTTTTAGTCTCTTTTTGACCCCCTTTACATGTTTCCTGAAGAAGGTTTGGTCATTTGATGTATAGATTGCATGTCTTATGTTATACCCTTTTATGGCTCCATTTTGCCTTCTATTTCTAGCATGTTTGTCTTATGATTTAGAGGCTGCCATAAACTGCATATATGCTTATTTTTGGGCCCTCTTTCATGTTGTAGAAGAAAGTTTGTCCATTTGATGTTTGTATATACCACCTCCCATTGTAATGCTCTTTTGGCCATTAATCTTGTATGATTTTGTTGCCATACCTATGTCCCCTTTTTTGGCCATGATCGTTACTGAAAAATGCCATATTTGGGACTGCCTTGCTACTGTTCTTGCTGCCATGATCATATTTTGTATGTATAGCATGGCTATAGGCCATTTCGGGGCTTAATTTCACATTTTCGGGATGATTGCATGCTTCGGTTGTCATTTCGCATCATTTCGGGGTTGTTTCACATCATTTGTGAGTGCTGAAATTCCTTTGCCATGCTTACATATCATTTCCCATGCCATTTCGTGCCTTAATCCATTGCCTCGGTTTGCGTGCCTGTGGGTACGCACTTCGAGGCACCTTCGTTTTTATCCGACGGCCTCCTATGTGAGTGAGTTGAGGCTCTCCCATGTTGGTTTAAGTCCATCGCGGCATTACGTGTGTCATTTTCATCATTTCATCATCGCCTCGATTTGCGCGCCTGTGGGCACGTGTTTCGAGGCACTTCGGTTTTATCCGATTTTCATTCTTTCATCATCGCCTCGATTTGCGCTACCAGGCACGCAGCGTTTGGCACTTCGGTTTATCCGATTTTCATTCTTTCATCATCGCCTCGATTTGGCGCTACCAGGCACGCGTTTGGCACTTCGATTTATCTCGATTTTCATTCTTTCATCATCGCCTCGATTTGCGCTAGGCACGCTGCTGAGGCACTTCGGTCTTATCCGATTTTCATTCTTTCATCATCGCCTCGGTTTGCGTGCCTGTGGGCGCGCACTTCGAGGCACTTCGGTTGTATCCGATTTTCTCATTTTATCATCGCCTCGGTTTGCGCGCCTGTGGGCACGCGTTTCGAGGCACTTCGGTTGTATCCGATTTTCTCATTTCATCATCGCCTCGGTTTGCGTGCCTGTGGGCGCGCGTTTCGAGGCACTTCGGTTGTATCCGATTTTCTCATTTCATCATCGCCTCGGTTTGCGTGCCTGTGGGTGCGCGTTTCGAGGCACTTCGATTGTATCCGGTTTCCATTTTGTCATCGCCTCGGTTTGCGTGCCCGTGTGCACGCATTTCGAGGCACTCTGTTTTATCCGCTTTGCATTTCATGCCATCGCCTCGGTTTGCGTGCCCACGCGCACGCTTTTCGAGGCGTTTCATTTTCATCTCATCTTCACAGCATTGTGCATACTAGGTTGTATCTTAGATTGCATTCATGCATTACCTCGGTTTGCGTGCCCGTGTGCACGCATTTCGAGGTTACTCATTTTCATGGCATTGTGCATGCTATATTACATGTTAGTTGCATTCCATGCATACCATGCATTTGGCACGGGAAACGAGACGCGTTTTGTACTCCGAGTAACGGAACGGGTCTCAATTCCCAAGTCACCGACACTCCGGATTACCCATGATGGAGTTGGGCTTTTGTTGTAGCATTCACTTACATTCATCCCAATATCGAGTTGTGCAAATCGGTTCCTCGGCCATCATGCATCGGTATGCGTGATTGGTGGCACGAGGATCAAGGCATGCATATATTTGTGAAATACATTGCTGTGCCCTTTTCCTGCTCTCTGTCGCAAAGAAAATCGAGGAATCATGACTTTTGAGCTTGGCACGCTTTTCAAGAAACATTGTGAAACGGAGGCTGATTGGGGCATCGTCGTGGATTTCTGCGCCAAACAGCCCGGCATACATCATTCAGCAAAAGCGAGGCAGTCCCTGGCTTGCTTGCCAGTTTTATTGCTTTCTTAGTTTAATTTGTCAATCAATTAGAAATCTGTATATTCGGACTGTATTATTCTTTTATCCGGACTGTATATTTATTCGGACCCTCTGCGCGAGGGCATAAATGTAATAAGGGTGTGTGAGTGTGATGTATGTCTTCCAACCCCACGTCTTTCTCCCTTTTATTTATCCGCTTTGGATGATTAGATATAGGGCATATTTCAATTAGCATACAGCATGACAGCATGTTTGCATCATTCATCTGTTTTTGCACGCACCGGGCTCGGCGCATCATACAAACTGCATCTGTATTTCAATTCCAAGTTGAGTACTTGATAGCTGTTGCATCTCACATGCCATCTTCTGAATAGCCGAGCCCGCTATAATTACATCTTTGCATGTGTTGCATTAGACATTCTGTATATTTTAGGATCATGCATGATTTCTAATCGGTTTTCTGTTTTGGCTTGGAGTACTCGGTAAGTGGTTATGCTTTAGCATCCTTGCATGCGTGTGAGTGTTGCCATGATAGCATGCTTACCATGAGGCTAAATGCTTATGTGATATAACTGCCTTGAATGCCTGAGGGTGGAGGTTGAGTTATCTGAATTGGGACCATTCATCGACTGTTTGTTTTAAGCCCACTAGATAGTGGCAAAATCATGTTTTCTGAGTTATTTCTTACTTGAGGGACAAGCATCCAATAGGCCACCACTGTTTAGCAGCACAAATTTTAGCTATTAGAAAACTAGGATGACCATACATGTTCAATCTAATAACTATGAATGCTGTAAAATTATTTGCAATGGTCCAAAAATTCCTACCAAAATCGTAGATGGACTTAGGGTACCAAAACCAAATGATAAGTGAAATAAATCAGATACTAGAATGACCCAAATTAATGTTAAAGCCATAAACATGTTGTACTGCGCCTTAGATACCAACGAGTTCAACAGAATTTTCACATGTAAAATCGCAAAAGAAATTTGGAATAAACTTATAGTGACTCATGAGGGAACCGAACAAGTTAAAGAATCTAGAGTCAGTTTGCTAGTCCATAATTATGAACTCTTTAAAATGAAACTTGATGAAACTATTCCTCAAATGTCTATGTGCTTTACTGATATTATTAATGGTTTAACTTCTCTTGACAAAATATATACTAATACTGAAATTGTAAGAAAAATGCTTAGGTCATTGCCAAAAAGTTGGGAGACAAAAGTCATTGTCATTACCAAAGCTAAATATTTATCAAAGCTAAGTCTAGATGAGTTAATGGGATTTCTCTTAACTCATGAACTCATAATGCAAAAAGGACAAGAAGAGGAGGATAACAACAAGAAGAAAGGAATAACCTTCAAATCCACCTCGAAACAACAAGAGGATGAGGAAGATGATTCGGATGGGGAAGATGATTCGGATGATGATGAGGAAATGACATTCATCACTAGGAAGTTCAAAAGGTTTGTGAAAAAGAAACAAGGTGTGCGAAAAATTTTCAGAAAAATTTTTAATAATAGGGATTTTCAAAAGGGAGAAAATCACAAAAAATTTGAAGTTACATGCTACGAATGCAACAAATCTGGACACTACAAATCAGAATGTCCGAAACTTAAGAAACAATTCAAGAAGGACAAAAAGAAAGCCATGATTGCAGCATGGGGAGAAGATAGTGATGAAAGCGACTCAGAAATCAAAGTTTGCAAAAATGAGGTTGCTAACATATGCTTAATGGTACTTGGAAATGAAGATGAGGTAAATGATGAATCTTTTACGTTTAATGAATTACAATAAGCTTTTGATGACTTAAATGTTGAATTTATGAAACTTAGGTTGAAAAGTAACTATCAAAAGAAAGTGATTTCAAATTTATTAAAAAGAAAATGAATCCTTAACTTCCAAAATAAATGATTTAGAAAATGAAACCATGAAAATGGAAAAGGAAAATGATATTTTAACTCGAAAAGAGTCTTTAATTTCTGAGAAAACATTAGTTGTATTGCAAGAAGAAAAAGAATCTTTAAAAAATGAGCAAATTGTTTTGAAAAAAAATATTGAAGACTTGAAAAATACTATTTCCAAATTCACTCGAGATAGAGAGACATTAGATAAAATTCTTTAAAATCAAAATCATACTTTTGGAAGAACCGGAATTGGATATAAACCTTTTTCAAAAGTAAAAACTGTCAAAAATGGTTTTGTGCATGCATCTTCTAACTACTCTCATCTCACATGTCATTTTTGTGGTACAAAATGTCATATTTTACCTTTATGTCCTGTTAAAAGAAATCATTTTGCTAAAATAAAAAAGATGTGGGTTCCTAAAGACATTTCAAGAGTGTCATTGCTCGAGCGCACCTTTGGTCGGTTGAACGGTCTGCAAAGCTCTGTAAAAATACTAGTTAGCCTTAATGTTCGCTCGAGTGGTGACTTTACCGCTCGAGCGGCTAGCAAATTTTTTGTGCTTTCAAAACCAACAAAATAATTTCCAAACACATTTTCAGAACTTAAACTCTTGCATGAACCAATTTAAACATGTAATTTTATTAATAAAGATGAACCCATGACTAATTTTCCAATTTCTAATTCAAAAATCTCTTTGATCATTAAGATTAAAACTAATAATTTCATGAATATAATAATTCCAATATTCTTCTTTCTTTGTTTTATAAAACATAAATTAAACCTATAAAGCCCTTTCAAAAATATTTACATGTAAGAAATTTAAATCAAAATCAAACTAATAATTTATTTCCAAATTTAGATTTAATTTATTTTCTTTATATCAAACCCACAAATTTAAAATATGAATTAAACTTTTCAAACTCTTGAAAATTTCATGATGTATGTAAAAATAGAACCCAATTTCATTATTAATAACAAAAATCAAACTTAACTAATGAATTACAAAATCAATTTCTTAGAGTTTCAACTTAACTTAATTTGTAACCAAAAACTTAATTTATGATCATAGATATTCCAAAATGTGTCTAAATTGAATAAAACTTTTAAATTAAATTACATGCATGGATTAAAGATCAAAATGAAACAAATTCCTAATTTTCAAAGCTTTTCCTTTTTCTCTTCAAAATATGAGATCGAATTAGTCCAAATTCTTCAAAATCCAAGATGCATGTATAATTAGAGTATTAAACTTGTAGAATTTACTCGTGCATGTAACAATGAGGCTTAATTTCATGCAAAATCACAACATCAAACCCAAAATAATTAATTTTCATAACCATGAACTTAACTTAATTTCTTCATCTTTGTTTTATAATTTCTTCCAAATTATATGAAATTGAACCAAAACTCATCTTTAATTCAAATGTAATACAAGAATTCTACAAAATTCAAGCTTGAAATCCTTACCTTTAATCTTCAATTTGGTGTACAATTGATGAATTCTTGAGCTCTTTTCTCACATTACTTCTCTTCTTGTATTCCATTCCCTTTACTTGAACCCTGGAGGACAATAGTTTGAGTTCTCTCTCTCTGTTTCTCCTTCTCTCCCTCTCGGCTTTGTTTTGTCCCAACACACTATGACTTGATGATGTATATATATATGCGTAAAGCATTGTTGCCTTGTACTTTCCAAAACACACCAACATCCCCTTTTGCATTATGGGGGTGTTTGTGAACCAAAAGTTGAGGCTAAAATAGCCTCAAATATAAAAAAAGCCAAAAAGCCACATTAACCCATTGATTTAAAAAATATATATATATATATATAGCTCTAAAATGGCATCAGCCTACACTGTCAACATGATAGTGTAGGGACAGCGCCATCATTTCCAAAATAAATGACAATTTTGCCCCTTTAAACCTATTTTGGAAAAAGTGAAGTTAGGGGCAAATTTTCATTGCAGTTTCAAACACATTTTTCAATACACAACTCAAATAAAAATCCATTCTATCTTCCCAAACACAAAAACTAAAATAGTCTACTAAAATAGCCAAAAAGTCAAAAAGCCTCTAAAATAGCTACTTCCCAAACACCCACTATAATTTTATTAAAAATAAATCAATTGCATTTTAATTTAATTGAACATCATTTAATCTTAATTAATCTTGATTAGCCCAATCACAATTCCACATAATTTAATTAGTCTAATTGGCTTTAATTAAGGCTCAATTAATTATATTTAATTTTTACCATTCTGAATCAGATTTTTAATCAAACTCCAATTCGGACCCAATTAATAAAATCTCAATTTTACTAAACTAAATCGGATATTTAATTAAACTCCCATATGATCCGATATTCAAAATTAAAATAATTCAATTTGTCAATTTCACCTTATTGAGCCACTTAAGCTTTTAATTTCTAATTCCAAAATATCTCTTTTATAAAATTATATACTATTCAACATCAATATTGTTCATCAATTCCACAATTAAATCAGAATAATAATTAATTAAAATCCAAATCACCTTGATTAATTAAATGTAAAATATTATACGTGGCGGGGTTATCACAATTCTCTTCTTCTCTTCTCTTCTCTTCTTGTCTTTGATCGGCGACAATCGACGACTGTGTTTAGGCTTCAGCTTCTTCTCTTCTCTTCTTGTCTTTGTAAAAATCTGCTTATTTTTTCAGGGCTTCTTTTAATTAATTAGGGCTTTGTTTGTGAACTGTGATGATTTTAATTTCCTAATGTGATGATTTTTTGTTTATTTGTTTGTGAACTATGATGATTTCTGGTATTGAAGGAACTTGATTTTGTAACTGTGTGTTGTGCATTAGTGTTGAAATTTTTGATCAACTTCCTCTAAATTAGTCCAAAAATTAATTTGATTTCTCTGCTATGTATGTGTGTATATGTATAAATATACTTATATAATTTGTGGATTTCGGTTGCAGATATTTGGATTTGAGAATACAGATATTCAAATTCCTCTAAATTAGTCCAAAACAATCTGATTTCTCTTATATGTATGGATGTATGTATGTATATGCTTATATAATTTGTGGATTTGGGGTATAGATTTTAGGGTTTTAGCATAGAGAGCCCCAAGCTTGAATTCAATGTGATATCTTCAGCTTTCTTTAAATTCATTACCCTCTTCATTACCCTTTTTATCTTCTTAACATTGTGATCTGCTTATTTCTTGTTTTCATTACCCTATAAATTGTTAAAGTTTGTTACTTTATTTTTTTTATTTTTTTTGTGCAAAAGATAAGAACTTCATTCAAATATAAAAGAAAGCATACAACAGAACAGAGTATTTGATTTCTTATTCGTGCAATATATTTGATATGGATTCTCCAAATAAAGAAACATTTTTTATGAGTCTTAATGTTGAGCCTGAATCATCTTCTATTGACCCCTCTACCCAACCTAATGCTCCCCCTCCTAAACCATCCCTGGCCAAGTAGTAGTAGTAGTGGGAGAACAACATCAAAGGCTTGGGATCATTTTGAAAAGATTAAGGGTATTGATGGGAAAGATAGGGTTATGTGCAAGTATTGTAAAAAAGAATATATGGCAAGCTTTAAGAGTCATGGAACAAGTAATTTGTTAAGTCATTTAAAAAATTGCACAAAGTATCTATATAGGGATACTCATGGGCAATAATCATTGGGATTTTAACCTAGAGAAGTTAGTAGGGAGGGTGTTGTTGATGTTGTGGCTACATCATTTTCTATAAAAGTTGTTAGGAGGTATCTTGCCGAGATGTTAATAATTGATGAATTGCCTTTTAGATTTGTGGACAGGGTTAGTTTTAAGAGGTTTTGTAATATCATGCAACCCAAGTTCAAGATCCCATCTCGATATACCGTTGCTACGGACATTATAGACATATACACCAATGAAAGGGAGAGATTGAAGAAAATTGTGAAGGGGCGTAGAATTTGCTTTACCACATATACATGGACTTCCATACAAAATTTGTGTTATATGTGTCTAACGGCACATTTCATTGATGATGATTGGAAGTTAAAAAAGAAGATCATAATTTTTTGTTAAGTTGAAGACCACAAAGGAGAAACTGTGGTAAAAAAATTGAGGCACTTTTAAAAGAGTGGGACATTGTTGGCCTTTTTACTTTAACTTTTGACAATGCGAGTTCCAATAATCTAACCATTAGATTCTTGAAATGAACCACAAAATTGTGGAAGGGAACTGTCTTGGGCCATGAATTTTTACATATGCGTTGTTGTGCGCATATTCTAAATCTCATTGTTGGTGATGGATTGAAGGGTCTTCAGTCTTGTATAGCGAATGTGAGGCATGCAGTGAGGTATGTGAGGTTTTCTCCAAACCGTCTTGACACTTTTAAAAAGTATATGGAAAGTTTAAAAATTGAGAGTAAGAGTCTCTTGTGCCTAGATGTGCCAACACGGTGGAATTCCACATATCTTATGTTGGAGGTAGCGGAAAAATTTGAGAGTGTTTTTCAAAGAATGGGTGAGGAGGACTATAATTATAAACACTACTTTTTGGATAATGAAGGGGGTGAGAAGAGAGAGATGCCTACAACCGAGGATTGGGATAATTGTAGGGTGTTTTTGAAATTTCTTAGAATGTTCTATAATGCAACAAAGAGATTTTCTGGATCTTTATTTGTTACTTCAAATACATTCTACACAGAAATTTTTGTCATTGAAAATATGATTGGACAATTAGTCAAAGACAATGATCCTATTTTGGCTTCAATGGCAAAGAAAATGAAAAGAGAAGTTTGACAAGTATTAGGGAAATGGGGATAAAATCAATCTCCTTTTGTATGTTGCGATTGTGCTTGATCCTTGAAGAAAAATGATATACTTGCAAATTTGTTTTTCAACAATTTTTGGTGGAGATGTGGTAAAAGTGAAAGAAATGTTAGACAATGTGAAAAATTGTTTGAGTCAATTGTATGATCATTATGCCACGCTTGATTCAATAAATGTGTATGCCTCCAATGTAAATGAAACAGTAGATATGATGATAGATGAAAATGACCCATTCTCTATTGTGAACTATCAATTTAACTCGTTTTTTTAGGGGCAATTTTGTAGTAGTGGGAGTACGTCAGAATTAGACAAATACTTGGGTGATATTGAGAAAGGTGGGAAGAATGGTCAATTTTACATCTTGGAGTGGTGGAAGGTTAATGCAACAAAGTATAGAGTGTTATCACTTATAGCACGAGATGTGTTGGCAATTCCTATTTCCACTGTTGCTTCTAAGTCGGCTTTTAGTACATTAAGTCGTATACTTAATCCATTTCGTAGTTCACTTGCTCTAAAGATGGTGGAGGTTCTTATTTGTGCACAAAATTGGCTCCGAAGTAACATTCCAATATGCCTTTGACAAGTAATGGATGATGTTGAAGAATTTGAACAACAGTATGATTCGAGTAATACATACAATGATTTATTTTGTTTTAAATTTCATATATTTTGTATTATTCAAAATTCATTATTTTCACTTCACATGTTTTTCTTGTATTATTTTTTATGTTTAGTTGTTTCAGAATCAAGTTCTTGTTCAAGCCTAAGTCCGGAACCTAGCTTTATTGAAGTTTAATATCATTAGTAAAATACCTTCATTTTGTTAAATGTTGTTAACATATATTTACTTGTTTTAAGTTTAAGACTTTTTAGTGTTTTCCTTATTAAATAATTTCATTTTTTTGTTATGCAGGGTTAGATGACTCATGGTTTGGCTCAAGGAAATTAATGACTTTTTTGTTTCTTTTTGGATGACTGTAATATTATTGTTTGAATGCACAATATTTGTTTGTTGGATGCACAATGTTTTGGATGATTGTAACTTTTTTATTTTTTTAAACTTTTGATGATTTTCAACTTCAAATTTGGATGACTATAATGAATTATGTTTTTGCATTGCCCATTGAAACTTTGAACTTTGGATGCCGAGCTTGTTTTTGCATTGCCCACTAGAATCAATAAAAATGAATTATGTTAAAAATGCTATTTTTTAGGAAGTTGCCCAGGTTGTTGTGAATTGCCCAGGTTGATAATATTGCCCAATGTTATTTTTTGAATTGCCCAAGTTGTTGTGAATGAATATTGCATTGCCCAGTTTGTTTTGTTAGGAAGTGCACAATTGAATTATGTTGAAATGTTATTTTTTTAAGGAAGTGTACAATTGAATTATGTCAAATTGATTCGTATCCATCCGCTAATCCGCTCAATTCGCATCTACCGGATTGGCGGACAAATGTAGATTGATTTTCTCTGATTCGCCAATTTCGAGGACGGATGGCGGATTGGGGGTTTCGTGGCCACAATTGATCCGCGCCCATCCCTAATTGATTGGTATGGATTGGTTGGAGCTCTTATGAGAAGGGAGGTAGAGACCAGTGAGAAAATAAAATGGTGAAGTGTTAATGTCAAATTAGTTAGAGCATCTTCAACGGTACATCAATTTTTTCATCAAATTTGAGTAAAAGTTTCTTTTGATATCAAGTGCTCCAACGAAAGATTTTGGAACTTCATCAGAACACCAGTCGATCAGCTAGTGTAATTTTTTTTGTTTTGTTTTGTCTTGAGGTGGTCGACCAGCCAATGCAATTTTTCACAGATTTTTGCCTTGAAGTGGTCATCTGGGAAGACATCTGGGGGGACGTCCGGCAACGGTAATGAACAATGATTTGATAAAAGGCACATTGGTCCTCAGTTTGATGAAAAAAAAGTGAAATCCTCAATTCGATATAACTGTTGGTGCAGCAAAATGACTCAGTTTTCATCAAATTCAAATTTGATGAAAGTTTTGAGTAACCATTGGAGATGGTCATATTCGTAAACAATTGAATTACATAATAGTAAATAATTGAATTACGTAATAGTCGTGTACAGGGGCGGAGTCAGGATTTCTCCGGTGGAGGGATCATTTCGCCAAAGAGAATGCATAGAATAAATCTATTGAGCCGTCGTTGGATCCGTTGGAGTTTTATTTGATTAAATCATTTAAATATTACTCAATAGAGGTCAATTGGACTAATAAAATTATAAGAGTTTAGTTTTAATTAAATATTATTTGTATGAATTTTATGGTTAAGGAGGTCAAAATATAAAAATTTATAAATAAACGTTAAGGTAATATTTGGTAATAGTTAAAAAAATCTTAATATAATTAATCTATTATACAATATCATTAGGTACATAAAGTTTTACAAGTGATTCTATTAAATACATTATAAAAACTTACAAATAAACTATCTTGTTTTTGACATGGACTGGATTAAAATTTTTCAATAATGTTACAAATATTTTTTTTGAACTACAATAATGTTAGAATGATAATATTTTTTACCACAATTTGTTTATTACCTTAACCCCTCATAATTGATATTAATATAGCACTAACACATAAGAGGATAAACAATACATAATAAGCAAATATGATCACCATAATAGTATCGTAAATGTTTTCTTTGAAAGGTAACTCTACTATATTAGGGTTTTTACAATTTTTTTTCAGTATTGGATTGAAGTTCAGGGGACCATTATGTAATATATAATTTTCTTTCCAAAAAATATACATATAAAATAAAGATTTTGTAAAAGGTTGGAGGGCCAAGGACCCTGCCTCCGCCCCTAGTCATGTATAATGTATTCTCATTTAAAAAACCTATATTTGATATAAAAAATAAAATACACTCATTCTCATGAGTTTTTAGGATTTTTTTTTGGTTAAAATGGAAAATAAAAGCTATGTTGGCTAAAATAAAATAAAATCTTAAATTTTATAAATTATTTTTATCCCATAAAATGATTAAATTATATAAAAATAATTAGTGTTTTTAATTTTAATTTTTATCAAACCACTGGCACTACTACTACAAATTTTTTTAATGAAAATATAAACAATTTTCTGAGAAAATGACAAAATTACCCCTCACGTAGAAGAAGACATAAAGAAGAGGCGGGAGTCCGAAAAATTCAAAACCAAAAATCTATAAAAATTTTACTTCCTTCCCGCCCAAAACTGCTCGTCTCTTTTGACCATTAACCTTTGTCTGGCATTCTAAGCCCCCAACAAAATTCACTCTCTTCAGATCCAAATCTCCTTCTCCTCCAACCCCATATTTAATTTATATGTACCAAATATATATATATATATATATATAGATGTCCACATTGTCAGTTCGCCGGATGAAAGAACGCGGTGGCAGAGGAGGGAAGGTCACGGCTGCGAAACCTTCCAAAACGCTAACCCCAGTCTCTGAAAAAGTCATCGGTGGAGAGACCTTCAAGAAGTCCACCGGAAAGGAAAACCCTAGACCCACTTCCAGGGGCCGAGCTTCGGTGGCAACGATGTCTCAGAAACCGGCGATTCGGCCAATGCCTCGGATCGAGAAGCCATCGGCAGCGAATCGAGAACCTCGTCAATCGGTTCCGAAAGGTAGGAGCTCTAGTCCGTTTGAATTCAATCGAATGTTGTCTGATATGCGTAAGGGTCGGGGATCTAGGGTTTCGGAGGATCGGTGTGAGAAGGGTTCGGGAGGTGAAATTGAGATGTCTGTTTCGAGTGGTGGCAGAATTGCGAGTGGAAGTAGAATTTATGACAAGTGTCAGCAAAAGATGCGTACTTTGAGGGAATTGAATGCGAAATCAAGTGAGCGAAGTGAGAATGATACTAGGGTTTTGAAGGATAAGGAAATTTCAGTGAATAATGAGGTGGGTACGGTGAAAAGTAGTGAAATTTATAAGAAACGTGAATCGAATCCTGAAGAAAGTGAAGAATCTAGGCTTATGGTTTTAGATGAATGTAAAGGTGTGATTAGTTTAAGCTCAATTTCGTCAAAATCATGCTTAGATAGTTGTGATTCCGAGTCTAATTTAGATGTTTTGAATGATTTTGGAGTTCATGAAGAATCAAAGGGAAGGTCTTGTGTTGACCCAAAATTGGTTGTAGTTGAGAAGAGTATGAATTATGTTGATTTGGGTGTGAAAGAATCAGGGGGAAAAACTCTGAATTGTTCAAGAGGGTCGGAGAGCTTGAAGCAGAATGGTTTAATTGATGAAGGTACAGGTCGTAGTGTCAACAAATACCCAAGCAAACTTCACGAGAAGATTGCCTTTTTGGAAGGGAGGGTTAAGAGGATTGCGACCGACATTAAGAGGACAAAAGAGATGTTGGATATGAATAACCCAGATACGTCAAAAGTGATGCTTTCTGACATTCAGGAAAAGATTTCAGGGATTGAGAAGGCAATGGGACATGTTAATGGTGCTGGTGAGAATATGGGTGCACCCAATTCTACTGTAAATGGTGATATAGAGAGTAAAACTTTGGATAGGAGTCAAAACAAGGAAGTGAATCATGTGAAAAATTCTGTTAAAGGCTTGAATACTGAAGAGCTGGAGGCTAGACTTTTTCCTCATCATAAGTTGCTTAGAGACCGGACATCATTGAAATTGTCAACAGGAAGCTCTCAAAATAATCAGGACTGCCTTGTAGAATCCAGCTGCAAATTAAAACCTGAAGAGAATCTGCTGAGCACAGTTGATGAGAACCTCATTGCATTGGAGTTCTTGGCCTCCCTTAATAAGGATCAACTTAAGGTCACAAAGAGGGGTGAAAATGTCAGTTCGGAGATATCTGAAGTTCAAGAATTTGATGATTCTGTGCCTTTGACATCTCAAGACTCTTTAAATGTGGTCAACGGAAAAGGGGATCTTGAGCTCATTCTAACGACAAATGAAACACTTGATGAGTTTGATGATCAGGAGAATACACCGGCAATGATAATTGAAGAGGAGATTGAAGATGCTTGGATTAATCAGTTAAATGATATTGGCCGTAAGACCTCAACCGGGGGATGGTTTGTGTCAGAGGGAGAAGCTGTTCTTCTTGCTCATGATGATGGTTCTTGTTCCTACTATGATATTGCAAATTGCGAGGTAGGCAACCTAGTCTCATCTAAACTTTATTTTTTGCTATTGTAATTCTCAGATTGCTTTTATTTCTGTCAATGTACTTTTCTAGCAATGAAAGAAGAAAATGTATATATATAAATAACTTCTCAGATGATGTTCATATGAAGTATGCATGTAACACTTAAGATTTTTGGTTAAGTAAGAATCTCAGAATTTGCTTCAAAATGTTTATTGAGTTTTATTGATATCTTGTTTTGATGCTTTACTTTGGTCATGTACCTTTTAATTTGTTCCACTTGCCTAATTGGTGCATATCTTTCAATGCCTAAATGAAGGACAACAATCGAGTACAGTGTCTTGAAAAAATAGTTTTGTGTACTCATGGTATGCCATGATTTCAGGAGAAAGCTGAATACAAACCCCCTGTTGGAGTCTCACCCAATGTATGGAGAGATTGCTGGCTAATTCGCGCCCCTGGTGCAGATGGTTGTTCAGGAAGATATGTCGTGGCTGCATCTGCTGGAAATACATTAGATTCAGGATTTTGCTCATGGGATTTCTATGCTAAAGATGTGCGAGCTTTCCACATTGAAAATGGGAGTACAAATACAAGAACAGCACTTGGCCCCCTATCCAACAACACTCTATATAGAAGAAATACTCTATCTTGTACTATGGCTACAGAAAATCAACAATGGTGGTATAAACCTTGTGGACCACTTATCGTCTCAACAGCCAGCTGTCAGAGGGCTGTTAGAATCTATGATATTCGTGATGGAGAGTTGATCATGAACTGGGAGGTGCAGAAGCCTGTGCTAGCAATGGATTACTCAAGTCCTTTGCAATGGAGAAACAGAGGAAAAGTGGTTGTAGCAGAGTCAGAAATTATTTCTCTATGGGATGTGAGTTCTCTCAATCCTCAAGCACTACTCTCTGTTTCTTCATCTGGCCGAAAAGTGTGTGCGCTTCATGTGAATAACACGGATGCTGAAGTTGGTGGGGGAGTAAGACAAAGGTGAAACGGAAACTTGTTACTTTTGTTTGTTGTCATGTTTAATATTATTCTCTGCTTGCCGCTTCATTTGTCTGTTTCATTTTCCATAGCATAGCTTGTTGAATTTCTTTCTCGAATAGGAGTCAATTAAGGATCTTTTCTGCATGATCATTGAAAACTCATGTGGGACTTGAAACAATTTTATATGATATTTGTCTTGTCATTTTTCACTTTTGGTTATTGCTCTGCTTGCTTTCCTCAATTTTTTTTTTTTTAATTTTCACAAATACTAGTATCCATTGATAACAACTAGTACTCAATACTTAATTTCTATACTATTTGACAATATGTACTATTAGAAAGCTCAGTCAATGGTCTCTTACCAATCCTCAACTTTTTTTGTTTTTGGAAATACAGAACAAGTTCATCTGAAGCAGAAGGAAATGATGGTGTGTTCTGCACCACTGATTCCATCAATATATTAGATTTCCGCCACCCATCCGGTGTAGGTCTCAAGATATCCAAACTTGGCGTCAACGTGCAGTCTGTTTACTCTCGTGGGGATTCCATTTTCATTGGCTGTACTAACGCAAGGCCAGCTGGAACAAAGCAGCCGTGTTCCCAGGTGCAACAGTTCTCATTGCGCAAACAGAGTCTTTTCAGTGCTTACTCTTTGCCAGAATCAAATGCCCATGCCCATCACACAGCCATAACTCAAGTTTGGGGAAATTCAAATATTGCCATGGGAGTTTGTGGACTGGGACTGTTTGTTTTTGATGCCTTGAAGGATGACGGATTGCAGTCTTTTGCCACTGATTACAGTAGCATACAGAAGGTTGCAGAAATTATTGGACCGGATGATTTGTATTCCCCTTCTTTTGATTACATGGCATCCCGAGTTCTCCTCATATCAAGAGATCGCCCGGCTCTGTGGAGGTACTTGTCATAATTATGATGCATGCTTGAAGACTTATTTAGCATATTTTGTCCAAAATAGAAAACTATGAGCATGATAAATGCCGTTGTGTATGTTTTGTTATATATAGCATGATGTGTGAAACATTAAAATAAATCTAGTAGAGTTCTTTTATATTTAAAAAAGAAGGTTGGATGTTCATTATATTTACTGTTATATTTTGAGGGTGTGAAAAATTGGCAGGTGTGAGTTACCTGAAATGGAAATCGGCTGAAGATGGTTAATTCTACCTTGATGATACTGGATTTTCATTTGAATGTGAGACATTTTATCCCTAATTGATATTATTCTCTCTGATTAGGACATAAGCATTGGTGTTTTCATAGATTTGATACTTAGATGGAACCTGACGTATATATTGTTTCTCATAATTTCAAATACTCATCTTCATTGTCTATTACTAAGCATGTAAATTTGTTTAGAGGTCCAGTGGTTCGGCTTGAACCTGGCTTTGGGCTAGGCCAGTCTAAGCTCGGACCCTTTCAGTAGGGCCTAAGACTTGAGGGCTTTGAAGGCCCATTTGGGGCTGACCCAATTATTATTATTTTTTTTGGAAAATTTTGAAAAGGAGAAAAACTATAAGGCCCAACAAAAGATAAGCTTGAGTTTGGGCTACGCCCAAGGCTAGGCCATAGACATAGTCCAGGCTCAAGCCTATCTTTACGGTTGATTCTGTTCCAAACTTATACACTAATGTATTTTCCTGCCATTCAATATTATGTTTCTTTTTCTCTTTTTTCACATTTGGACATTTGTTTTTTCGCATTTGGACATTTATTTAATACTATAAAAAATGAGTGGAAGCAAAATGTTAGCATTTGTACATGTTAATTGTGTATAGTTGAGGTGGATCAAAGTGTTGGTTTGCATGATTGCACAACTTTATTGGGAGGTATATTATATATTTGAATTTCTCATAATTAATTAAATAAATATGATTTTGCTAGTGAGTACCCCTTATGTACTTTTGTGTGTGCGTTTGTGGAATCCCCTCATGTACTTAGATCTCAACTCAAATTTGCTTTATCAAACTCTGAATCTTAGCATTAGCTTGGTCTGAGAAGACAATTTTGGTTAGCCTTATTTGGAGTTGGCTTGGAAGGAATTTGCAGGGTGAACGAAATATATTTGTTAATTGATGGGGTTCATTGTAAATAACCCTGTAGTTTAATCAACATGAACTGTGGAAAATGATCATTTTTTTTTCAATTTATGGGAGGAATATTTTTCAGATCTATTTGGAATCCTTCAAGATATGTATCCTTATCTGTAAAAGATATACACTTTATTTTTTGGCAAAAATAAGTAGCATGGGCCTTTGTTCTGTTTACTTGTTTGTGAATTGTGGGTGTTGATTTTTGACCACACAATTAAATAGGAAACTTAACTGAAGAGTACAAGGTAGAATAGATTAAGTTAATCACTTGAGATATGACACGGTATTGGATAAGATTAGTGGCACCCGAGTTGTGTGACTATAATGCAGCGGCAGATCTATGAGCATGTTTGTGAGTGGCGTGAGTCTGAACATTAAGAGTGCCATCATGATCTCTACCTCCATCCTCAACGTTGACAGTAGTACTTCTGGCCTTGGCATTACCATCATCATCGGCCTTTCCCTTAAAATACGACGTTGCAAACGTATCAATCATCAAAGTTATGATCGTTGTGCTTTTTTCACACGACTCGTGTGCCGTTGATCTTATCCGACACCGTTTCATATCTTAGGTAGTTGACTTAATTTATTCTGTCGTGTGCTTTTCAGTTAAGTTTTTTATTTGATTGTGTGGTTAGAAATCAACACTCGCATGGACTAAAACTTTTGTTGTTGAAAAAAATTGATGTTATGAAAAATGTGGAAACTGTTGTGAATTTTTTCACAAGACTTGAAACACTTCCACAGTTACACTGTTCACATGCTCATAATAAAAGTAAAAGAAATATGGGCGCGATTTTGCTGCTGTTGAGCAGTGTGCTGTTGCTTCCGGTCAATAACGGCAATGATAAAAAGCTCTAAGTACAGAGCTCTAGTAGTTGGCAATGGGAAAAAAAGAAGAGTGATACATAATTTTAAAATAGTAACTTTAATGGGAGTTGTAATAAGGTGGGAAAGAGAGAGACATAGAGAGGAGTGTAGGCCCCCCATATTACATGGGCATTCTTTACATTATTAGAGTTTTTAAATTAGAGTTCCAAAATATTATTGAAAAAAAAAAAGAAAAAGACAAATCATAATGAGGAAAAAGATAAATTAGAATTCTTTTAGAGCTCTTGTTTTAGAGTTCTTAAACATTTTTTATAACCAACTCAGCATTAAAACTTCGTTTGAGAAGGGTTAAAAGTGGTTAAATTAACCCAAAAAGAAAAAATAAATTAATTAAACTAATAAAATAAAATATTACAATTAAATTATAATTATTTTTTATTTCATAACTATCACATCCAAATAAATATATAAAAAATTCTAATTAGTACATATTAATGTGTTTAGAAAGAAAAAAATTAGGTACACTTAATTTTTGACATAATGTACAAAGTAATAATCTCAATATTATTAGGTTAAGTCTTAACTATTGAAGTAATGGTCATCCCAAACTATCACATCCAAATTGAAAAAAAATTAAAAATTCTTTCCAAAATTAATTTAATAGTTAAATTAGTTAAAAAATTAAAAAGTTGGATTAAATTGTCATGATTTAAAAAAGTCAAAAAAATTAAAAAGTCACTATTTTATTTAAGTTATATCACTTCTCTATCACATTATTTCAAACTTAACCCATATCCAATTTATATTTCATAAAAAGTCAAAAAATATATTTATTTAGATCATTCCAAACCATCTCTAACTCTTCTCAGCTAGACATACTTTGGTGGCTTGGCTAAAATTGAAACCCACAATGTGATTCATACGTTTGGATTTTAGCAAAAAATCCCATCTTCGTCCCTCACTATTATGTCTATATACGTACGTACATATATAAATATAAAGAAAGAAGCACATCTATTCTAGAGTGTTCCAAGTTTTACTTGTACACAAGGAGGGACACCCACTCCTATTTCTTCAACTCTTCTGCACCTGCAAATCCAACCCAAAATTTGGGGAGTTTTGAAATAATACTTGGTAGCTAGAAATGCCTCGGCCCAAATGACCCAAAACGACGTCGTTTTGGGTATTTTTTTTCTTTCTTTTTTTTTTTTTTTATATCTCTGAAATGAGTAATGCTAAGGACTCCAAATAATCTACCAAATGTTTTACTAAACCTTTCACATTGGTAATGCTACACACAAATCCACATATGTATAGGTCTCATACCCATGTGAGAGATTTGGTAAAACATTTGGTAGATTATTTGGGATCTCTAGCATTACTTCTCTGAAATAGAAGGAGGAAGAGAGAAAAGAGAGAAAAAGAGAAAGAGAAAGAGAAAGAGAAAGAGAAAGAGAGGAAGAGAAGAAAGAGAGAACAGGGAGGGGGAACCATCCATCACTGACGCCGCCATTATCATCTGTGTATACACAGATAGATCTGTGTACCTCTCTCTCTCTCTGTGTATAGATTTGTGTATGTATAGAGGAGGGGGAGAAGGAGAAGAAGAAGAAGGAAAAGCACAACACAAATTTAACCAGATGAAGAATAGATACAACACAGATATGAGATGTACAAATTTTTTTTTTTTGGTGATTGTTGTTGATGTTGATGATGATGTATTGTTGTTGATGTTGATGCTCTCTCTCTTGGTTCCCTAGCTCCTTCTCTCTTTTTGCTCTCTCCATCTTCTTCATCTTCAGAGAGAAAAAAGAAAGAAAAATAAATAAATAAATTCTAAAACGACGTTGTTTACGAATTCAAGCCATTCGGAGCGAGCCTTATTCAAGCTACATAGCAGAACTATACCAAAAAAGTGTGAATTTATCTTGAGACATAATATTTGAATGCATTAAAATTAAATTAAATTTATAATTAAAAAAAATTAAAAAGTAGATATAAAAGAATCTTGGCCGTTCTAACCAATTAATATCCTCTCTAGTGTGTGTCTCCAGTGCTCCTTTTGGGGGACGGTCCAAATTGGATCACTTCACTTTACTTAAAAATCTGCAGCTCAGATTGTTTCAAGTCTAAAAAAAAAAAAATCAAATTTGTTTCCAAAATAGAGTTCTCTCCTCACGAATTCAAACTCCAAGTTGGAAGAGGGAAAGTAGCGAAGGAAGACGAAAGTAACAGAGAAGAGGAAGACGACAACCACCACCACGTACATCGGCGGTGGCGGAGGCGGCTATACCCAAATCCTTGAGACTCGAATACGAAATTGTAAGTTCTCCGATTCGTCTCTCTCTCTTACTTTGTCTCTCTCACACACACATTATTCCAAGTCTTGAAGGAGAAGAGAGTGAGAATGGTGTGCTGAGGGAGAGACTGAGAAAGGCCACTTTGCGAGTGGATTTTGGGAGCGAAGGTGTTGATGGAAAGATATGGGAGGGAAAATTGAACGACTTTGTTTTGGAAATACATTGCTTGGTTTCATTTTTTCAAAAATATTTTTTAGAAAATTTCTATTTTTTTATTTTTCATATTTTTTTGTTTTTACTGAATTTTTTTAATATTTTAAGTAATTTTTTTACTTTTTAGACACACTTAATATAAATACACCTAAAAAGTAAAAAAATTATAAAAAAATCTTTTAAAAATTCACTAAATACCAAAAATATAAAAAAAAATACAAGAATTCAGTATATTTTTTTGTATTTTTATGTATTTATTAAATTTTAAAAATATTTTTTACAAATTTTTAACTTTTTAGATACATTTAAGTAAGGTGCATTTAAAAAAATAAAAAAAATGTTTAAAATTCTAAAAATATTCACTAAAAATAAAAAATACGAAAATTAAAAAATTTAATTTTCAAAAAATTTAATTCAGAAAACTCAAAATAAACATACTAATATAAAATTTTTCTGTTTTGGAGACCTAAAATAATTGGAGCTGCAAATTTTTAAGTAGGATGACGCAGGCTAATCTGAATCGTCTCCCAAAGAGAGCACTGGAGATAGTCACCGGAGGATCTGAAGTCATTCTAACGGCCTCAGCTCTAATTTTCTTGTTTAATTATTATGACTTTGAATGTGTGCCACGTGGCACTTTGACAGGTTACAAGTCTTCACAGGTTGCATTTCCAACCATCTGAAACTAAACTTCATTTGGCTTGATGGAGGAAGTGTGTCAAGTTTGACTTTGTTTGTTTAGGGCTATTTTAATAAGTAGGTTAAATAGGTAATTTTTTGATTTTTTATAAAAAAATATATCTGAAAAAATAAAGAGATAATGTGACACAAAATAAGTTGAAAGTCAAAAGATAACTTTTTATCTACTTGCGAAAACAAGTCTTAGTTGGTTTTCTTTTAAAACTCCACATTGTAATCTAATTAATATTTTATTTTTTCTGTGACACGTGACTAAACTCTATTAGGTGTTTTGGTGATAGGCTCCTTCTTTTGAATTGGATTAAATCTGACCGTTAACTAATTAATTTGAAATCAAGACTCACTAATGCAGTGATGTTTCAAGGGAGATTTTTTTTTTCTTGTTAAAAAAAAAAAAACCTCCATTTGATGGGGCGTAGTTTTGCTGCTATTGTGCAGGCTGCTATCGCTTCCTGTCGATACGTGTCACCTCTTATAATGTATAAAACAATCATCTCACCATCCCAATCCTTTAAGTGGTGTTTTAGAAAGTTAATAAAAAGTTGACTTTTTGATTTTTTTAGTCTATTTTGTCTTTTTGTGAGTAAAAAATATGAAAGATAATGTAACCCAAAATAGATAAAAAGCTAAAAGTTGACTTTTTATTTGGTTGCCAAAGCACTCCTAATTTGCATACAAAGTCAAAACACAACAAAATAAAAAGATGTATTTGACTATCACCGTACTTATCGCTCCGAAATAAGCTACATCGTAAGTAATGATTGAATTTCGAAGGAGTTAGATAGACGACTTGAAAATTGAATTTAAACCCAATCGGAAGAAAAAATAACTCAAACTTTGATTTTGTAACGCCTTCAAAATATTATACAAATTAACCATTCATAAGGTCTAGAGACATAACAGAAATGTTATACTTTCATTCATCAGAGTTAATATTACAAAAGATATCATATGCATTACACTTTCATAAATATCTATCTTGAAACCATATCATGTAACTCTAATTTAGAATAACAAAATAAATGCCCTACGGGCTTACATTTTTCCAAGTAATCACTTGGTTACAACAAAAGAGAGAATCATAATCTCTTTACAATTAAAGCCTTCGGCTTAAAAGAAGACACATAAACACAAAAATGAAATCACAAAAGTAGAGCCTTTAGCCTCTAAGCCTCCCAAGCTATGTCTTTGGAGATGACATGTCAACTGTACCTGAAAATGGTTTCCCAAGTAGGGTGAGCCAAAGTCCAGTAGAGATGTGCTAAACCATACATGAGAATTAACTAAAATATAAGCATCAGATAAATGTGCAACATTTTTAACTAACACATATTCTTTTCAAGGTCATTCAATATAGATAACCAATATCTCAATTCATTTTCATTCTACCATTTCGGGTAAATCAATTAGCTAAATTCATTATTATCAAGCAACCAATATGAGATTACAACTCAATGGTTCACAATTCAATACATTCATCAAATCCAATACTTCTATTTCTTGTCATTTTACGGAACCACGTCTGAGGAAACTGGCACCCATAAATATATAAGATTTCGAAATTTTTACCTTGGACACTCCGGCCAACTTAATTATCAATAGAGTCTATCCTCTATCTCCTCCCAAACAATGGAGTACATCTCTTATCTCCTTTCAAACAAAGATACATATACAATGTATTTAAACACATTGTCATATACAATGACCAATCAAATTACATATTCAATGGTTTAATTTAACCGTCATATTCAATGACATAATCCAATTTATTAGTTTTAATTCACCTAATCCACATGCAGTTTCTACAACAATCATAGTTATCCTTCACCGATAGCCCAAAGTAGATATTTCTAAACAGATAAATAAATCTAACAAATAGATAATTTATCATATTTTCCATAGATGAGTGATTTATTGAATCCAACTACACATCTTATTTGTGCATTCTCCCAATTTCATATCTTTCATAATAATTTCATTATTTATACCAATAATTTATTTAACTCATATTAGGGCAAATCTCTCCATTTTTCAAACATCAACCCCTAAGACTCAATTTCACTATTCATACACAGATAACCCTATTTTCAAGACCTCACATACATATATAGAGCCCAAAATAGAAAACCCCTCTCTCAAAAATTCGAATCCAAACCCTAACTTCATCCAAACTTCCCAACTCTACCATTTATGCAAAAATGACAAATATCAAGGTTAAAACTCATAGTAAAGAATAGAACATCCCTACCTCAAGCTTAGATGAGAGAGAAGAGAGAAAGCTCAAAAGTCGGTGGTGGCGAAACCATGTTTTGCTCAGATCAAAACGAAACCCTTAACAAGCTCTACACTTTATTATAATAACCCTCAACACTAATTACCGATAAGTTATTGATTACTGCTAAACCGAGACCGATTATGACTGATAATTGAATTGATTGAAATACTGAACTGACTGACTGAGATCCGAAATTGAATCGATTGACCGTATCTGTTCAATTGCATGTCTATCTGTTTGACTGTTTAATTATCTATTCAAATTTGTATGTTTAAACTACAAATTGAAGGTCTTATCGGCGGCCAAATCTGAAATTGATTGATGTTCTGTGTTCCTCATAATTAATGTGATTTTATGGCATATTTATCCGAAAATCGTTTTGGTGTGATTAAATTAGATTAAATAAACTAAATCAAAGAGCTGTGTTATTTACGGAATTGCCATGTTAGTGGGCTCTTTATTATAACATATTTGAGCCTTGTTATACTCACTTGCAAACATTTCATCAGCTCATTTTGAGCACACCACCGAATTTAGAGAGAGAGGAAGTGAGAGGAGTGAATTCAACTTGTTGATTTGCTTGGAAATTGAGGGAATTGTTGTGATAATTGCAAATTAAGCCTCCATATCTCTAATTCATGACTTAGGTAAGGAATTCAACTTCCTAATTGTGCCTTTGAAATAGTTCTTGCATGTTCATGCTAGATTGATGGAGTTTAGAGCCAAGACATGGTTTAAATGTTGAATTGTAGCTCTAATCTTGCATGCATGCATATTGAAGATTTTTAGAGTGTTTTCATGGCAAAATGTTGCATGCATGCTCTTGATTATGTTTAAGTCCATGATATCATCTTGTTTTTGAGGTAATAGGCTCATTTGAACTGGTAATTGGAGCCTTGAAGTTGTTTAAGTTCATGCATGTTATGTTTGTATCATGTTCATGAAATTTGATTTGAAATGGGTTTGAAAAGGAGTTTGATTGAAACACCCTTGGGTTTTGATTTCTCAAATTGACTTTCGAATCTTGTCACTCTATGTATTTACAAATGTTTTCCAGAAATTTGGCCCAAGAGGATCGAATTTGGTATTTGAAACTTGAGTTTTGAACTTGGAGTTTGAATCTGGATTTTTTTCCAGATTTTGGTAGTCCGCTCAAGCGGGAGAAGTACCGCTCGAGCGTGGAAATCGAGCTCCCAAAGATCTCTTCTTGTTTCTGATCGCTCAGCCGAAGCGAGGCTTAGGTCACACGCCGAGCGGGGAGTTAACTGACGCCGAAGGGACCTTTGTTACATGTTCGCTCGAGCAGGAGGAAACCTGTGCTCGAGCGGGGAACTGTTTTTCTGAAAATTTTGAAACTGTTTTCTGAGTGCATCATTGCATCCTCATTCCATTCTAGGCATTCTTAGGCCTAGTTTAAGACATCTTAATGAGGATATAGATGTAGAACCACACCGAGGCAAATTAGGGATTAAGTTATTATCTTTCTCAACTGCGTAGCTTAGTGTGTGTTCAATCTGTTAACTGTGTAAGGTTGGCTTACCGAGGAGACGCTCTAGCTTACCGTAGCCCAGAACTCTGTGAGTAACAATTGTGTAAATATATGTTCAAATGATTATCTTTTGAATACTGAGCTGAACTATTTACTGAACTGGTATTATTTATTGAATGAATGTATGTCCTTTATTTCTGAACTGTACTGTGGCATCCTTAGCACTTACTGTTTAATGTTACTGTTACAGAGATCTCTGTCGGTTCCCTCGTGGAACCACTCATTTCAAGATTGATTGATGGCCATCAACCGATCGCTCGGTTTTTAAGACCTCATCGCTTACTATCTTCTATCGTCACAAATATCTTCGAGCAAAGTGCCGCACGCACCTAAGTGCTACAAGTGAGCCACCTCTAGAATCAGGCGAGACACCTCTTGAGTCCATCTTGGGCTTTAAGCCAATCTGTGAAATCTGGAGCAAAGTGTCTTTGACGGACCTAAGTGCTACAGTGTGAGCCACCTCTAGAATCTATGCGAGACACCTCTTGAGTCCATAAGAATTGTCTATCATATCAAGCATTATATCTTATCAAGCATCAGATCATATCAAGTATCACATTATACTATTACTATCTTATTACTATTCTGTGCTAACATCAGATCGACATCAAGCTACCACCGTCTCGCTTTTTGCTATCGGATGTTCCACGTACGATTACTATGATTTCTAAATGACTGATATGACATGAAGTATAAGCCACCGACTATATAATTGATTTACCGAGGCAAATGACTGTTTAAAATACTGAAAGGACATTCTTTCTTAATCCCTTTACGCATTATGTTATTCACTGGGCTTTAGCTCACTGCTTATATATATATATGTAGGTGTACAGGCACCGGACCGTTGTTAGAAGCGTCGGGGTAAACTCCAGTTTTGTTAAGCCAACCTTTGTGCCTCACTTTGAGGTTCCAGTTCTGTTCAAGCTATGGCTTAGGGGTGTCTTAATCTCCCCATCTGTCTTTGTATTTGTGTTGTACTCATCAGATAGATCAATATTTTGCACTGCATCGCATCATTAATAGAGATTAAGTCCTCAGATCAATAATCAGTAAATATTGTGCATACTGTTCTGTACCGTGTATATATCTATGTATGTATGAAAAATCTTTTTGCATACAGACTGTCACAGCTCATTAGACACTGTTTATTTACTATATTGGCTTCCGCCATGCCCCTCAGATTTTGTATTATCAGACTCTCATAAGGTGCCTTTGGTAATCTCGGATTCTTGGCGATTCTGATGCTAAACCCATAGAGGCGGGTTTGGGTCGTGACATTTATCTCAAAGGAGCAAGGTGAAAAGATCACTCTAGGTGAGTAGCTCTAGAGATTTAAGTGAAAAAGTTGAGTTTTAGAGAGAGAAGAGAGGAATCACGATTTAAGAGGAAAAAAGAGAAGGAAAATCATGAGAGAAAAAATGGTTTGGGCCTATTTATAGTAGTGAGGAAAAGCCCTAAGGTCAAATAAAATAATAGGCTCAAAACCCCCCTTAGATAGGGCCCATTCGGACCTCAAAAATCTGAAAAAAAACGCGCAGGGGTCGACCCTTAGAGAGGAGGGGGTTGACCCTATCTTCCAGCAACCAACACACATACATAAGAGGGTTGACCCTTTCCCAGTCTGATGTCTACCCTATCTTCCAACAACTAATACACAGACATAAGAGGGTCGACCCTCTCCAGTCTGGTGTCTACTCTATTTTCCAGCAACACTCCAGAAACTTCACCAACAGGTAATGGTCGACCTTTAGGAAGCCTGGTGTCGACCCTAGAATAGAATTTTTAAGCCTCTAAGGAACTTTTGACAAGAATAAGTATGAACAACCAAACCCAATAAGTTCAAATCGGATTGTACTCCTCTAAAACCAACCCATAACAACACCAAAGATTTTCAAAATAAAAAAAATAAAGGATTTGAATACACTTTCCCATAAGCTTTGAAGGATACAGGTGCTACAGATTTCTTCAACAAAAATCCCCAATTCTGCTACGTAGCTTGAATAAGGCTTGCCCCGAATGGCTTGAATTCCAAAATGATATCGTTTTGGAATTTTTTTTTCTTTCTCTTTTCTCATTGAAGATGAAGAAGATGAAGAGAGCAGAAAGAGAGAAGAAGGAGCTGGGGAACCGATAGAGAGAGAGAGAGCATCAACATTAACAACAATCACACACAAAAAAAAGAGAGAAAAAATTGTACACACACAGATCTATGTTGTATCTGTTTTTCCTCTGGTTAGATCTGTGCTGTGCTTTTTTTTTTTTTTTTTTCTTCTTCTTTTTCTCTATACATATACAGATCTATACACAGAGAGATAGGGAGAGAGAGAGAGAGAGAGAGAGAGGTACACAGATCTATCTATGTATGCACATAGATGATGGCGGCGCCAGTGATGGGTGATTCCCTCTCCCTCTTCTCTCTTTCTTCTTCTCCTCTCTCTTTCTTTTTCTCTTTTTCTCCATTCTCTCTCTTCCTCCTTCTGTTTCAGAGATGTAGGAGAAGAAAAAGAAAAAAAATAACTGCCCAAAACAACGTCGTTTTGGGCAATCCAGCCATTCGGGCCAAGGCATTTTGAGTTACGAAGTATTATTCTTTTTGGTAATAAGTAATTTTGTTTTGGCTTTTTTTTTTTTTGGGTGCTTGGACTCTATTTACTAGTTTGAACAAACAGTTTTGCTGTTGGTGATTTGATGAGTGCTATAAAAAAAATGTGGAAGCAAACATTTAAATGTTGATCTCTCTTTGATTCTATCAGAAATGTCTTGTCATTTTCATAAGAAACCATTTACAAAGTGCACTCTTCACATGCTCAAAATAAAAAGGAAGGGTAATTAAAGTATTAAATGAAGGTATGTACTACTTGAAGTTGATGATGATGAGCTCAGTTGATGACAGATCCACTCACTGATCCAACTCAGATACAACTAGCTGGGTTCTCATACTCCCTACCACCACACCTTGAACCTCACCATTAAAGCCACTGCTTTCAAAAAATATACCCCCAGATATTCATCTTCCCTCCTCTGTTATCGTTAATCCTCAGCACAAAATCTTTGTAGCTAATTGAAATTCCACAGGAAAACATCCACAAGATCCAAATAGGCATGATCTTTCTTGCACTAGATCGAGTAGAGTTCAGAGTTTTGAAAGTGTAACAAAAAAGAAAGATGCGGATTGTTGTTGTATTCCTTAGTGTTTTGAAAAGTTGTTAAAAAGCTAGTTTTTTTTTGGCTAAAAAGTTGACTTTTTTTGGCTAAAAAAGCTAACTTTTTTGGCTAAAAAAAATTAAAAAGCCAAAAAGCTAACTTTTTTAGCAAGTTGCCAAAATGTAATTTTTTGTTTCTCTGCCATTAATATAGGTATCTTGCTAAACCACGTATATCTTGTGTTTGTATGTGTATTTGTTCTTTTGTTATTGTTTATTGTGTGATTGAAACCATGTTCTTACAAAACAATTTCTTTGTCGAAATCTATCATCTCCCTGAAACCTAAAATGTTTAGTTTCATACACAAAAATACAATACAGGCTATCATATAGACTCAATTCCATGCCAGAGGTTGATGGGGCTAGCTTGAAATATTCAATTCTTGTGTATTTTTGGGGTCTATGCAAACTAGGGGTCATTAACAAAATAAGCAACTACTTGTAGCTAAGATTCAACTGTCGCACAAATAAATGAACTGGTATCATTAGATGCATTAACGCAAATTAAATATTTTTCATGGTTTTGTGTTTTGCTGCATTTGGTGGATGATGCTTAAGCAAACTAATATTCAACTAAAAAAGGAAATATATATATATATGAAAAACTAAATTAAAACAAGAGAAATAGATACAATGTCAAAAGGAGCATTAATTTCTTTTAAGCTTTGGTTGGTTGTGCTAAGAAAATGAGAAGAAAATGAATGGGTATCTCTAAAAAGTCCACCTTTAACTTCCATCTTGGTTACCTATTGTAAAATGATTAAGCACAAGTAACTCCATTGATTTTTATTTTTTATTATTTTTTTATTTTTTAACTACAAATTTAAGATCTGAATACGCATTAGAACTAAAAAATTCCAATTATTATTTGCTAATTCAAGATATTTGAGAGTTAGCTAGGCCATGCATGAATAATGGGGGTTATAATGAATTTCTATATCATGCAAATTTCACATCAAGATCATGATATTCATGTATTGTATGACATCGGATTCTTGTGAATAAATTTTACGACCTTACCAATGACAACTACCGCTTTTGCAAAAGTTAGACATTCATTCAAATGGCTCAGTTTGATTTCAACAAAGCAAGCTTGTTTGGTAAATTATTTATAAAAACTGTTTTCGAAAAAAAATTCGCCATGAAGGGGAATCATCAAAATGTTGCTAAAAAAAATTGAAAATTATTTTTACAAGAACATAGAAATTATCAAAGCAATGCATGTTTTTAAATTTTTATTTTATTTTGTTTATGAAAATAAGAAAAACAGAAAGTATTGAAAAGGAAAATACAATCAATGGTCATATGATGGTCCCAACTCAATATTATGTAGAATCATTCTCTCCAAGAGAGAGTAAAGGTAACATTACTTACTACCTCTTACGGAGGGAAGCAGCAAATTCAACCCGTGACTGTGAACTATTAAAATTTGTTTAAATCTATTTAAATTTATAAACGGATTTAAATAAATTGCATCTTATAAACCCAATTAAAATTGAATTGGAAATGGATACCCTCCGCCGCCACCGCCATTGCCCCTCCACCACCACCACTATCTATTAGGAAAAATATATATTAATAAACAGGTTGGTCAGATTTTCCTATTGTCCAAACCAAGCAAGGGAACGGCCTTCCATTTATTTATTTTTTGAATTTAAAATTTAAATTTCTTTTGGGGGGAAAATGGCAATAGAATGCAGCAAAGCAACAAACAAAGAAACATTGGCTTGTTTTGAGATTTGTTTTTTTTTTTTTTTTTTGTTTATTTTCGTTTTTAGTGAATTTTTTAAAAAAAAATTCAAAAAAATTTAGGTTTCTAAATTAAGCTCCACAAGACAAACTAGAAATTTATATATATTTTTAAAATATTTCAAAAAAAATCCAAAAAAGACAAAAATAAACAATCTTTTTTGGCTTATTTTGGCTTTTTCAAATTTTTAAAGAAAAATTCAAAAAAAAAAAATATTTGTCTAGACAAAAAGTAAAAAAAATTGATATAATATTTTAAAAAAATACTAAAAATAAAAAATTCAAAAAAAGATGGGACGTTTTTTGAGTTGCCAAAAGAGGCAGCACATTAAGGGCTGGTTTGGCAAGTTTTAAAAAAGTCAAAAAGTTAAAAAGTCATTATCCTATTTAAGTCCCATCATCTTATTTAAGTTATATCACCTCTCTAACACATCACTTCAAACCCAATCCAAATTCAACCCATATTTCATAAAAAATAAAAAAGTACACTTATTTAAATCATTCTAAACAACCCCTAAAGTGGGTTAGTCGAGTCATAAATTCCTCTTTCTAGTCATGGGTTAACGACCCGTAGATCATTCTAAAAGGAGTTATGCTATTTGTGTGAGTGATTTTAAACCACCTTTGCTCTCCTTAGGAATTCAAATTTGTAGAACACAAAGTGAGAATAGATGGCACTTTTCTTTGTCTGCCGCAGAAGAAAAGGCTCCGGCGGTGGTTCTTCCACTCGGGGGCACTCCGACGATCAAGTCAGTATATCTCTCAAAGATAATCAATAGTGTTAAACTCACTAGCTTGAGTATATAAAACGTACCTTTGACCCATGGGGGTGCCTCTCTTTTATAATCAATACAGTCCTAGTCCCAATAGGAGCCTAACTCCAATGGACTCAGGATTATTGCTAATCTGAAACTCCCAATGGGTTTAAGACAAAACTCTCCAAGAGTTTTTCCTTTATCCAAATTGAAGTCTTCTCCCAATCTAGGACTCCTGTCCTTTATCCGCTTATCCCGGTATTCCGACATCTTCAGAGATAACCTCGGCAACTCCGATATTACCTCGGCATAACTTACCACGACACGTGACACCTCGGCTGACACGTTGGCGTCACCTTGCCACGTGTTGGTACTTCAGAAATATATCCCCACAACTGCCCCATAGGTTCTATTACTTCGGCATTCTAAGGTGATGGAACCTATATTGTTCTTCTTTCTCATACATCGGCTTAGAACTTCCCAGCCGAGGTCTTTCATTTCAGGCCGACATGTCTTCTTTCAAAAACAAGAATTCAATGGAACTCTGTTATATGTATTAGCTGTCACGCATCTCCCCTTAACCGTTTTACTTACGTGTTTTCTATTGGCTCGTGTCTATGACGCTTGCAAGTAAATCTTTTCGCTTTGTCGCGCCGCTTTGATGTCTGCGTTACTCCAGGCGCATTTAATGCCCTGTTTTGCCGTCGTTTCAAATTTTTTAACAAAACTTTGTTTTTCCCTCTTTCTTTTCTTACCTTTGTATTCTGTTCACTTGTTTTTCTCTTTCTAAAACTTTTTCTTCTCTGAATCTGCCATTGCTCTAAGCTCCAAGCTCTACAACTGTCCTCATTCTTCCATTCTTGCGAAGCTCTCGCTACTGTCGTCTGTCCTCGGCGAATTTCATTCCGGCGTCACTTTTCCTGGTAAGCAACTGGTCTTTCTTCTCTAGTTTTCGATTGTCCCTGAATTTTCCTGCTTTTATTGTTCTGTTCTAGTATTCAATTTGTGAATTATTCTCCGAAATGATTCTTATTTCATGATTTTGCATATGTTACTTGCACTGTTGCACCACTGTTCTTGGCCTTCCACCCTTTGTGTTCTTGAATCTGAAATTTCGTTTTTGTTTTCTGCTTTTTTGTATCTTTTCCAGATCCGTGCCTTTGATCTTCGTCTTCATAGTTTTTAGGTTTGGGATTTGTTTATAGAACTTTCAGTTCTTAGGAAAAACTGAAACAAGCTTTATCAATATATACCTGAGTTTAAGCCGAGGTCCCAAAAACCTCTTAAGAGCATCCCGTTTCTGTAGCCAAGTACCTTTATACCAAAATCATGGGTATGTGGAGACAAAGGGTAAACACCCCAACCAAACTTGAATTTTTTAGGCAAGAGTTCTCTATTCCTGATGACGTCCTCCTTAGGCTAGCTGGGGATGATGATTCCATCATGCCTACAGACAACACAATGCCTTTCCCTGTTGTAGCTTTTGTTGAGTGTGGACTTCGGCTCCCACACAATCCCCTTTTTCGTGAAGTTCTTCACTACTACACCTTGAACCCTATGCAACTCACCATCAACTCCTATAGAATACTTAATGGTATCATAGCCTTAGCTCGACAGGAGAATGTTAGGATCACTCTTGCCGATATCCAATACTGTTATACCATGTGCGCCCTTAACCTGAAAGAAAAGGGTTATGTGTATTACCTCAAGCCGAGGTCTACCGAATTTAAAATTGTAGCCGACCTCCCAGACTCCAACAAAGAGGCTGGAGACGATTATCGTATTGCTTCGGGAAATTGGGAATTTGGCCCAGCTGAGGAAGTCCATCTTTTCCCTCTTCCTCGAACAGTTAAAGAGGGCAAGGGTAAGAGCCCAGTGTTAATTATTTAATTTATTTTTTTAAATCTTCAAAACTTTGCCTATTTCTGATATCATGTTCTTCTTTGCAGACGTCCACAAGCCACCCAAGGACTTTCGCCAGTCTTATTTCCTTGGCAAAGACTTAAAGAAGCTTCTGGACCTTCCTATCCAAAAGCGCAAAGCTCCACTCTTACTGAATTTCATCCCCTTCTACAAATCTACCTTGCCCGACGTTCCAAGGAGGAAGAAAAATAGCCTCTCTTCACCTACTGCAACAACTCAAACCGCATCCACATCACGAACTGACCAAGGATCTACATCTGACCCAGTGGTTTTGCCATCGACCTCAGCTCCATACTTGATACCAATTCCCGAACGAAAACGCCGGCGCAGACTTGTCAAAACCGCCGAAATGGTTCGCCCAAGGCCTGTCGCCCAAGATTTCCTTGCTGACCTTCCAACCGACGTCGACGCTGTTCCAACCCAAACGATTCCCCCACTAAAGCCGAAGAGAACCAAGAAGGCCTAGACAAAGGCCAAAGCCACTGAGGTTGAGACTGAGGATGCCCTACCTCTCTCGCAGTTGGCTGAGAGTAAGAAGACTTCCTCTGCTTCTGCATAAAGGTTTGCTGAGGCTCAGCCACCAGAGTCCACTCAATCAAAAAAGCCGAGATCCTCCTCTGCAACGACCTCAAAATCCAAAGTACCAAATGTCCCCTGGACGCCATCGATTACTTTGGAGAATAAGCCTATTTTGGCGAGTGACAGCGCTGATGACATAAACATCGGCGTTGCACTTAGTACAGCCGTTCTTCTCCTAGGCGATCTGGAGAAGAACGCCGAAATGAGTGAGTATGAAAATTACGCGTTCATGCTCCAACGCTGTGTTCAAGTAAGTGTCTTCACTTGGTAACTTGTTTTATTTATTTATTTTTTATCTCTTCATACTTTGTAAAATTCTATAATAACTTTTTGCTTTGTGTTCTTTTAGGCTGTTCAACATGAACATTCCTTCTCCATGCAATCCTTTGAGACCAGGGAGAAGTTAAATGATTTGAAGAAGGAGTATTCTGCCCTCCAGAAGATCAATAAGGGCCTTCAAGCAAAAATGAAAAAATTCGAAGATCAAGCCGAGGTTGCTACCAAAGCCCAAACCTTGGCCGAAGAAAAAGCTGATGCTGCTGAAGCTATAAAAAATGTTGCTGAGGCGCAGAAGAAAAAAGCTGAGGAAAAAGCTGCTCAGGCCGAGAAGGAGCTTCAGCAAGCCTTAGCAACTAAAGAAGCTGAAATCAAAGAAACTGATGAAAAATCTTATGCCTAGGGTGTGGCCGACGTCACTGAGGACTACAAGCTCCAAGTTAGGCAGGCATGCAACAGGGGCTTCTCTCTTGGTTGGATGTCCCTTGCCAAAAAGCTTAATGTCCCAGATGACTCTCCCCTGCGCAAGGTTGATGCTATCCCTCTGCCTTTTCCTCCTCCTCCACCTCTAAGTCAAGCTGATGAAGAAGCTGAGTCTGAATCCGAAGCCGAAGATGGGGATGAAGGTAATAATGATGAAGAAGCCTTGGTGAGAAAGTCTAAGGATGCTGCTGAGGTCAAGCCTTCTCCTCAGGTTGAACAGATCCTAGACTTAACCCAAGATGAGGAGACTGAGATGGTGCCCAAGAAAGTTGATCTAGTTCAGTTATCATCCGACCTTCTTCTGGCTGAAAGAAGTTTTAATAAAACACTTGCAGAGATCGATGCCGAGATTGCCGCAGAAAAAGACGCCGAGGTTGAAAAAGATGCCGAAGTTGTGGCAGGGAAAGATATTGAGGTGGTTCTCCCAGAGTCCTCCGAGGTCCTAGTCCAACCATCTGTCGATGTTGAAGAATCTTGAAATGTCTTTTGTACTCTTTTCTTTTTTGTACTTTCTTCTGTTTTTTGAACAATGTGAACTTTCTTCATATGGCCGATGTGCCTTTCTTTGTTACTTGAGAACAATTCACTTCTGCTAGGTCATAGTGCCTTCATTATACACAATTGTAACTGTTTTTCTCTGAATGCTTTAATCCTTAATTTCTCTTCATTGCTTCTGTATGGTTTTATACTTAGAATATTTTGCATGATTTACATAATTCTTCCATTACACAATCTTCTCGGGGTTACATACCTCAGGTATAATAACTGCAAATTTTATTTCGGCAAGACATTGACCTGCAATCTTTTCATAAATTTCAACAAGTATATATACTATTCAATGTTAACTTTGCAAACTTTTCTTAAGTTTCAACGAGTGTTTAAACAGTAATCTCAATCTGTCCTATTTGTAAATTGCTACAAATTTCAACAAGGATTAACATATACAGTAAACTTTTCTCAAGTTAGAATAAGTATCAAACAATGATCTACTTGTAAATTGCTACAAATTTCAATAAGGGTTTAAACAATATACTTATCTTTTACCTCAACTTGTAAATTGTTGCAAATTTCAATCAGATGATCATATGTCGGCTTAACTTCAACTTGTAAATTATTACAAATTTCAACAAGTGTTGAACATTTTCTTTGGTTTATCCAACCAGTAGATTGCTATAATATTGGCTTCACTTCGACTTGTAAATTGCTACAAATTTCAACAAGTGAAGAGAAACAGATATCTCGGCTTAACTTCAACTTGTAAATTGTTACAAATTTCAACAAGTGAAGTTTAAGGAACCATCTCGGCTTACTTTTAACTTATAAATTGCTACAAATTTCAACAAGTAGTAAGCTTTGTATCGGTTTGACCAACTTGTAAATTGCTACAAATTTCAACAAGTGGTAAATTTTGTATCGGTCTGACCAACTTGGTAAATTTTGTATCGGTCTGACCAACTTGTAAATTGCTACAAATTTCAACAAGTGGTAGACTTTGTATCGGTTTGACCAACTTGTAAATTGCTACAAATTTCAACAAGTGGTAAACTTTGTCTTCTCTCTGCCCCCAATGTGAACCTAAGTTCAACTTGAGTTCTCATTTTTTATGTCTTCCAGAAATAATGTTAAGTATCTTAATCAATCATATGTGCTTGAAGAATTCGGAAAAGATTTTATTGATGACATCAGTCAAAAATAATGAACATCTCAATGATAGAAAAATTTCAAATTACAAGTGTTCCAAGGTCTTGGTAATGCTTTGCTCTCATTGTCTTCAAGCCGATAAGCTCCATTGCCTAACACCGAAGTAATTCTGTAAGGTCCTTCCCAGTTTGGGCCAAGCTTGCCCTCTCTGGGATCTTTTTTGTTGCCGACGACTTTTCTGAAGACTAGGTCGCCGACTTGAAAATCTCTTGGGTTGACTTTCTTGTTGTAAGCTCGCAAGTCTTTGGTATCTTCAATTGCAGCCTTCTCTCTTCGCTCTTCTAAAAGATCCGGATCTCGGGCTAAGAGTATGTCATTAGTCCCATTCTCAACTCCTGGGTTCGATCCTCGATGCCGACTTCGATTGGAATTATCGCTTCATGCCATAGGCCGTGGCAAAGGGGGATTCCCCCGTTAATCTCCTTGGCGTAGTCCGATATGCCCAAAGTACGTTGGGAATTCGTCTACCCACTTCCCTTTTGCTGCCTGCAGCCTCTTCTTTATTCCATCCAAAATTACTTTGTTGGATGCTTCCGCTTGCCCATTACTTTGGGGGAAACTTGGTGTTGAAAAGTAATTCTTGATCTTGAATTTTGCACAGAAGTTTTTGATAAATTTGCTGTCAAACTGTGTTCCGTTGTCGGCAACAATGGCTTTAGGAATACCAAATCTGGTAATAATATTTTTCCATATGAAATTCTTGACGTCCACATCTCGGATTTTGGCAAGCGGTTCTGCCTCTATCCACTTTGTGAAGTAATCCATTGCTACCAGCAAGTATTTTCTCTGCCCAGTTGCTTGGGGAAGTTGTCCAACCAGATCCATGCACCATTAGGCAAACCAAGGGTCGGAAATTTGAATCGGTTTAGGTCAAGAAATGGTGATGAATCAAAGGTGCAAACCTTTGGCATTGTTCGCACTTCTTCACGTATGCTTCTGCATCTTTTTGCATGTAGGGCTACCAATACCCCTGGGTAATGGCCCTATGGGCTAATGATCTGCCCCCAATGTTGCTTCCACAAATCCCTTCATGAATTTCATATAAAAAATCTTCAACTTGTAAAGGATGTACGCACCTTAAAAGAGGTCCAGTGAAGGACCTTCTGTAGAGATGTCCGTCCGTAGTTAGGTTGAATCTTGTCGACTTCAATCTGACTTTGTGCGCCTCCTTGCGGTCTTCTGGCAGCTTTCCTTCTTTCAGGAATGCAACAATTGCATCCATCCAGCTTGGACCCATATCCACACACATTGCTTCTTGCTTTGCCTTCTGTGGTTCTATGCTCGGGCCCGACATATAGTCGATCATAATTGTTTTTGTCTTTCCAGTTTGTATTAAACTTGTCAGGTTGGCCAACGTGTCGGCATGGCTGTTATTATCTCGGCTTACTTGAAGAAGTCGGCCAGCTCAAATAACTCGGCCAATCTGATAACCTCTTTTGCATATGCCGACATCCTCTTGTCCTGGTGCAAATTCTCCGTTGGGGTTAACAATTAAGCGTGAATCACAAAAACTATTACCTCGCTCGCTGCTTTGCCGCTAGCTTTAGTCCTGCAATTAATGTCTCGTATTCTGCTTCATTGTTTGAGGCCTTGAATCCCAAACGGATAGACTGTTCTATTATTTCTCCATCTGGGGATATTAGTAGAACTCCTGTCCCCGCTCCCTGTTGGTTTGAACTTCTGTCGACAAACAGTTTGAATGAGTCGCCGATGTAGATGCAGCAAGGTCTGAGCTTTTCCTTCCTTTGGTCCTTTGCTTTTGGCTGGGATTCTCCTTGCTTGCTAGGACCTCGTTCATCTTGGCTCAACGGAGCCCGATGTTCGAAGCATTCAAAGTCTTGGTCGCACGAAGTCGGCCAAAACACAGCCCCTTGATAGTCATTGGGCCTGAATTCCAGTCATATCGCCTTGGCCCACCTTGCAATTCTTCCTGTTAAATCTCCTTGTTGCAATAAGGACTTCAATGGGTGCTCTGTTAGCACTACAATTCTGTGTGCCTGGAAGTTGTGGTTCAACTTCTTTGAGGCCATTACCAAGGCCAGCATTAACTTCTCTAGTGGTAAGTACCTTGTTTCAGCGTTTGCCAAGGTTTTACTTACATAATAGACAGACTTCTGTTCTCCCTGTTCTTCTCGAATTAGCACTGCACTTACTGGGTGCTCTGACATGGCTAAGTACAAAAATAACTCCTCTCCAAGTTTAGGTGTGGAGAGAACTGGGGCCGTGGTTAGATACTTCTTTAGGTCAGCCAAAACGGCCTCACATTCTTCAGTCCATAGGAAGTCTGCGGTCTTTTTTACCAGGTTGAATAAGGGTTTACACTTGTCTGAACTTCGGCTGATGAACCTGTTTAGGGCTGCGGCCCTTCCAGTGAGCATTTGAACCTGTTTTGCTGATGTTGGACTTTGTAGATCTAGGATGGCCTTGATCTGATCTGGGCTGGCTTCTATTCCCCTTCTTGTTACTAGGTAACCTAGGAACTTACCTGATCCAACTCCAAACGCGCATTTAGATGTGTTGAGTCGGAGCCGATATGTTTTAAGTATTTCAAATACCTTTTTCAGGTCGGCAAGATCACTCTTAGGCTCCTTGGTCTTTACGACCATGTCATCGATGTAGACTTCAACTGTTTGGCCTATCAGGTGCTTGAACATTTTGGTTACCAGCCTTTGGTAGGTTGCTCTTGCGTTCTTCAGCCCAAAAGGTATCACCCTGTAACAGTACAGGCCTTTTGGGGTGATGAACGCTGTCTTTTATTCGTCTGGGGGGTACATAGCTATCTGGTGGTACCCCCTATAAGCATCCAGGAAGCTCATCCTTCCATGTCCTGATGTGGCATCCACCAGCTGGTCAATTTTTGGAGAGGGAAGCTGTCTTTGGGGCAGGCTTTATTTAGGTTTGTAAAATTTACGTAAACCCTCCATTTACCATTTTTCTTCTTTACCACCACAGTGTTTGATAGCCACGTTGGATAATTGACTTCTCTGATGGCCTTGGCTTCCAGAAGTTTGTCTACCTCTTCCTTCACAACTTCGACGTGTATCAACGTCGGTCTTCTAGCTCGTTGTATTACAGGTTTTGCCAACCTGTCGACGTTCAGTCTGTGGCATGTGACCTCGGGGTCAATGCCAGGCATTTCGTAAGGTGTCCAGGCGAACACCTCTATGTTTGTTCTTAAAAAAGCTTCCAGTTCTCTCTCTTCTTCTTCGGCTAAGCCAGAGCCGAGAAGAAAGAAGCGCTCTTTGTCGCCCTCTTGGACGATGATTTTCTTTAGTGATTCCTCACTCTTCTCGGCCGGCTCCTTGCCGACATCATCTAGGACCTCCATGTCCTCATTTTCAATCTCTGCTTTTGCTGGTTCTCGAACATTACAGGTAGTTTTTATTGCTGCCATGGAGCAATTTTTTGCCTGCAGTTGATCTCCTCTGACTTCTTCAATCCCATGTTCTGTTGGGAAGCACAGTAGTTGGTGTAATGTTGAGGGAACTGCCCCCATTGCATGCAACCATGGCCTTCCCAATATGATGTTGTAAGGAGAAGGCGTATCAATTACGATGAACTCTATCCTGATGTTCTTAGTATCGGCCTGTACTTCCAAGTTTGTAGCGCCCAGTGGCCACGTCGGCGTTCCATTGAAGCCGACCATCGGGCCATTCGATTGCTCCATGTCGTCTGGGTGAAGGCCTAGCTCCTTGTAACATCTAACGTACATGATGTCACAAGAGCTGCCTTGATCTATTAGGATACGTTTCACTTGGCACTCTCCAACCTGGAGGGATACTACCAAGGCATCATTATGTGGATGCTGGACCATCTCTAGGTCGGCTTCGGTGAAGGTTATTATCGGTCCTTGGCACTCTTCAGGCCGATGTCTCTTTTTCCCGACTTGGTAGACATGTTGTAGATGTCTTACCCTTTGGGTTTCTCCTCTGACTTCATTCTCGTTAACCTTTGAGTGAATCACATTAACTATCCGAGGTCCTTCTGCCCGAGGTTGCGGAGGTGGCGGGCTGCTGGGGCCTGAGGCAGTCTTGCCTGTTCTTCTCTTGTTCTGGTTTCATCGACAAGGTCTCTTAGGTGGCCTTGTCTCACCAGATCCTCCAAGTGTGCTTTTAGGACTCTACAGCCCTGTGTTGTATGTCCGTTTTCATTGTGATAAGCACAATATCTGTCCATGTTTCTTCCCATGAATTCTCTTAGTTCCCTTGCTGGTGTTCTGAAATAGGGCTGGCTCCGAATTTTTCCTAGGACTTTTTGAATTGGAATTCGGAACACGGTTGTCACTACCTGTTTAGCCCTTAACTCCATCTCTGTTTTGCTGAATCCGTTGTTACTTCGGCCTTGCTTCAGCGAGCCGTTTCCTTTTTCCTGTTTGATTTCCTTGTGGGCCGATGTATCTTCCTCGGCTCGTGCATACTTTTCGATTCTTACCATGAGCTCCTCCATGCTCTTCGGCAATGTCTTTGCCAAAGATTTCCGTAGTGAACAGTCATCTTTCAGGCCATTCTTGAAAGACACGACCGCTACCTCTTGGTTACATTCAGGTATTCGATTGAATACCTCGTAGTACCTTTTTGCATAGGCCCTGAGGCCTTTATCCTTCCTGATTTTTAGAGCCATTAGCGCGTCCACCCTTAATGGCTGTAGTTTGTTTGTTACGAACCTGGCCACAAACATCTCGGCCAGGCCTTTCCATGTCTTCACGCTTCCCTTTGGTAATTTATGGAACCAATCTGATGCAATCTCCCCAAAGGACGAGGGGAATACTTTGCAGAGTAGTGGCTCGTTTCCACTGTACAACGCCATTGAGTTCAAAAATAGTCCAACGTGGAAGTTAGGGTCTGACTTACCATCGTATATTTGAAACCTCGGCATGCTGAATCTTTTTGGTGCTTCAAATTTGTCCAGTTCTACCGAGAACGGCATCCTCGGTTTGACGGGTGAGATTACCTCAGCTTAAGCGTTTTGTTCCTTCCTCTTGAGGTAGTTTCTCAAGTCTTCTTTACTCCTCCCCAAAGCTCGGCTGTCTTTGGACTTCAGTCTCTTTGGCACACTACTCTCGGCCTCGTGATGGGCTCGTTTTGATCTTTCTCCGCGGGTTGTGTCAAAGCAGAGCGCCTGCCCTTGAATATGCTGATGTTCTCTGCGTTCCTGATCCTTTGTTTGATACGTCCTCTGGGACTTCTCTTGTCTTGGCTCCTCTTGCCTGACCTCCCCAGAAGGCGGGTGAGAGTGCCTTTTGCTCCTGGAGTGTCGTGGCGCTTCAGGAATTGTTTTCCTTCCTCCCTTCTGAGTATTCACTGCTAGAATTGGCGTGTCCTGCAACGGGTATGGTGGCTGCATGACATTGTTTTACATCATGAAGTTGACGACCGACTGCAGGTCAGCCAACTTGTCTGCCAATTCTTTTACTTCCTCATCCCTCCGTAGGCATCTATCCCTCTATACCTAGAGGCTGTCTTTATTATAGTATCTGCCCTGGTCTGTTTTCTTCGAAGTGTCGCCCTCCTGGACGACGTCTCTTCCCCCGTGCCCCTGGCCACGGGCTTCTTCGTTGTGGTTGTTTCCTTCGACGTCAAAGTCGATAGGCCTGCCACTCCCAGTGGGAGCGTCGTCCCCAATCTTCTCGTTTTGTGCGTTACTGGCCATCTATTCGTCTTTCTTTCCCACAGACGGCGCCAAATTGTGTGAGTGATTTTCTGACCACACTGCTCTCCTTAGGAATTCAGCTGTAGAACACAGGCAGAATAGATGGCACCTTGCTGTCCTGCACAGAAAGAAAAGGCTCCGGCGGTGGTTCTTCCACCCGGGGGCACTCCGACGATCAAGTCAGTATATCTCTCAAAGATAATCAATAGTGCTAAACTCACTAGCTTGAGTATATAAAACTTACCTTTGACCCATGGAGGTGCCTCTCTTTTATAATCAATACAGTCCTAGTCCCAATAGGAGCCTAACTCCAATGGACTCAGGATTATTGCTAATCTGGAACTCCCAATGGGTTTAAGACAAAACTCTCCAAAAGTTTTTCCTTTATCCAAACTGAAGTCTTTTCCCAATCTAGGACTCCTGTCCTTTATTCGCTTATCTCGGTATTCCGACATCTTCGGAGATAACCTCGGCAACTCCGATATTACCTCGGCATAACTTACCACAACACGTGGCACCTCAGCTGACATGTCGGCATCACTTTACCACGTATTGGTACTTCAGAAATATATCCCCACACTATTCATCAACTTTCTCAATACATTCTCCAAGATTATCACTACTCATGTCTTAACATGTGACTCAAGTAGTTTCCAATATTTAAAATTAAAGGGTGCCAACTAGGTGGGTTTGGGTGATTGATGGGTTGCCTAACTAGGGTGAGTTTGGGTGATTAATGGGTTACCACATATTAGTTAAAGTCGTGTTAAGAATTGTCCAAGTTTAACTTTCAATCTGAGTTTATCTATTCAAATTTCACCTAAACTCAATAAATAAAACTCGGCTAAGCCCAAATTTCTAACAAATATTAGATTTATTTATTTTTAGTTTTTATTTTTTACAACTACGCTAGTTATTTTTTAAAGTTGGGTTCTATTATCATTTATTTGAAAAAATAATATGTGACATCAAAATAAATATTTTGCCCAAGTTCTATTTCTTTTTTTTTTTTTGGGATGGGTTTAGATTTTCTTGGGTTAAGCCATCTGAGTTGCACCCCTATTAAAAACATATTTTTAGAAGTTTAGGCTATGTTTGGCATAAAAAGCCTAAGCTAAAAGTCACGAAAAGATAAAATAGGTAAAAAGTCGATAAAGATAAAATGACACATTCAAATTATAATCATTTTATTTTTTCTCTAATAAAAGTCAAAAAAATTAAAAAATTCATTCCAAACGAGACTTTTTAATCATAAGCTAAAATAATAAAAAATACTAACCCATATCCAAAACGAAGACTTAGACTTAGTAACATTGAAATAGAAAGACTACTTTTCACTAGACACGTAAGTCGGCCTACTTGTCAAGTTTGGCTAAACTAAAAAAGTGCACTTATTTCATCTTTTTATCTTTTTTGGGTCACATCAATCAACATCTCCTCTCTACTTTTTTTACACATAATACAAGAAAATTCAAAAAGTGTACTTATTTAGTCTTTTCAAACTTGGCCTGGTCGGAGTAATTAGCATTTTTCTTCCAAAAATTGGGAGGAGAATGAAAAGACAGAAAAGATGGAAGGATTAGTTGCAAATCTTCAACAAAACAAGCTTGTTTGGTAAATTATTTTATAAAAACTGTTAATAGATGTTTTTGAATTTTTTATTATTATTTTGTTTATGAAAATAAGATGGAAGGACTAGTTGCATTTTCGGAGTAATTAGCATTTTCCTTCCAAAAATTGGGAGGAGAATGAAAAGACACAAAAGATGGAAGGACTAGTTGCAAATCTTCAACAAAACAAGCTTGTTTGCTAAATTATTTTATAATGTTTTTGAAAATTTGTTATTATTTTGTTTATAAAAATAAGATTGGCGAATTACAGTAACAGTCACTATAATTTAAAACTCATATAATTTTGGTCCTTAACTTTTTAATTATGACATATTTAATCTTAAATTTTGAATCTTGTTCAAAATAATGACAATTGAAAATACCATTATTTAATTTCAATGGTAAAGTTGTCAATTTAATAAAATATAAATTAATTTGACAAAAATAAATGTCAAATTTTTTTTTGAATTTTTGAAAATAATTTCTATCCACCAAAGATAAAATTATGTAAAATTGATAAATCTTTTACGCATTTATTTATTTTACTAAATTAATTTTCATTATGTGTTTGGATAATGATTATGTAATGTATGGTTGTTAGGCTTTTAATGTGTAATCAATAAATTTAATATATGAAATATTTTTAGTCTTGAATTTTTTGATTTAATAATGATATTAAATTTGTCGCCACATTTGAGTTTTGAAAAAGTAGAAACTAATTTAATGAAAATAAAAACAATCATCCATTACATGATCATCATCCAAACACATAATAAAAATAAATTTGGTAAAAAATAATAAATGTGTAAAAGATTTATCAATTTTATATAATTTTATCTTTGGTGGGTAAAAATAATTTTTAAAAATTCAAAAATATTTTTTTGACGTTTATTTTTGTCAAATTTATTTATATTTTATTAAATTGAAAACTTTACCTTTGAAATTGAGTAATGAGATATCTTTAATTATCCTCATTTGGAATAAGGTTCAAAATTTAATATTAAATGTGTCATAATTAAAAAATTAAAAATTTAAATGATACAAACTCCAAACTATAAGGACTATTAATATAATTTGTTCAAATAAGAAAAACAGAAAGTATTGAAAAGGAAAATACAATCAATGGCACATGATGGTCCCAACTCAATAGAATCCGTCTCTCCAAAAGAGAGTAAAGGTAACATTACTTGCTACCTCTTACAGAGGTCAAGTGAGAATTGGAAGCAGCAAATTCAACCCATGAACTATTAAAATTAAATCTATTTAAAATTTGTTTAAAACTATTTAAATTTATAAATGGATTTAAATAAATTGCATCTTATAAACCCAATTAAAATTGAATTGGAAATGGATACCCTTCACTGCTGCCGCCACCGCCGTTGCCCCTCCACCACCACCACTATCTATTAGGAAAAAAATATATTAATAAACAAGTTGGTCAGATTTTCTTACTGTCTAAACCAAGCAAGGAAATGGCTTTCCATTTATTTGTTTTTTGAAATTTTTTTTTGGGAGAAAATGACAATTTGCTTATTTTTTGATTTATTTTTTTTGTTTATTTTCGTTTTTAGTGAACTTTTGTTTTAAAATTTGTAAAAAAATTTAGGTTTCTAAATCAGTTCCACAAGACAAACTAGAATTTTATAATTTTTTTTAAAAAAATCCAAAAAAGACAAAAATAAATAATATTTTTTGACTTATTTTGGCTTTTACAAATTTTGAATTTTTTTTTTTCTAGATTTATCTACACAAAACGGATCGAAAAAATAAAAAATTTTGATATAATATTTAAAAAAATACTGAAAATAAAGGGTATGTTTGGTTTGGTTTTGAGAGAGCAATTTTTAAAATCTGTTTTGGAGAGAGAGTTTAAAATTTTTTTTGGTTTGTTTGGTTGTGTATTTTGAAAGTAGTTTTGGAGTTTGGAAGTTTGGAATGATTTGATATTTTGTTGTAATTGAGTAGATGTGTGTGAGAGAAAAAGTGATTAAGAAAAAAAGAGGAGAGAGTAAAAGTGATTGATTGATGTGTAAGAAAAATAAAATAATTTTGAAAATGATTTTAAAAAAATTACAAACCAAACAATTTTTTTAAAAAAAATTTCTAAAATCACTTTACAAATCCAAACCAAACATACCCAAAAAAATTCAAAAAAAGATGGGACGTTTTTTGAGTTGCCAAAAAAGGCAGCACATTAAATTGGGTTAGTCCAGCCATAAATTCCTCTTTGTAGTCATGTGTTAACGATCTGTAGATCATTCTAAACGGAGTTACGCTATTCATCAACTTTCTCAATACATTCTCCAAGGTTATCACAACTCATGTCTTGACAAGTGACCCAAGTAGTTTCCACTATTTATGTCTTGACAAGTGACCCAAGTAGTTTCCACTATTTAAAATTGGGGAACTTACTGATAAGTCCCATGTACTAAGTTCAAGATCCAGCTAATCCCAAAACAAAATACTTGCACCAATTAGTCCAACACATTTTTAATTGTTACCAAAAAATCCTTTTTTTTTTTTTTAATTTACAGACACTGTTCACATCTTACTATCGTCGGACTTCCGTCAAACGGTCGCCGGAGACTCGTCGGAATGTTCAACATCGCCGGAAAGTCGTCGGAATGTTTAAAACATGTTATGAAACTGTAAAAAAAAAAAAAATTTTGCATGTTATAAAACTGCAAAATTTTACAGTTTTAAACCATGATTCATTCCAGCACCAAAAAAAAAAATTCAAACTGCAAAATTTTACAGTTTTCACCGCCTGTAACTAAAACTCGAAAATTACTTGTTCAATTGAAAATTTTCTCATTACAAATCGTGTGATAGTCAGTACAAATCTAAGTTATTACATATCTATTTCAATGATATTATAGATCTATTTTATCATCAACAACAACAACCATAGATCAAAAACTATCCCCAAAAAATCAGTAAATAGAGAGAAAGAGAAATTGACAAAACCATATTCATGGCGATTCTTACAATAGCTACAAAGAAGCTTCAGAGATCTGCTGTGGGTACTTCATGCACGGCCTCATCTAGCTTCGGTTGATTTCTTCTATCGAGTCATCCAATAGGTTCAAGATCGAATTTCGTAAATGACACCGCGATGATGGTGTCGATGATGAAGAAGAAGAAAGCGAGCATCGAATTTTGGGATGCGAAATTGATCAAGAACGCATTGTTGATGAAAACGCATTGTTGATGATGATGAAAAATCTGCGAAAATTTCAGATCTGAAGATTTTTTTGTTGATGTTGATGAACCCATTGTTGATGATGAACACGTAACAAGAGAGGCAAAAACCAGAGAGATAAAGGAAAGGACTTTTTGGAGCACTCAAAAAGTTTTGGGATTAAATGGTCACAACATGTTTCACATGGGACCTCCCAGTAATTTCCCCTTTAAAAGTAAATGGTGCCAACTAGGGTGGGTTTGGGTGATTGATGGGCTACCCACTTATTAGTTAAAGTCGCGTTAAAAGTTGTCCACGAGTTTAGTGATTAATGGGTCACCCATGAATTAGTTAAAATCATGTTGAAAGTTGCTCAAGAGTTTGTCTCTTCAAACTTAACCTCAACTCAATAAATAAAATTCGGGCTAAGTTCAAATTTCTAGCAAATATTAGATTTATTTATTTTTAGTTTTTAATTTTTTTACAACTAGGCTAGTTATTTTTTAAAGTTGGGTTCTATGAACATTTATTTGAAAAAAATAAAATGTTACATCAAAATAAATATTTTGCCCAAGTTCTATTTTTATTTTTTGGATGGGTTTAGATTTCTTGAGTTAAACCATTTGAGTTACACCCCTATTAAAAACATATTTTTAGAAGTTTATTCTATGTTTGACATAAAAAGCCTGAGCTAAAATAACCACAAAAGATAAAATATGTTAAAAAGTCAACAAAGATAAAATGTCACATCCAAATTATAATCATTTTATTTTTTATCTCACAAAAGTCAAAAAACTAAAATTCATCTCAAACGAGACTTTTTAGTCACATGCTAAAATAATTAAAAAACCAACTCACAAACGTATCAATCATTAGAGTTATGATCGTTGTGCTTTCATCACACAACTCGTGTGCCGCTGATCTTATCCGACACTGTGTCATATTTTAGGTAGTTGGATTAATTTATTTTGTCACGTACTCTCCAGTTAAGTTTCTTATTTGATTGTATGATCAGAAATCAACACACATGAACTAAAACTTTTGTTGTTGAAAAAAATTGATGTTATGAAAAATGTGGAAACTGTTGTGAATTTTTTCACAAGACTTTAAACACTTCCGCAGTTACACTGTTCACATGATCATAATAAAAGTAAAAGAAATATCGGCGTGATTTTGTCTTGCTGAGTTGAGCGTCGTCTTGTTATTCTTCCCGATAATGTGTATCCCTTATACTTCACCACGTGTACAAGTAACCCAAGAATGATAGAAAGCTCTATAGAGCTCTAAATGGAGCTCTATATAGTTGGCAAGGAGAAAAAGAAAAAAGAAAAAAAAGAATAGTGATACATAATTTTAAAATAGTAGTTTTAATGAGAGTTATAATAAGGAGGAAGAGAGAGAAAGATATAGAGAGGAGTGTAGGCCTAATTTGATATGGGGGTCTAAACTCATAATTTCATCTTCATCTTGAGAGAGAGAAAAATAAATAAATAAATTTCAAAACGACGCTGCTTTTGGAATTCAAGCCATTTGGAGCGAGCCTTATTCAAGTTACGAGTAATCTGCACTCAAAAAGTGTGAATTTATCTTGAGACGTAATATTTGAATGCATTAAAACTAAATTAAATTAATAATAAAAAAATAAAAAGTAGATACAGAAGAATCTTGGCCGTTCTAACGAGTTAATATCCTCTCTAGTGTGTGTCTCCAATGCTCCTTCTGGGGGACGGTGCAAATTGGATCACTTCACCTTACTTAAAAATCTGCAGCTCAGATTGTTTCAAATCTTAAAAAAAAAAAAATCAAATTTGTTTCCAAAATAGAGTTTTCTCCTCACGAATTCAAACTCTAAGTTGGAAGAGGGAAAGTAGCGAAGGAAGACGGAAGTAACAGAGAAAAGGAAGACGTGGGCCAATCTGAATCGTCCCCCCAAGAGAGCACTGGAGATACTCACTGGAGGATAGTCCATTCTAACGGCCTCAGCTCTAATTTTCTTGTTTAATTATTATGACTTTGAATGTATGCCACGTGGCACTTTGACAGGTTACAAATCTTCACAGGTTGCATATTAATTTTCCCAACCATCTGAACCTAAACTTCATTTGGCTTCACGGAGGAAGTGTGTCAGGTTTGACTTTGAGGGCGGAATGCTAGTTTGTTTAGAAGTCGTTTTAGTAAGTAGGTTAAACAGGTAATTTAACAATATATAAATATTGTTTGTGTTCCGAGAGTGGTGCAGCTACAACGTTGTTGACTTTCGGTGGTGTGAGATTGAAAAATCAATTCGTCAAGCTTCAACAGTAGGTAAAGGAAAAACAGGTTCTTTGTTTTTTTTGAAGATTTGATTGTCCAATCAATCTGTGGAGGTCTTTGTGCTTGAGTGAGAATTTTGTCTCACGTGGTATGACTTAAAAGTTGATTTGGGTCTATAATTTTTGGGTTTTCTTCAACTCTGGTTTTGAAGATTTTTGTTCATCTATTTGGTGAGATCTTTCCTCTTATTTATTTGTGATTATTTGAAATTCACCTAAGGGTGGTTTGTGAGACCATTCGTGTCTCGTTTGTAATCGTTTGGAAACTTATTTGGTTGATAATGGAATCGGATTTCGATCCCGTGGATGTACCTCACATTGAGGGAACCACGTAAAAATTCTTGTGTTGTTTTTGATTTAATTTTTCTGCATTAATTTTTATTCCCATTGATTGATTTACTTGTGGGGAATCACATATTTTCCTTAACAACTAGTATCAGAGCTTACGGTTAATTTGAGTTTATTTATTTGTGTAAATCAATGGAAGGGAATGTGGGTCGCATGTCTAGCTTCAATGGAAGCAATTGTGTAACTTGGAAAACTAAAATGGAGGACCTATTATTTTGTAATGATTTGTATGGACCTATTGAGGTTGACAGTGGCAAACCCGATAGTATGAAAGATGATGAATGGAATAGGCTTAATCGAAAAGCCGTTGGTGTTATCCGTCAATGGATTAATGATAGTGTGTTTCATCATGTTGCTACTAAAACTTTAGCACATGATTTATGAAAAAAATTAGAAAGCCTTTATGATAGGAAATTAGCCACAAATAAAGCTTTTCTGTTTCGTAAGTTGGTTAATTTAAAATATAAAGAGGGCAGCCCTATACCAGAACATCTGAATGAAATAAAGAGTATTGTTAACTAATTTTCTTCTATGAAAATTGTTTTTGATGATGAGTTGCAAACTTTGATGCTATTTAGTTATTTGCCTGAAAGTTGGGAAACTTTGGTTGTGACAGTTAGTAATCCAGTGCCCGATGGAGTTGTCACAATGGGCCAAGTCACTAGTTGCTTGTTGAATGAAGAAACTAGAAGAAAATCAGCGGGTTCCTTTCATTCGGAAGCATTTGTTGTGACAGGCCAAAGCAAAACAAGGAGGAGGAGTAAGACTCCTCATGGTCGTGATCAAAGCCGCGACAAATCAAGAGATAGTTCTTTTTCAAAGAAAGACATTGAGTGTTATTATTGCCATGGGAAAGGGCACATGAAGCAAGAATGCCGAAAGCTCAAGAACAAGGAGAAAATGCGTGACAAAAGTGTGGATAAGAAGCAAGAAAACACAACGACAATTACTATCGATGATCTCATGGATGTTTGTGAAGATGATTGTATCAATTTTGTGGGCCAAGAGAGCAATTGGATGATTGATTCCGGTGCTTATTTTCATGTGACTTCTCGAGTTGATTTCTTCACTACCTACACCAAAGGAGATTATGGTTCTGTTCGAATGGGTAATGAAGGTTTGTCCAAGATTATTGGCATGGGTGATGTTTGCTTGGAAATAAATTTGGGCTGCAAGTTGTCGCTTAAAGATGTGAGGCATGTTCCTGACATTCGCCTCAATTTGATCTCTACTGGGAAGCTAGATGATGAAGGCTTCAACAACAAATTTGGTGATGGAATATGGAAGCTCACAAGGGTTCTTTGGTGGCAGCTAAGTGCAAAAAGACTCATACACTTTATTCGATGCAAGAAAAAATTTATAAAGGTGTTGTTAACGCATTTGAAGATAATACTTCTACTAAATTGTGGCACAAACGGCTTGGCTATATGAGTGAAAAGGGCTACAAGTTTTGTTCAAGAAAGAGTTTCTACCCGATTTGAAAGGTACACATCTTAAAACTTGTGTTCATTGTTTGGCGGGTAAACAACATAGAGTTTCTTTTCAGAAAAATGTTACTTCTAGAAAAGAAAATGTTTTGGAGTTAATTCATTCGGATGTTTGTGGTCCTTTAAAAGTTAGAACATATAGTGGTGTACTTTATTTTGTTACTTTTATTGATGATTATTCAAGGAAAGTTTGGGCTTTTCTACTAAAAACTAAAGATCAAGTTCTAGAAGTATTTAAGCATTTTCAGGCCATGGTTGAAAGAGAAACAGGGCAGAAATTAAAGTGCATTCAATCAGACAATGGTGGTGAATACGTTGGGCCATTTGATGAGTATTGTCGCAACCAAGGTATTCAGCACCAAAAGACAGTTAAGAAGACTCCTCAACAAAATGGCATTGCCGAGAGGATGAACCGCACCATTGTGGAAAGAACAAGGTGTTTGCTTTTACAAGTTAAATTGCCAAGATCCTTTTGGGGTGAGGCAATGAAGATAGCGGTTGACGTGATCAATTTGTCTCCTTGCTATCCTTTGAATGGTAATGTTCCTGAAAGAGTTTGGACCGGCAAAAATGTGTCTTATGAGCACTTGAGAGTGTTTGGTTGTCGAGCCTTTGTTCACATTCCAAAAGATGAGAGGTCCAAGCTTGATAGCAAGTCAAGACAATGTATTTTTCTTGGTTATGGGCGTGATGAATTTGGTTATAGATTGTGGGATCCGGTTGACAAGAAAGTTATTCGAAGCCGTGATGTTGTGTTTCTTGAAGATCAAACAATTGAAGATTTTGACAAATGTGATCAACCGGAGCCAAAAACTAGTGATCTCATTGACATGGATCCATCTCCTTCATCTTCAGTTAATGATGAAAATGGGGGAGATGTGCAGCCACCTATTGAAGAAGTGGAGGATGATGCTAATCCTAATGAAGTTGAGCCAAAAATTGAGGAAGAGCATCCAACTCAAGAACCGCCACCACAACTTGAGTTAAGAAAATCTACAAGGGACTGACAACCTTCAAGAAAGTATCCTCCCAATGAATTTGTGTTGATTTTCGATCAACGGGAGCCCGAGAGCTACCAAGAAGCAATTGAGCATGTAAAGAAAGGTGATTGGAAAAAGGCCATGGACGAGGAGATGAATTCCTTGCTTGAAAACCACACTTATGATTTAGTGAAGTTGCTTAAGAGGAGGAAAATTCTAAAAAATAAGTGGGTCTTCAAATTGAAGAATGATGGCAAGAACCTAAGGTACAAAGCACACCTTGTTGTGAAAGGCTTTGGGCAAAAGAATGGTATTGACTTTGATGAAATTTTTTTGCCGGTTGTGAAGATGTTTTCTATTCGCGTTGTACTTGGCATGGCTGCAAGTATGAACCTTGAAGTTGAGCAACTTGATGTGAAGACCGCATTTATTCATGGTGATGTTGAAGAAGAAATTTACATGGAGTAACCAGAAGGTTTTGTAGAGAAAGGGAAATAGAAATTTGTTTACAAATTGAAGAAAAGTTTGTATGGTCTCAAGTAAGCTCCGCGGCAATGGTACAAAAAATTAGACTCTTTCATGATGAATAATGATTTTTCTAAAACCACTTCGGACCATTGTGTGTTTGTGAAAAATTTCTCGAATGGCAAATTTATTATTTTTTGCTTTATGTTGATGACATGTTAATTGTGGGTTAAGATTCTACCATGATAAACAGGTTGAAATTGGAGTTGAGCAAGTCTTTTGCTATGAAAGATTTGGGATCAGCAAAGCAAATACTTGGTATGAAAATTGTTCATGATCGCAAAAATGGGCTTATTTGGTTATCTCAAGAAAGCTACATTGAGAAAGTTCTTGAGAGGTTCAACATGGATAAAGCAAAGCCGGTTGGTTGTCCACTTGCGGGTCATTTCAAGCTTAGTTCGAATCAATGTCCTACAAGCGAGAAAGACAAGGAAAAGATGCAAAAAATTCCTTATGCTTCAGCAGTTGGTTCTTTGATGTACGCCATGGTTTGTACAAGGCCGGATATTGCTCACGCCGTTGGTATAGTGAGTCGGTTTCTCTCTAATCTGGGTAAAGAACATTGGGCAACAGTAAAATGGATTTTAAGATATCTTCGAGGGACTTCGAAGGTGTGTTTGTGTTTTGGGGATGGTAAGCCGATGCTTGATGGGTTCACAGATTCTGACATGGCTAGTGATGTTGATTCTAGGAAATCTACTTTGGGGTATTTGATAACTTTTGCATGGGGAGCTGTGGCATGGCAATCTAAATTACAAAAATGTATTGTTCTCTCAACTACCGAAGCTGAATTTATTGCCATTACGGAAGCTTGCAAAGAAGAGTTATGGTTGAAGAAATTTTTGCAAGAGTTGGGTTTGAAGCAAGAAAAATATGTGCTTTATCGTGATAGTCAAAGTGCTATTCACTTGAGTAAAAAATCTACTTTTCATTCGAGATCAAAACACATTGATGTGAGATACTATTGGATTTGTGATGTGTTAGATTCAAAATTGTTGCAACTCGAAAAGGTTTACAAAGATGATAATATTTCATATATGTTGACAAAGACTTTGTCGAGAGACAAACAATTGAAGTGTCGAATTTTGGCGGGTATGGTTAATGTCTCTACCTAAGTCAATAGGGAGAGAATTCTTGAGATATATCTCCTTATTGAAGTTTGAGACCCAATTGGATTTGTAAAAAGAATTTTAATTTGGTTTAGTTTGGGTATAATATATTTTAATATATTATATCTAATTTTTAGAGACCCAATTCAATTTGGATACAACTAGAGTTTGATAAAACAAATTCAAGACTCAACCATATATATATATGTGTGTGTATGGCTTTGTTTTAAAAAGAGAAAAAAAAAGGGCAACCGTTTTTTCTTGTGGAGCAGCAGCACTTTCTTGATCAATTGATTGGTGAGATAGTGCTTAGGTTAAAAAGCAATTCGGTGGAATCAAAAAGTTTGGGTCAGTTCTGATTCGTTTGGTTCGGCTTTCAGTTCTGTTTTTGGTGCATTATTTTGGGTCTTCTACATTCTGGTTTCGAAGATTTTTGTTCATCTATTTGGTGAGATCTTTTCTCTTGTTTATTTGTGATTATTTGGAATTCACCTAAGGGTGGTTTGTGAGATCATTCGTGTCTTGTTTGTAATCGTTTGGAAACTTATTTGGTTGATAATGGAATCGGATTTCGATCCCGTGGACGTACCTCACATTGAGGGAACCACGTAAAAATTCTTATGTTGCTTTTGATTTAATTTTTCCGCATTAATTTTTATTCCCATTGATTGATTTACTTGTGGGGAATCACATATTTTCCCTAACAATTTTTTGATTTTTTTTAAAAAAAATATCTAAAAAAATAAAGAGGTAATGTGTAACGACCCTCGTTACGAATTACCGATTAACCACCGACTTCGTAAACCGAATCGATTATATCGATAAGTGAATCAATAAAATACGAACCGATCGATCAAATCAAATCAATTGATTGAGTTTATCTATTGTATTGCATTTCTATCTGTTTGATCTATTTGATTATCTGTTCATGTTTTGTGTTTAAACTGTTACTTGAAGGCCTTATCGATGGCCGAATCGGGAATTGATTACTGTTTCATGATCATCATGAATTATGTGATTTTATGGTGTATTTAATTGAAAACTGATTAGGTATGATTAAATTAGGTTCAAGTGAGCCAATTATAAGAGTTGCCTTATTTACATGTTTGCCATTGCTAGTGGCCCACTTTATGAACCACCTTTGAGGCTTTGTTGTACACTCACCAAAACATTTCCTCAGCCTTGTTTGAGAGCTCCAACCGACTTTAGAGAGAGAGGGAGAGAATTGAGAGAGATTTTGGCTTCAACCTTGTACATTGTTTGGGAATTTGGAGGAAATTGGAGGATATTTGCATGATTGAGCTCCCTCACTTCTAATTCTACACCTAAGGTAGATCATTCATCTCCCTAATTGTGTCTTTGCATTGTTCTTGCATGGTTTTGAGCTAAATTGAGGTCAAGAGCCAATTTATGGCTCAAAGTGTTGGATTGTAGCTTAATCTTTGCATGCATGGCATACTCTTGCATTGTTGAGACTGTTCTTCATGGATTTTTGCATGCATGTCTATGTTGTTGCTTAGAACCATGATTTCACCATGTTTTTGGAGTAATAGACTCTTTTGAGCATGTATTGGAGGCTTTGATTTGATTCAATCTCATGCATGTCACTTTGTAGCATGTTCATGTATGTTCATGGAAAATGGGCTTGAAATTGGGTTGTTTGAAACATCCTTGGGCTTTGATTTTACAAATTGAGCTTTAAAACCTATTATTCTATGTGTTTACAAGAGTTTTCTAGAAAATGGGCCCAAGAGGATCGATATTGGTGGTTGAAAACTTGGTTTTGAACTTGGAATTCGAATCTGGGTTTTCCAGAAATTTTCGTCGCTTCGAAGGAAGTCAGCTTCGGCGAAATCAAGCTCGAGATTTTGACCTATTTTACAGTCCGTTCGAGCGGAGGGACGTGCGCTCGAGGGGAGAAATCGTGCATCCAAAGATCTTTGCATCGTTTCATCACCCGCCGGCGGAGAATGTACGCTCGAGCGGAATATTGTGTGACACGCTCGAGCGGAGAAGTTGACGCTCGAGCGGGGACCTTTGTTTGCTTGTCCGCTCGAGCGGGGAAACTTGCGCTCGAGCGGAAACCCTGTTTCACTGAAATTCTGAAACTGATTTCTGTGCACATCTTTGCATCCTCATTCCATCTTAGGCATTCTTAGGCCTAGTTTAAGACATCTTAATGAGGATATATAGGTGTACAACACACCGAGGCATAATAGGGAGTTAGTTATTATACTTCCCAACTGTTAAACTTAGAGTGTGTTCAATTAATCGTATAGGGTTGGCATTCGAGGAGACGCTCTAGCTCTTGATAGCTCGAACAACATGAGTAATGATTGTGTAAAGATATGTTAAAATGTTTATCTTTTGAATCTGAATCGAATCATCGAATCGATATTGTTTTGAATGAATGTATGTCCTATATTCTCGAACTGCATCAGGCATCCTTAGCACCCATCAATTCTTTATTCACAGAGATCTCTGTCGGTTCCCTCGTGGAACCACTACTGTCTACTGAATGATTGGCCATCATTACTGTTCGGTCTTTTAAGACCTACTGATACTGTTATGCTAATGGATGTACCACATATGACTGAATAACTGTTCTGACTGAAAGACTGAGATATTATTTAATGAACTGTTTTCATTACTGTAAGGACATTTCATTCTTAACCTCTTTACGCATTATGTTATTCACTGGGCTTTAGCTCACTGCTCATATATATATGTAGGTGTGCAGGCACTGGACCAAAGCTAGGCGCGTCGGAGTAAACTCCAGCTTTGTCAAGCTAACCAATGTGCCTCACTGCGAGGTTCCGAGCCTATTATGCTAAGGCTTAGGGGTGTTTTAGTACTTCCCCTTTTTGCACCGTTTTACTATTTTGTAATAACCGTATAGATTGCATAGACTGAAAGTTTACTGTACTGTCGAGTGGGGGTAAAGTCCCCGTACTGAATGATTGTAAATATTGTGCATAACTGTTCTGTACCGCATGTTTATATACATGAAAAACCTTTTTGGCATACACACTGTCACAGCTCATTGGACATTATTTATTTATCAGATGGCTTCCCAGCCATTACTCAGATTTCTTTTATCAGATATCATATGGGCCTTGATAATCTCGGATTCTTGGCGATTCTGATGCTAAACCCATAGGGTCGGGTTTGGGTCGTAACATAATGTGATACAAAATAAGTTAAAAGTCAAAAAATAACTTTTTATCTACTTGCCAAAACAAGTCTTAGTTGGTTTTTTTTTTAAAACTCCACATTGTAATCTAATTGATATTTGATTTTTTATGTGACATGTGACTAAACTCTATTAGGTGTTTTGGTGATAGGATCCTTCTTTTGAATTGGATTGAATTTGACCGTCAACTAATTAATTCGAAATCAAGACTCACTAATGTTGTGATGTTTCCAGGGAGATTTTTTTTTCTTGTTAAAAAAAAAAAGACCCTTTCATTTGGTAGGGTGTAGTTCTGCTGCTATTGTGCAGGGTGCTATCGTTTCCTGTCGATACGTGTCACCTCTTATAATGTATAAAACAACCATCTCACTATCCCAATCCTTTAAGTGGTGTTTTGAAAAATTAGTAAAAAGTTGATTTTTTGATTTTTTTAGTCTATTTTGTCTTTTTGTGAGTAAAAAATATGAAAGGTGATATGACAAAAAATGGGTAAAAAGCTAAAAATAAACTTTTTATTTGGTTGCCAAAGCACCCCTAATTTGCGTACAAAGTCAAAACACAACAAAATAAAAAGATGTATTTGACTATCATCGTACTCATCGCTCTGAAATAAGCTATATTGTAAGCAATGATCGAATTTCGAAGGAGTTAGATGGACGACTTGAAAATTGAATTTATACCCAATCGGAAGAAAAAGCAACTCAAACTTTGATTTCTTCAACAAAAATCCCCAGTTCTGCTACGTAACTCGAATAAGGCTCGCCTCGAATGGCTTGAATTCTAAAACGATGTCGTTTTGTAATTTTTTTTTTCGTTCTCTTTTCTCTTTGAAGATGAAGAGAGTAGAAAGAGATAAGAAGGAGCTGGGGAATCGAGAGAGAGAGAGAGAGAGAGAGCATCAACATCAACAACAATACATCATCATCAACATCAACAACAATCACAAAAAAAAAAATTGTATACACACAGATCTATGTTGTATATGTTCTTTCTTTGGTTAGATCTGTGCTGTGCTTTTTCTTCTTCTTCTTCTCTATACACACACAGATCTACACACACAGAGAGAGAGAGAGAGAGAGGTACACAGATTTATCTGTGTATACACATAGATGATGGCGGCGCCAGTAATGGGTGATTCCCCCTCCCTCTTCTCTCTTTCTTTTCTTCCTCTCTCTTCCTCTCTCTGTTTCAGAGATGTAAGAGAACAAAAAAGAAAAAGAAAAAAAACAACTGCCCAAAACGATGTCGTTTTGCGATCTTTCTAAGCTAAGGCATTTCGAGCTACGAAGTATTATTCTTTTTGGTAATAAGCAATTTTGTTTTGGCTTTTTTTTTTTTTTGGGGTGCTTGGACTCTATTTACTAGTTTGAACAAACAGTTTTGCTGTTGGTGATTTGATGAGTGCTATAAAAAAAATGTGGAAGCAAATATTTAAATGTTGATCTCTCTATGATTCTATCAGAAATGTCCTGTCATTTTCATAAGAAACCATTTACAAAGTGCACTATTCGCATGCTCATAATAAAAATGAAGGGTAATTGAAGTATCAAATGAAGGTATGTACTACTTGAAGTTGATGATGATGAGCTCAGTTGATGACAGACCCACTCACTAATCCAACTCAGATACAGCTAGCTGGGTTTTCACACTTCCCATCAACGTACCTTGAAACCTCACCATTAAAGCCACTGCTTTCAAAAAATATACCTCCAGATATTCATCTTCCCTACTCTGTTATCGCTAATCCTCCTCAGCACAAAATCTCTGTAGCTAATGGAAATTCTGCAGGAAAACATCCACAAGATCCAAACAGGCATGATGTATCTTGCACTAGATCGAGTAGAGTTTAGAGTTTTGAAAGTGTAACAAAAAAGAAAGATGCAGATTGTTGTTGTAATCCTTAGTGTTTTGGGAAGTTGGTAAAAAGCTAATTTTTAGCTTTTTTGGTAGTTTTTTTGGCTAAAAAAGCCGACTTTTTTGGCCAAAAAGACTAAAAAGTCAAAAAGCTAACTTTTTTAGCAAGTTGCCAAAATGTAATTTTTTGTTTCTCTGCCATTAATATAGATATCTTGCTAAACTACGTATATCTTGTATTTGTATGTGACATGGATAGGCCCACAAGGACCACAGCCCACAGTGAACAAACCCAAGCCCACCATTTAGACCCCATTGCATAACCCGGGTAGTAAAACCCAGGACAGTTGGAGGCCAACTAAGCAGGGAAGGCCAATAATACTCGGACACATGGCAGGTGTAGAACAGGCCACGTCAGTAGACAAAGATCTGCAAAGTTATTGCCACAATACATCACCATTAATGCGGCCCATCACAGCATTAATTACGACAACACCTTCCCGTCGGAACAGCGCTCCTTACCCTGAACAAGGTAGGCTGCATCACAAAGCTTTGCGAGGAGGCACGTCGGAAGGGACAGTGAAATGATTACCAAGGAATATAAGCAAGCATGGAAGGCAAGAAGAAGGTTAAGCATTTTCTATTCCTTTAACCCTCTCTCTCTCTTTCTCTCTCTCTCTTTCTATCTATATCTACTACTTCCACTTCTAATTTACACGCCGGAAGGTTCACTGAGGGACTACCCTGTTCCCCGTTGAACTTGTTTGCAGGTTTTCCAGTGGGCTTCATCACTCGGGCGTGGGCTTGAGGAGCTTGGATCAGTCCGATCCATCTCTTGTAAGCAGGCTGTCATCGGTTGGGCGCGTCTGTAGAACTGGTTTGTCCGTGCGCCAGTTGTGTTCATTGTCGCCGGAGACCCTATTCCAGTAACCTTTTCACTTAACCCGTCAAGTGTATGGTCACGACTAGATCCATGGCTTCCCACCATAATGCTGCCGATCATCAAGCCGACCCTTCCAATCCAAACAACCCGCCACAATACTTCATCAAACTTATTAACAGCATCAACCGCATGGCCGAGCAAAACCAAGCCTTAATAAACGCTCTGCTCTAGAGAAACCTCCCCATCCCTCCACCGCCACCTCCAGATATCTTGCCCAACCCAGAACGAACTCCCGGCCATACAGCCCCACAACCCAATCCACTTAACTTGGACGATTTAAAACCTCCCCACCCACATATAAATCCACCACCTCCACCCCCACACCCACACCCACACCCATTGGTCATAGCACCAGCCCCCGAGGGAGAGGCCAGCAGCATCCAACACCTGTCTCCCTCTGGTGGTGACAACATCTCCCTCTGGGACGCTGAACTCCGAGCCATAAAGCTCCAACTACAAGGGGTTATGCAGAATATCTAGCATAAGTCCTCCATTACCGCAAACTTGCCATTTGTCGCCTCCATCCGAGACAAACCCCTGGCTACCAAATTCAAAATACCCACCATTGACTCCTTCGATGGCACAACCGACCCGGTCGACCATCTGGAGACCTACCGCACCCTCATGATCCTCCATGCCATCCCTAACGAAATCATGTGCCGAGCCCTTTCATCCTTGATGAAGGGTCGGGCTGTGGTTTAGCCAGTTACCACCAGACTCAGTCTCCACTTTTCAGCATCTCAGTGACTCTTTCTTGAGCCATTTTATCGGAGCTCAGCGCCAACGACGCTCGGCCACCCAACTACTCAACATCCGTCAGACCGAGGGGGAATCACTGCGTAGCTTCGTTACTCGCTTCAACACCGAAGCCCCACAAGTTGCCGAAAATGACGACAAGGTCATCCTCACAGCTTTCATGGCCGGTTTGCGGTCATCTGATTTCCTTTTCTCCCTCTCTAAGAACCCCCCGACCTCCATGGCAGTCCTACTCTCCAAAGCCCAAAAATACATGAATGCCGAGGATTCACTAGCCGCTCGGCAAGATCCAACAGCCAAAAACCCGACCTCCAGAGAAAAGAGAAAAGACCAAGAACCCGACAACGTCCAGTATAATAGCTAGACACCCCGCTATACCGATCGACCCCCTCTTGGGCCAAATTACCGATCACTTCGATCATTTCGAGCGGTATACACCTCTCAATTCTCCCATGGAACATGTCCTCAACCAGATCCAACGGGACTACCCCCTCAAATGGCCTCTCCCTCCACGGAACCCTTCCAATCGGAAAGACCAATCCAAATATTGCCGTTTCCACCAGGACCATGGCCATAACACTGACGATTGCATCAGTCTCAAGGATCAGGTGGAGACCCTCATCTGCCAGGGGCGTCTAAGCCGATTCACAGACACCCGCCTTCAGCAGAGGCAAAGAACCGAACCCCACAGAGACAATCGCCGACGCAGCCCACCACGGCAGCCAGCTCAACCAAATCCAGGCCATGATCGACCTCCGCAACAGCCTCGGCCCCAAGGTAACCCACCCCCGCCAGTTGGTGAAATCAGAGTTATTTCAGGTGGACTCGCCTGCGGGGGACCATCCCGTTTGGCTCAGAAGGCAGAACTTAAAAAAATACGTCAGGGTTCAGATAAGGCAGTCACCACGATAGACCGACCCCCCAAGCAGCCCAAGCAGTGGATAGAGCCCATCACCTTCACGGACGCCGACTGTACAGGCATCCGTTATCCTCATGATGACCTCCTTGTCATTTCGGCCATCCTCTCTAACTACAAGGTCAGAAGAGTTCTCATCAACAATGGCAGCTCTTCAGATATCATCTTCCTCAACTGCTTCTGCCAGCTCAAGATTGGGGAAGAAAGCTTATCTCCACTCCAAACCCCCCTGGGCGGCTTCACCGGCGACCGTGTGACCTCCATTGGTTCCATTGATCTTCCCATCACCATTGGCGAATACCTACGACAGGCCACAAAGTTGCTCACCTTCCTTGTGGTCGACTGCCCATCTGCCTACAACATCATCCTGGGCCGCACCGCCCTAAACGCTTTCCAAGCCATCACATCCACCTATCATCTTGCCCTCAAGTTTCCCACTGAGCTCGGGTCGAGCATCGAGGAGAAGCGAGGCCGTGGCAGGAGTGTTATGTTGCTTCACTTAAAGAAGTCAAGCTGAAGGAGGCCATGATCATTGAAGGACTTGATGTCCGAGACGAAGATGAGCTGATCAGGGGAGAACCTGTTGAGGAGCTCATTGAGGTTCCCATCGACCCTACTAACCCAACAAAAACTGTCAAGATCGGCAGTCAACTATCCCCCCAAGCCAGAGCCGACCTTACTGCCCTCCTGACCGAGCACAATGACGTATTTGCCTAGATCCACTCAGACATGCCAGGCATCGACCCCTCCTTCATAACTCACCGCCTCAGCATCGAACCCTATTTCCGACCATACCACCAAAAGCAGCGTATTTTCCACCCAGAGCGTAATAATCTCATAGCTGCAGAGGTGGACAAACTCCTCGAGGCTCAATTCATTCAAAATGTCAATTATCCTAAGTGGCTGTCCAATGTGGTTCTAGTCTGCAAGAACAATGGTAAGTGGCGTCTCTGTGTCGATTACTCTGACCTGAATCGAGCTTGCCCCAAAGATAGCTATCCACTCCCCCGCATTGATCTGCTGGTCGACGCCACGGCCGGTCACCAAATGCTCAGCGTCATGAATGCTTTCTCCGGATACAACCAAATCTTGATGCACTTATCTGATTGGGAACACACATCCTTCATCACCGATCGGGGTACCTACCACTACCGTGTCATGCCGTTCGGACTGAAGAATGCGGAGGCCACCTACCAACGGTTAGTCAATGCAGTTTTCCATCATCAGATCGGTCGGAACATGGAGGTATATGTGGACGACATGCTAGTCAAAAGCAAACTCTCCACTGACTATCTGACCGACCTACGGGAGACCTTTGCCACCCTTCGCAAGTACCAGATGAAGCTCAACCCAGAGAAGTGCACCTTTGGCGTAGGATCTGGAAAATTCTTGGGTTTTATGGTCAGTCAGCGCGGCATTGAGGCCAACCCGGAAAAGATCAAGGCCTTGATTGAGATGCAGTCACCCAAAACTGTTAAGGAAGTTCAACGACTCACTGGTAGAGTGGCGGCCCTCAACCGGTTCATTTCCCGCGCAACAGATAAGTGCCTACCATTCTTCAAAGTCCTTCGGCAGACTTTCGAATGGACGACTGAATCCGAAAAGGATTTCTAGCAGTTGAAACAATGCATGGCCAACCCTCCATTCTTTCACAAGCAATCACGGGCGAGCCCCTCTTCCTCTATTTAGCGAGATTTAACACGTCGGTCACGGCTCTTATACGGAAAGATGGCTCACCCAGCGGCCTCTACTACATCACGAAAGCGTAAGCGGAGAATTATCCACTGTTAGAAAAGCTGTCCCTGGCCTTGGTTACCGCCTCCAGACGACTTCGTCCTCACTTCCAGGCCCACTCCATAGTGGTCCTCACCGACCAACCCCTGAAGAAGATCATCCAGCAGCCAGAGCTTTCTGGCCGACTTATGCAATGGTCAGTGGAACTCAGCCAGTTTGACATTTCCTACCGCCCTTGCACAGCAATCAAGGGGCAAGTTGTAGCCGACTTCATTCTGAAATTCACCAATACCACCCCAACCACTACTCCTCCACCTCCACCAACCTCTGCTGAACTATAAGACCCCCATTCTTGGACTCTTAACGTCGACGGTTCATCCCGGAGGGAAGGTAGTGGGCGGGCCTCATCCTCACCTCCCCTGAAAGTGGTTATTTCAAATGCGCTCTCCGTCTCTTGTTTGAGGCCAGCAACAATGAGGCCGAATATGAAGCGTTGATAGCAGGCCTCCGTCCGGCCAAAGACATTGGTGTTAGCCACATCCGCGTGTTCAGTGACTCCCAGCTCATCATCGGTCAGATCACGGGGGAATTCGATGCCAAGGATGGCACAATGCGGACTTACAGGGACATGGCACTACCCCTTGTTCGCCTCTTCAATACTTTCCAGATCAAACACATACCTCGGACGGAAAATTCCAAAGCAGATGAGATGGCTCAGTTGGCCTCTGCCGATCAGTCCGACCTCAGCCACGGAGTCCGCCTCGAATACCTAACTCATCCTGCCATCACACTCGACCTACACGAAGTGCAGTTCCTCCAGATCGAACCCATCCCTTGGGCATCCGACATCATATTTACGGCGGCGAGGGCCCTCACAGATGATAAACAAGAGTCGCCAAAGTAAGGGCTCGTCGTCCAATTATCTTCTCAATGGTGACATCCTGCCTGGCGTGGTTTTAACCGACCATATCTGCGATGCCTCAATTCAACACAAGCAACCTATGTCATGCAGGAAATCCATGAAGGAATTTGTGCCAACCACTCGGGCGGCAGGTCCCTAGCACACAAAATACTCCGCACTGGTTACTTTTGGCCAACTCTTAATCAAGATGCGACTGATTTTGTCCTCAAGTGCGATAAGTGTCAGCGCTTTGCCAACATCCCCCATGCCCCACCTACAGAGTTGATCACGCTTTGTAGCCGCTATCCATTCGCCAAATGGGGGATCGACCTGATCGGTCCACTTCTCACTGGCCGAGGCCAGACCAAGTTCGCAGTCGTCGTCATTGACTACTTCACCAAGTGGGTAGAGGCTGAACCCTTAGCCACCATTACTGAGCGGAACACAACCAAGTTCATCTGGCAATCGATCGTTTGCAGGTTTGGCATCCCTCAGGCCATTGTGTCAGACAACGGCAAGCAATTTGACAACGCCAAGTACAGAAAGTTCTGTGCAGACTCCATATTCGACCATGTTTCTCCTCCCCTGGCCATCCCCAAGCTAATGGCTAAGTTGAGGTCACCAATCGTTCTCTTCTGAAGATCATCAAGGCTAAGCTGGAAGCTGCTAAGGGACTTTGGGCTAAGGAACTGCCGAATGTGCTCTGGGCCTACCGGACAACAGCTCGGACCCCCACTGGAGAAATCCCCTTTCGCCTAACATACGGCGCTGAGGCGGTTATTCCAGTGGAAATCGGTCTGCCTACTTCACGAGTTCTACATTCGGATCCAGCGCTCACTGAAGAGCTCTGTCGGGCTGATTTGGACCTAATTGAAGAGCTCAAAGAGACCGCTGCAGTCAGATTGGCCTTATACCAACAGAAAATGAGAACGCACTACAACCGCAAAGTCCGACCACGGGAATTTGCCGTAGGAGATCTTGTCTTAAGAGAGGCCACTCTTGCCACCAAAAATCCGACTGAGGGAAAACTGGCAGCCAAATAGGAAGGACCTTATATTGTAAAAGCCAGACCGCGTCCAGGCACTTACCGACTTCAAGACATGGAGGGTCGCGACCTTCCTCACCCATGGAACGCTGAACACTTGAAACGCTACTTTCAATAAGCTATTTGTATCACTCAATTGTTGTACTTTGTTTTTGACGCAATATAAATTTTGATCATTGGACTACATTCCTCATGACAACAATTTTGTCTCCCAGCTACCCTTGTTGCCTCAATAACATTTTTACTTGCAGCACTTACTCGAAGCCTCAACCAGACTGAGCACCAAAAGCCTCGGCCAGACCGAGCACTTCAAAAGCCTCACCAGATCGAGCACCAAGCCTAGCCTCGGCAGGCCAGGCACTTCCAAAGCCTCGGCGGACCGAGACTTCCAAGCCTCACCAACCGAGCACCAAAGCCTCGGCCAGGTGAGCACCAAAGCCTCGGCAGACTGAGCACCAAAAGCCTCCGCCAAACCGAGCACTTCAAAAGCCTCAGCCAGACTGAGCACCAAAAGCCTCAGCCAGACCAAGCACTTCAAAAACCTCGGCTAGACCGAGCACTTCCGAAGCCTCAGCCAGACTGAGCACTTCCAAAGCCCTCAGTCATGATCGAGTGCTCCAACAGACTCAACCGGACTGAATGTCACCAATGCAGGTCCAGAATGCCTTACTTACAACCTCAATTCCACCATCAGTAACATTCCATAATCATATCCTTAATAAAATCTACAATGCGCATTAAGGAGTTCCCTACTTTCCTTTGACAGTCACAATTCCAAATCAAAGTTTTTACACTACCCTTTACTTAGTCAAAATTCCCAAGATGTTCTCACATGTTTCATTTACTAATCAGATTATTTCCTCCACCATCTAGCGTGAATTTTTATATAAATTTTTATACAAGTCCCATGTCAGCTTACATTGCGCATTAAGGGGTTTTTTACTTTATGTTGCATTGAAGATTTATCCAAGTCCAACTTTACTCTGCATCACGGAGTCCTTTACTTTACTTTGCATTGAATTCTTATACAAGTCCTATTTCAACATTACTTTGAACTTCACTGAATTTTCATACAACTCCCATTTTGCTCTGCATTCAGTTTCTATCTAATTCAATCCCACTCCCCTTTAAGTTTTTATACAAGTCCAGTCTCACTATGCATAAAGGATCTTTTAACTTTACCCAATATTGGATTTTTATTATACCTCTGTAAGACTTATACATAAGCAAACACAATCGAATCATAGAAACTCAAAGGAAATTTTATTTATTCAGAAACATGTACATCAGTCCATTACAATACTTCAAAACAAAAAAAAAAAATATAATAATAATACAATGTGTGCACAAAAACAAAAACAACAAAGTGGGTCTCTTCCGTCTTCTCCAGTCATTCTTCTTCACTAAATACCAGGTCTTCCTCTTCAACGCCTTCATCCAGGGGGGTCTGGGCCACATCATCTTCCCCAATCGTTACACTACTAAGGTTAAGTCCTGGGAACAGCTCCTCAGCCCTCCGTTTGAACATTTTCCACCCACTGTCCTAGTACTCTGCCATTTCGTGTTTGTAGAAGTCTGACTGCTGGAAGCTTGCAATGACTTCAGACTTAGTTCTCCCCCCAGCAGTCGTCCTTGATGGGCCATCCCCCCCAGAGTCCTCCCTTGCTAAACTGCTGGCAACCGCAACATCAACAGCCATCTGAAATTGCGAGCTCCTTGAATCGCTCATCCACCGGCCAGACAAGATCAGGGTAGGCCGCCCTCTCCGAGGCCGCCTTCGCCTTCGCCTCGTCCAGCTCCTTCATCAAGGTCGCCTTTTCAGCTGTAGCCTTAGCCCTCCCCTCCTCTAACTCCTTCGCCAGGCTCTCTTTTTCCGCCGCCAATTTGGCCCTCTCAGCCTCCAACTCCCTCTTCAAAGCCTCTCCCTCAGCAATCAACTTCGCTTTCTCCGCATTCACCTCATTCTGATACTTCTCCTTCTCCTCCTTTGCCTTCGACCGCTCGCTCTCTAACTCTTTCTGCAGAGCATCCACCCTACCATCCGCCTCATCCTTTTGCCTAACTAGCTCTTCATTGTTGAGCATCGCTTCTTCATGGCGTTCAACCGCGACGGCACAAGCCTTCTGGGCCTCATCCACCTTCTTCCACTCGCCAGCCAGTTGGAACTCGAGCGACACAACCTGGAGGCGCGTGTCCTCCAGCGCCCCCTTGGCCGCTTGCAGATTGGCATGAGCACTCGCCTAGCTTGCACTCTCCTTCTTCAAGTTTGTGAGCTGAGTCTTGGCTTCTTCCGCCTTTAGCTTGGCAGCCCCCGCCTTCCTCAGAAGGGCCCCTGCCAAGGTGGTTACCTCTATTTGAGCGGAGCGTAACCCTCAAGAAGTCGGCCTCACTTGAATTTGGGCGCCAAGCAGAGTGACTCATCTACGAACTTCACCAAGCGATTTGCTTCAGACCTGGCTGGGCCTTCTTCTCCCTCCAACCGGCCCGGCCACAAAGACGGCATGATAGATGGTCAGATTTAGGTGACTCCCTTCCCGGGCGCAGACCCCTAGGGTCGTTCCTCCCCCTTTTGTCCAGGAACACTCCTCCCCGCCCCTACGTTGATCCCCGCCATCACTGGCACAACTTCCCTGACCTGTGAGGATACGTCCACCACCTCTGGGACGACCACCCTTTCTGGGGTCTCCTCCACTTCCCCTCCTCCACCTATTTGGCCTGGCTGGCCTCTTCCACCCTCACTTCCTTTCTCCTTTTTTGTGCTGGCTCTTCCTCACTTCGCCTCAACCTCTTCTTCTTCTTCTTCCCTACGCCCAACACCTCCATCTCCTTCAACGACCTTTCATTTAGAGGGTCTTTTGGGAGCGGTCAGCACAAACTCGCCCAAGTTCTTCTCTCCCAAGAGTGAGGACACGGCCGAATCCTCTCCTCGCGAATCGGGTCAAGGCTTGGCTTGCGCCTCTTTGAACTTCTGCGCTTTCACCAAGATGGCTTGATCTTCTGCCTCCTGCACTCTTCTCCTGGCCTCCAATTCCGCTCGGTCGAGGTCCCCACCGATCGGTTTCGGACCCAACCCCGCCTCAAACAGCGCGAATGGCTGAACGAGCTCATCCTACTTAGTTTTTTCCTTCTCCCTCCACTCCTTTACTCTCTTCACCATCTCCTCTGCTGCCGCCCCCAATTTTCGCTCCACAGACCTGGTTGGCACCTTCCACACCGTGCGCACACCAGCCCCTCCAGAGGTGGACACGTAGAACCACCGTAGCCTCCAACCTTTGATGGACGTTGGCAACCTCGCCACCAAACCCTTCCCTGCCGCCGCCTGAAGGGTGACCCAAGTCTCCTGCTGCCCTGATGCTTTGTAGCAGCCGAAGAACTCCTCCACAGTCATGGTCTGCCCTCCATTCGCCTTCGGCCACGCACTTGCGCATCCCAGCAAGATCTTCCATGCATTGGGCATTAGTTGCCCTGGTGCTACCTCCAGATGGTTGAGCACGTCCACCACTATTTGTGGCAGTGGCAACCTTAGCCCACCCTTTAGGGCTTCCTCATAGAGAGAAAACTCTCCTGGCCTGGCGTCAGACGGCCTCTCTGTTGATGTGGGCAGCGACAACTCCACCTTCACAGGAATCTGGTACCTTTCGCGAATAGCCTCCAACTTCGCCGTAGTAATAATGGATTTGTCAGCCCTCGAATGCCAGTGATCTGGTTCCACTTGACTGATCGGCGTCGGCGCCGCAATCATGGTGGAACCAAGGGATCGCACCCCCGACTCCCCTACTCTTTCTGCCCTATACTGTGCTGCTAACTCCTCCGCATCATCGTCCCCTAGCGGGTCCACCCTCACAATCGCAGCTTCTTCCTGGGCCATTTCTAAGCTGTGTCTGCGAATCACCTCTGATGCAGGTGCAAGAAAATTGAAAAAGTGCTTCAAAGGTGTATCGTCACCAACGAAGGAATTGACACTAGGGATATTTTGAGTTTTTGTAAAGACGTAGGTGAATCGAATGATACCAAAAGCCCACGGTTTGCCTGTATTCCAAGGATCCAAATTAATGTTCGCCAGTTTGAAAACTTTTCAAAATCATCCGCCAAAACTGTTTTTTCAACCCCAAAATGACCTATCGTTTCGTTTTTACTCCAACGCCCCACTTCCCCCCCCCCCCACGATCCTGTCACGTGTATGGTCACGATGCACTGACTCCTCTACTTACCTTGTCTTTTTCACTTCAAATCACCACGTGACACGCCGCCTTTTGAGCCTCGTGCCCCTCCGCTCGGCCATCTTCGTGGTCGGCACCCTTCGTGGTCAGTATTCTTTACGGTCGGCCTCTCCCGCTCGGCCACCCTCACGGTCGGCCTCTCCCACTCGGCCACCCTCAAGGTCGGCCTCCCCCGCTGGACCGCCCTCGCGGTCGGTCTCCCCCTGCCGGTCGGACTCATCTTCCTCATTACTATTCCCTTCGTTGGACTGAAGCTGCACTCGGGAATGGGGGACTACTGACATGGATAGGCCCACAAGGACCACAGCCCACAGTGAACAAACCCAAGCCCACCATTTAGACCCCATTGCATAACCCGGGTAGTAAAACCCAGGACAGCTGGAGGCCAACTGAGCAGGGAAGGCCAATGATACTCGGACACATGGCAGGTGCAGAACAGGCCACGTCAGCAGACAAAGATCTGCAAAGTTATTGCCACAATACATCACCATTAATGCGGCCCATCACAGCATTTATTACGACAACACCTTCCCGTCGGAACAACGCTCCTTACCCTGAACAAGGTAGGTCAGATCACAAAGGCTTTTATGAGGGAGGCACGTCGGAAGGGACAGTGAAATGATTACCAAAGAATATAAGCAAGCATGGAAGGCAAGAAGAAGGTTAAGCATTTTCTATTCCTCTAACCCTCTCTCTCTCTCTATCTATATCCACTACTTCCACTTCTAATTTACACGCCGGAGGGTTCACTGGGGGACTACCCTGTTCCCCGTTGAACTTGTTTGCAGGTCTTCCAGTGGGCTTTATCACTCAGGCGTGGGCTTGAGGAGCTTGGATCAGTCCAGTCCATCTACTGTGAACGAACTGTATCATCAGTATGTATACTTGTTCTTTTGTTATTGTTTATTGTATGATTGAAACCATGTTCTTACAAAACAATTTCTAAATCTATCATCTCCCTAAAACCTAAAATGTTTAGTTTCATACACAAAAATACAATACAGGCTATCATATAGACTCAATTCCATGCCAGAGGTTGGTGGGGCTACCTTGAAATATTCAATTCTTGTGTATTTTTGGGGTCTATGCAAACTAGGGGTCATTAACAAAATAAGCAACTACTTGTAGCTAAGATTCAACTATCGCACAAATAAATGAACTGGTGTCATTAGATGCATTAATGCAAATTAAATATTTTTCATGGTTTTGTGTTTTGCTGCATTTGGTGGATGATGCTTAAGTAAACTAATATTCAACTAAAAAAGGAAATATATATATATATATATATATGAAAAACTAAATTAAAACAAGAGAAATAGATACAATGTCAAAAGGAGCATTAATTTCTTTTAAGCTTTGGTTGGTTGTGCTAAGAAAATGAGAAGAAAATGAATGGGTATTGTGGGGGCATATTTTTTGAATAACAACACGTGACCAAGGTGGCACCGAAATGCCAGCCGAGGTGCCATGTGTCCTAATCATGACGCCGAGATGATCTCGGTTAGGCCGAGGTTATTTGTGGAGATACCGAAACCTGGGATAAACGGATAAGCTATAAGAGTCCCAAAATGGGGAAAGACCTCAGCCTGGATAAGGATAAAGCTGTTAGGGAGTTTATCTTTATCTATTAGAGAGTCCGGGATGAGTATTGGACCAGAGTCCAAGGGAAGCTAGGCTTCTACAGGGATCATGTTAGTGTTGACTATAAAAGTAAGGCACCTTCGTGGGTCTAAGATATGCTTTTGTTTTCTGGTTAGTGAGTTAAAGCACTAATTGATATCTTTGAAAGATAATTGAGTACCGACTTAATCGTCGGAGTACCCCCGGGTGGACGAACCACTGCCGGAGTCTTATCATTCGATGACAGGTCGTTCGAGAGCAATCTATTCTGCCGGTATTCTCCAGCTGAGTACCTGTTTGGCAGTGTGGTCAGAAAACAGCACACAAGTATCTCTAAAAAGTCCACCTTTAATTTCCATCTTGGTTACCTATTGTAAAATGATTAAGCACAAGTAACTCCATTGATTTTTATTTTTTATTATTTTTTTATTTTTTAACTACAAATTTAAGATTTGAATACGCATTAGAACTAAAAAATTCCAATTATTATTTGCTAATTCAAGATATTTGAGAGTTAGCTAGGCCATGCATGAATAATGGGGGTTATAATGAATTTCTATATCATGCAAATTTCACATCAAGATCATGATATTCATGTATTGTATGACATAGGATTCTTGTGAATAAATTTTACAACCTTACCAATGACAACTATCCCTTTTGCAAAAGTTAGACATTCATTCAAATGGCTCATTTTGATTTCATCAAAGCAAGTGTTTCAGTAAATTATTTATAAAAACTGTTTTCGAAAAAAAATTTGCCATTAAGGGGAATCATCAAAATGTTGCTAAAAAAAATTGAAAATTATTTTTACAAGAATATAGAAATTATAAAAGCAATGCATGTTTTCGAATTTTTATTTTATTTTGTTTATGAAAATAAGAAAAACAGAAAGTATTGAAAAGGAAAATACAATCAATGGTCATATGATGGTCCCAACTCAATATTATGTGGAATCATTCTCTCGAAGAGAGAGTAAAGGTAACATTACTTGCTACCTCTTACAGACACTACAGGAAAAAAGAGTTTAGACGGCGTTTTTTTAACGACGCATTTTTAAACGTCACTATTTTTTATATTTAACGACGTTTTACAAAACGTCGCATATTTATTTAATAAAACGACACCGTTTTATAACCAGAGGCGTTTTAAAACCGCCTCCAAATGCGTTAATGCCTCACGCTGGGCCTCCTTCTTATCAAACCCTAATTTTGAATCTGGGATTCGCGTTAGACCCAAATCCAGCGCTCTCTCTCTCTCTCTCTCTCTCTGTGAGAGTGATTTCAAGCTCCACCACTTGTTCATTCTCAAATCGAGGTAGTTGTGTTCTTGCTGCTATAGATTCGCTCTTGCACTTGTTCATTCTCAAATCGAGGTAGTTGTTCATTCTCAAAATAGATCAAATCGATTCTCAAATCGAATCGAGGTAGCAAGAACACATCAAATCGAAGCTCCACCACTTGTTCATTCTCAAATCGAGGTAGTTGTTCATTCTCAAAATAGATCTACCGTTAACGAAGGTGAGCTTCACTCTCTCTCTTTCTCTCTCTAAACATCTATCTCTTTCCATCCTCTCTAAACCCTTATCAGAGCGATTGAGAGATTCATCTCAATGATTTCATCTCAGAGATTCAGAGCGATTTCATGTCAGTGATTTCATCTCAGTGAGAAAATAGATCATGAAAATCGATTTATCATTACTCGTTAACGGTAGATCTATCGAACATATGATATGTTAAGCTTCAATCAGGTAGATCTATCATTTTTCACACACACACACACACACACACACACACACACAGATCATGAAGTCTATGGGTTTGGTTCTTCATCTTCTTCACATATATTTTTTTTTTGGCCGATTTGAGATCTGAAGCTTCGTTCACAACAGATCTGTCATTTCCTCACTAGACAAAAAGAGTCAACTGAAGCAAGAAGAGAACAGAGATATCAGTACCGATCGATTGGCAATGTCATCCCTCTCAAACACCACACCGATCTCTCGAGATTCACTCTTGAGTGTCTCCAAAGGCGACAAATCACAAAGGTTTTACACTTCCTTAGACGTTAATTGCATTTAATTTATTTTATTTTTATTTTGGTTACTTCTCTGTTTGGATTGTGGAGAGAAAAGAAAAGAAAGAAGCATTCACAAATAAATGCAATTTGTTTAATCAAATTCATGATTTATCACTATGAAACTGTGATGTATGTAGGGCTACACTTTAAATAAATTTTTTTTTTTTAAATTTATTTAATTTTTGTAGGGCGATTCAAGATTGGGCAGTGTCAATTATTAGTTACTTTGACAAGAACATGAACCTAGCTCATGCCGAAATTCAATCAAGTGGCCGCCAAGCATGTTGCAACCCTTGTTGTTTTGCCCTGTGAGTTTGAGTTCTATTCATGAAAAGCCATGGTTATTTGGATTTGCAATATATAAATAAAAAATGATGTCAAATTAGTATTCTGATATATTTTTTAATTAGGAATGTGTTGGGTAATCTTGTTCTTGATAAATCTGACATTAACCAGAGAATGTTGAATCCAATTTCATGGTAAGTTGGAGTAAGGGTATTTTGATATTCCGTACTTGTGACATGTAGCCCTAATCTATTATATAAAGCACACAATGTCACACAATTTTAATTGCAAAAAATCCCCAACAACATTAGATTTTTCCAAATATTTGCCTTGGATAGCGGTTAAAATGTAAAATCCACCAACTAAAACTATTGTTAAGTGACTACTTCCTCTCCACTCTCATCCACGATCTCGTCAATTGCACATATTACAGTGATTACTCTAGTAATATTATATATATCTAGTTGGGAAGGGGTATATCCGTATCTTGTTTGTAACTCTTTCTCACCATAGTAAAACCGCAGTGACTGCTAACATAGCCTTATTTTTAGTGTGATCTATGTAAATCTTGTGTGTGTGATTTAAAATTCATGTTTATTGTTATTCTCGCTTTTTCTTTGAATTACGCCTAGGTGTTCTGCAATTCTAAAGTTCTTAGATGCATAATTGTGGATTTTACAAAACCAATGTAATCCCAAATGAAGAAAGAGGTGAGATCTGGTTTATAAATGCCTACCTCCCAAAATCAATATTGTAAAATATATAAACTTGATCACTTATCTTTTAATATTCAAATAATCAAAATGTAAAAAATATTTAAATATAATATTTTGATTAGTTCAACTTGACATTAGTGTAAATTTTTTCAAAATTTTGGCCAATTTCAAATGATTAACTTCGGTTCTATCGATTTTTTTCACAACCCTACCCTATCCTTTCTCCTCAATTAATTTCCTTGTTCATAGTTTCTATCATTACAGGAGGCCTCCTTGTTTGCTTCTATATATATTTGTATTAACATGAAAAAGTTTCACCAAAATCATCTCAAGTCTTTGTTGGTCAAGCTATTTGGTCGATCTTAAGCTTTTACGATCATTTCAAAACACATTTTATGAAAAAAATTTCGTTATTTATGACATTTTTGTATTATATAATGTATTAATGTGATGGAAGATGGAACATATTTATGCGAGCTTTGTAAAATAATTTTTAAATGTGACAGCTTCGTAACATTTTGAAACATTGTAAAAGTTTGTGCTTAACGATTAGCTTCTTATTATTTTTACACCCTAGACTCGAGTTCTTAGCTACAACATCTCGATGGTTCTGCAAGAATATGGAAGACAAATGATGGTGTTCCATTGACTTCTTTAACTCAGAACCGGTATAGTTGATTTAATCTAACAATGTTGGTGGTACCACTATTTTTTCAAATATTTGCCGATGTTTTCAAATATATGTTATTTTCTTTTCCTGCAGGTCACTCTATTACTAAGTTTTGCCTCCGTGTCATGCCAAGTCCCAATCCACGAGAAAGGTAATTTAGAGTAAAACCCTTTCAACGATTTATATGGAGAATTTGTATTTATATATATATATATATAAATTAAAATAAAAAACACCGTAATCTAGAATTGATGCGTTCTTTTGGCAATACATTTTTTTTTAAGTACAAAAGTTGATCATTATTTTTTCTAATGGCTCAATCAATTTGATGATTTGAAGCACTGTGGGCTCTTCAATGTTATTTATGGTTCCTAAATTCAGTTAACTTGCAGAGGGTTGGTGATAAACTCTACAACTATCTTCACTATGTATGAGCACTGCAACTGTCTTCACTCTCTATAAAGCCTATAACTGCAATGACTCGCAAACTGTTGGGGTTTGTTTTCCTTTGCTTTTTCTTTTTTTGAAAAAAATTTGTGCAGGACTCTACTGGACAATACAGGCCAAGTCTTCTATATGAGCCAACAATTTGAGAAGTTTCGTATAAGTTTCCAGTACTAGTTGTAGCTAACTTAGTTATGTGTAATGGAACTGCTGTAGTTGTTTTTAGCTTTGGCTTGTGTTGTATGCATATCTCCTTTGATGTGAAACACTCCTTTGATGGTATATGTCCAAAACCTATTCATCAATTTCATGTTCTTCCTCGGTTTGATGTAGGTTTTTGATGTCAATATGATTTCAATTTTGAGTTGGTAGGTTGGACTTGGTTTCCACAAACAAACCGAATCCAAGCCATTCACATATTGAATCCACCAGCGACCCAACAAGAAGCATCTCTTATTCCAACAACAATTTGATTATTAATCACAAAAGTTTGGATATGACAGTAACTTTATTAGCACTATACACTTGCTAGGATAACATAAACTCTAGCAAGACTAACAACACACTGGTTACTCAGATGCCATATCCACAAGAAGAGATGACTTCTAGTCTTCTCTTCAAGGTAAGGTATAAGTTGCAACACCCAATTCTGAATTAGAGGAGTGTCAATTTTCAAAAACAAAAACAAAAAAGAAGAAGAAGAACATTGCAAAGGTTGGAAAAGAAAAGATTGATCGAGTAAATGAATTGATAAACAAAAGTAGTAAATATCGAACCTCCACACTTATAACCAATAGGACGATCGGCAATGTTACAACGCTTGAAATGGTCATGGCGACTTCAAGCTTGACACGAAATTTTAGCGATGTTAGAAAGCATGACAGCAGAGACGGAGGGTTACGGTCCAATTTCTTCACCATAAGGCGACAAGTTCTGGTACAATTATTTGGTAAAATTGAATAGAGCCGACCAAACCATTTTCGATCGGACTTGGATTCTCTACAATGCCCTAGCTTGCAAAGATCTTGATACATAAAAGCAAGTTGTGGCTAAAAGCATTGCAATATTATTGCAAGCTAGTGTATTGCGAGAATCCAATGTGATCCATTCGGACAAGTGAGCTCCAAAACTAATGTTATTTGCGTTACCATGTTGTCCAATGTGTTCTTGATGGTTTTTGTATGACTTTAATTTGATTTTTGCATGTAGGTATCAACCGTATTAGTATGTAATTTATTACGTCATTAAGCGTGTTAAGTTGAATTTGAAGTAATTCACTATTATAACTGCCTTTGAGAGACTTGTTTTAAATTTGAGGTTTTTTATATTGATTGGCCATTTTGTTAACACGACTTCCTCTTTTTATTCCAAGATGCTTTGATCGGCATTAGGGATATTTTTCTTAAATACCCAACAGAGTTGAGATTGCATAAACTTGCCGTTATAGAGAAGCTGCATGAACGCATTAGTGATGATGATAAACTGGTTCGGGAAACACTATATCAACTTCTTAAGTCAGTGATTTTCCCTACCTGTAAAGAGGTAATTCTTGATTCTTGTTCCTTTGCTGTAAATGCCAGGTCTATTATTTTTTCATTATTTTGTTGAGTGATCATTCAAAGTGTAATTTTAAGCAGCCGAATAGATCTTTCATATAACAAATTGTCTGGAAGTGTTGAGCCATCTACTTGTAGAGAAACCCTGTAAGATCTCTCTATCTCCCCTGCAGTTTCCTGAACTTCCATGCATTTATTTTCTTCATTCACTTGTTCTTCTTTTTCTTCATTCATTAAATTTATTTATTATTTTTATCAAATCAGAAACTTGTTCGGAAGCTTCTCCAGTGGGAACCACTTGTAAGCTTCTACTGAATTATGCTGGTATCCTATTCACTTGTAAGCTTCTCTTGAATTATCTTTGGTATCCTAATTTTTTACAAAGTATGTCAAGTTTCGAGAAAAAACCAAAGGAAGTGAATGTCGGGTTGATTAATTTATTTTCTTGCAGACTGACATTTTGATTTTTCTTTTGTCCTGCAATCTTTTTTCTTGTTGTTGCTGACTCATTAATTTTTGTTCTCGCTGTTCTAAGAACTTCTATTTTAGCTAATAAAATGGTTTTTAATCTTTTCTGTCTTTTTAATCAACGAGTCCTGTGTGCTTATGTGTGTCCTTTTTTTCTTTTTCCTTTTTAGTTAAATCTCACAATTAGCACAATTTCAAAAAATAAAATAAAATGAAGCTATAACGACGTTTTTAAACGCCACTATAGAATAATGTCAACGGTTATTTTTTTAAATAGAATAATGTCAACGTTTTTAATTTATAGGGACTAGTTTTTTAAAATTTTGAGTCTTCATTGTAACGACACCTATCAGGTTATGGTTTATATTTTTGGAGACAATAATTCAGTTTTGCCACAAGTCTGCAAAGATTTGAAGCTCATGCTCCGAAGTTTTATATTACTCTCTGGTGATATCCATTTTGTCTACTATACACCAATTAATATTAGATCTGTTATTGTTAGGGACCTATCATTCAATGAGTTATATGGGGACATACCGTTTTCAGTTTCAAAGTTGAAACAACTAGAACACCTGTAAGTCTCTAGACAACCTCATGTTCATGTTTAGTCCCTCATCTGCTTAATTCTGTCTTGTATAATTTTTTTCTTCCTTCTTTGGAATGGGTCTCCCAATTTTGAAAAACAATCAGTTAATTGGTCCAATTCCTCAACCTTGTCCCAAATTCCAAATTTAAAACTCTTGTAAGTTCTCTTTCTCCATTCTCTTCTCATTTAATTTCTATCTAATTTTAGAATGATGACCGAGATGTATATGTTTCAATATATTTATTCTAGAGACCTTGCACAGAATAAATCGAGCGCTAAATACCTAGGCTTATATCTTTGGAATGAAGTTTTGCAATATCTGTGAGTATACTTCTCCTTCCATTTTCTCAGTTATCTTTTCCATATTGGCATTTTTATGATTTCCTATGTTTTCACATTGTGAGTCGAAATTCTTCAATTTATGCCTATGTATGTTTTATTCTTAACTTAGAAGAGGTTTGCGAGGAACAATTTGGTTGGTACTCTCTCTCGACATGTGTCACCGACAGGGTTGTGGCACTTGTAAGTTATTGATCACTTCATTCTATTTCTTATTGCTCCTTGTGTTTTCTGTATCTTGGGTCATCTTGTGATATATTTTACCATTTTGCTTCAACATGCAGGGATGTAAGAAATAATAGTTTGATTGGTAGCATCCTCGTAACATAGGCAATGCACCACCTTCCAGGTCTTGTATGTATATCATCTAATGCAATTGCGCCAAATTCTCTCATCAATTTGAATTTAACTCATCCATAGTGATAGTCCCTTTAGTTTAGTAACTTGGTTGTTTTTTCTTTCAAAAGTTGTGGCAGGTCATAATGTTGTTTTGTATACAGGTATGATTCTGAACGTAAAGAGGTTTCAATGGCTTCTATTGGATCTGGAATGAGCTCCACAACCAATACTGGAACAAGATCTATGTACATTGATCGTGTCACTCTTTCTTACATAACCCTTACATAACCCAAAACCAATCCTTGGGTGAGGACAAGGTAATCATATCATCAGCTCTTCATGATTGTTTCCAACTCTTTGAATTATTTATTTGGTGTTTTGTGTTGTCAAAGCATGGTCATAACTTGAGTTGAATTTGGTGTTCTGAGTTCGACCTTTGGACTTTATTATGTTGGGCAGCGGTATTTTTCAAGATGAGAGCATATATTAGTTTCATCAAGCGGATCAAACTATGTGGTATCGTGCTTGTAAGACATGCAACAAGAAAGTTCTTGAAGCTATTGGATCTGGGTATTGGTGTGAAGGATGCTAGAAGAATGATGAAGAGTGCAGTTTAAGGTTTGTTTGTTAGAAAAAGTAGAGACTTAAGAATTTCTACAAAGATTACATATAGTAAGTCGTTCTAGAAATGTTTTAACCCATTCCTATTTCTTTGTCTTAACTTTCAGATATATAATGGTAGTGAAAGTCTCTGATGCAAGAGGTGGAGGTTGGCTCTCGGTGTTCAAAGAAGAAACAGAGAAAATTAATGGGTGGTCTGGCGATGAACTTGATAAACTCAAATCCCGGTAAACCATTCATACAATACCAAATCAATTCCAAATTTGATGCTTCCATGAAAGCAATTACGAACTAATTTTGTTAATTTTTGCTTTCGAGGAGAAGGAGAAATTTTTCCAACTGAAACTGAAATCACTACATGGGTACCTCATCTTTTCCGAGTCGGTGTTACACCACGAGTACATGAATGAGAAAAGGCAAAGGATATGACCAGAGCGATTCGCCATTGATTTTTGGTGAATCCAGGTTTTTGCTAGAGGAGATATCAAAGATGAAAGTGTCTCAATAGTGTTTTTTGTCTTTTGGTTTTGTTGAAACATGATGTTTTTTTGCACCATGATTTGTGAATGTCTTTTGTCTTTGTTAAAACATGATTTGTGAATATGTTATTTTGTGATTAATGGTGATTGGATATTAAATTGAATGAGAAAGTGAACTAATGTTGTATTTGATATTTGAATGAGAGTTATTATTTCATGTTTATTTTTCAGTTTTTTTTAGTTCAATCATATAAAATAAGCATAATTTTTTTTAAAAAAAAGAGGCTATCACGGCGTTTCTAAAAACGTCGCTAAATATTATTTTAACGGTTAGATTTTTAAAAAGAGTACGACGGCGTTTTAAAAAGGTCGCTAAATAGCATGGTGAAGTTATGGTGGAACGTTTAGCGGCGTTTTATAAAACGCCGTCTATAGTAATATAGCGACGTTTCTAAAGCGTCACAAAGTTATAGCGACGGCCGCATCTTCGGCGCTTGGTAAAAACGTCACAAAATGTTTAGATGGCGTTTTTAGGACCTATAGCGGCGTTTTTGAAACGCCGCTAAAACTCTCTTTTCCAGCAGTGAGAGGGAAGCAGCAAATTCAACCCGTGAAATATTAAAATTAAATCTATTTAAAATTTGTTTAAATCTATTTAAATTTATAAATGGATTTAAATAAATTGCATGTTATAGACCCACTTAAAATTGAATTGGAAATCGATACCCTCCACCGCCCCTCCACCACCACCACTATCTATTAGGAAAAAAATATAATAATAAACAAGTTGATTAGATTTTCCTACCGTCTAAACCAAACAAGAAAATGGCCTTATTTGTTTTTTGAATTTAAATCTTAAATTTTTTTTTGGGGGGGGGGGGGGGGGGGGAATGGCAATAGAATGCAGCAAAGCAACAAACAAACAAACATGGGCTTGTTTTGAGATTTGCTTATTTTTTTGTTTATTTTCGTTTTTAGTGAACTTTTTTTTTAAATTTTCAAAAAATGTAAGTTTCAAAGTTCAGTTCCACAAGACAAACTAGAAATTTATTATTTTTTAAAAAAATTTATAAAAAAATCCAAAAAAGACAAAAATAAACAATCTTTTTTGACTTATTTTGGCTTTTTCAAATTTAAAAAAAAAATTCAAAAAAAAAAAAAACTTTTTAGATTTGTCTAGACAAAATGGATCAAAAAAGTAAAAAAATTTGATATAATATTTAAAAAAATACTAAAAATAAAAAATTCAAAAAAAGCTGGGACGTTTTTTAAGTTGCCAAAAGAGGCTGCACGTTAAATTGGGTTAGAGCATCTCCAACGATTCATCAAACTTTTCACCAAATCTGAGTAAAAAAATCACTCTTTCTCCAATTTGATACCACTCGCTCCAACGGTGAGCATCAAAAGGGGGAGGAGCGACCGGTTGGTCGACCCGTAAGGCCATTATTTTTTTTTTTCTGTTCTTTTCCGTGGCAGAGGAGGAGGATCCCCTTCTTATCAATGGATTTGTGAAGGAAACTCAAGCATACATGGGTGCCATGAAGAGACTAGAGAATCCTCACCTTTCATGAAGAAATCTACCATCCCACTCAACATCTGAGTTTCTTATACAACCAACATGCCCAGAAAAGAAATCAGCTTTCTCCATTTCATGATCCTGCCAATTCTGTAGTAATGATGGTGAAATATGAATTCGTAAACAGGAGACACAGCATGCCTATGTTTTGGTTGAACAGGAGACTGATCCAAAGAGACCTCTTCATGTTGAACATAATGGCCATCATTTCTTTTCTTTGGTGGTTGACCTGTTGGTTGACCTGTCGGTCGACCGGCCGGTCAACCGGGTAGGCAAAAATAAATTTTTTTTTACCTGTTTGAACCTTTTTTGACCGGTTTGAACCTACCTAATTTAAAGGAAACCGGGCAACCGGTCGGGCAACCGGGTGGTTGACCGGTGTACCATTTTCAACGGTCAGTAACAGTGATTTGATAAAATTTGTGTCCTGGTATCAATTTGATGTTTTGTTTGTTGAATTCTCAGTTTGATATGAGTTTGCTACAACAGTTGGAGCTTCAAAAAGTAAATTTTTCATCAAATTTTAAATCTGATGCTGAATTTGATTCACCGTTAAAGATGGTCTTAGTCCAGTCATAAATTCCTCTTTCTAGTCATGGGTTAACGACCGTAGATCATTCTAAAAGGAGTTACGCTATTCATCAACTTTCTCAATACATTCTCCAAGGTTATCATGTCTTTGACATGTGACTCAAGTAGTCTCCACTATTTAAAATTAAATGGTGCCAACTAGGGTGGGTTTGGGGGATTGATGGGTTGCCCAACTAGGGTGGGTTTGGGTGATTAATGGGTTACCCACATATTGTTAAAAGAGTTTTTGAAAAACTTGTAAAAAGTCAACTTGTAATTTTTTATCTATTTTAAATTACATCATCTTTTACATAATTTATTTACAAAAAGATAAAATAAATTAAAAAAATTAAAAAATTAACTTTTTATTAACTTTGTAAAGCACTCTAAAGTCGTGTTAAAAGTTGCCCAAGAGTTTGTCAATTAAAGGGTTACTCACGTATTAGTTAAAATCGTGTTAAAAGTTGCCCACGAGTTTGTCTTTTCAACTTGACCTAAACTCAATAAATAAAACTCGGGCTAAGTCCAAATTTCTAGCAAATATTAGATTTATTTATTTTTAGTTTTTATTTTTTACAACTAGGCTAGTTATTTTTTAAAGTTAGGTTCTATTAACATTTATTTGAAAAAAATAAAATGTAACATCAACATAAATATTTTGCCCAAGTTCTATTTTTTATTTTTTTTGGATGGGTTAAGATTTCTTGAGTTAAACCATCTGAGTAACACCTCTATTAAAACCATATTTTTAGAAGTTTAGGCTATATTTGACATAAAAAGCTTGATCTAAAATAACTACAAAAAGACAAAATAGGTTAAAAAGTCAATAAAGATAAAATATCACATTCATATTATAATCATTTTATTTTTTCTCTCATAAAAGTCAAAAGACTAAAGAATCCATCTCAAACGAGACTTTTTAGTCACAGACTAAAATAATTAAAAAACCAATTCACATCTCAAACGAAAGCTTAGTAACTGTGCGGGGAAATCCCACATCGGTCTGTGAGGGACTACTTTCCCACCTTATAAGCAGGCTGATTCCTCTTACCTTGCATAGGCCTTTTCTCCCAGTGGGGGAGGAATAAAACCGTGCGGTCGGAATGCCAAAGCGGACAATATGTGCAAGGCACGGGGACCAGTGACTTTATTTGGCGCCATCTATGGGAACTCCCTCCCCGGTGGCTTTATTTGGCGCCGTCTGTAGGAACTCCCTTCGAGATGATCGGAGCCAGCGCGGCTGGGGGCTAATGTGCAGGGAAATCCCACATCGGTCTGTGAGGGACTACTTTCCCACCTTATAAGCAGGCTGACTCCTCTTACTTTGCATAGGCCTTTTCCCTCAGTGGGGGAGGAACAAAACCGTACGGTCGGAATGCCAAAGCAGCTAATATGTGCAAGGCACGGGGACCGGTGGCTTTATTTAGGCCTTGCACATATTGTCCGCTTTGGCATTCCGACCGCACGGTTTTGTTCCTCCCCCACTAAGGGAAAAGGCCTATGCAAGGTAAGAGGAGTCACCGCTTATAAGGTGGAAAGTAGTCCTCATGCACCAATGTGGGTTTCAAGACATTAGCCCACCACGCTAGGTGGGAAAGTAGTCCCTTACAGACCAATGTGGGGTTTCCCCGCACATTAGCCTCACCGCTTAGCTCCGGTCATCCCGGAGGGAGTTCCCACAGACGGCGCCAAATAAAGCCACCGGTTCCCGTGCTTTGCACATATTGTCCGCTTTGGCATTCCGACCGCACGGTTTTGTTCCTCCCCTACTGGGGGAAAAGGCCTATGCAAGGTAAGAAGAGTCAGCCTGCTTATAAGGTAGAAAAGTAGTCCCTCACAGACCGATGTGGGATTTCCCCGCACATTAGGTCATCCCGGAGGGAGTTCCCACAGACGGCGCCAAATAAAGCCACCGGTCCTTGTGCTTTGCACATATTGTCCGCTTTGGCATTTCGACCGCACGGTTTTGTTCCTCCTCCACTAGGAGAAAAGGCCTATGCAAGGTAAGAGGAGTCAGCCTGCTTATAAGGTGAGAAAGTAGTCCCTCACAGACCAATGTGGAATTTTCCCGCACAGTAACATTGAAAAAGAAAGACTACTTTTCACTAGACACGTAAGTCGGCTTACTTAATCAGCTGGCTTAGTCGGAGTAACTAGCATTTTCCTTCCAAAAATTGGGGGGTAGAATGAAAAGACAGAAAAGATGGAAGGACTAGTTGCAAATCTTCTGTACTATACTGTGACGGTGGCTCCATACTAGTGTACGGAGAAGAAGGAATCCAAACCAACACAACCTACAAGCCCAAACAAACCCCCATGAAAAATGGTAACAAGAAAACAAACTGAGAGATCATAACAATCTTACCTACAACTCCTGAAAAATCTGAAGTGTGATTACTTGTACCTATGTGATCATCTTAGCATGAGAAACATCAAAGTTTTTAATTAATTTATAGAAAAATATCAAAAATGTAAATATTAGCACCTACCGTAAAAATAACAAGATCACTGATGGGCTCCATCATGTTGACATAACAGTCTCAATAATTTTTTGTGATTTAATTTTGTATATATAACCTTAATCTAAATAGAAATAATAACAATAGTATGGAAATTTATATCCTATCTTAGAAGATCACAAAACAAATAAATTAGTTTATTGTATATTTTAGAGTTTAGAAGGAAAAAGACAATTCAGGATGGTACTAGAAGAAAGAAAATAGAAAGATTTGCCTAGAAAGTGGCAGAAAAGATGGGGTGGGCCATGGTGTTGGTTGAGAAAGTAGGGACTGGCTTCTTTCAAATCTGTGATTAGATTGAAGGGTACTGTTGAGTTTGTAGGAGTCCATCATGGATTCCATTTCGATAATTTGAACAGCTGAATGTGTAGAATTCGTCGAGTAATATATGCTTGTAAAAAATCACGTTGATCAAATAATGATAATTATGTGATCAAATCAGATTTGTATAAAAAAATATAAATAGTGAAAAATTAAACAGTTGATAGAAATCTGATCTGATAAGATAGTTGCCGATATCCGATCAACATAATTTTTTATAAGCATATAATATTCGACGAATTTTACACATTGAACGGTTTGAATTATCGAAACAGAACCCGTGGTAGGTCTTCACAGGTCCAATAGTATCTTTCAGTTCGACACGGACGGGAGGAAAGCCCAGCCCGAGAAAGTAAATAGGGGCAATCTAGATATGGTTTCACCTAATTGTGGTTGGTTTATTAATTGGAAAGGAAATTGAAAAGAAAAAGAGAAGAAAAAAAGTTATGAAATTTGAAATAAATATAATTACATTTTTCCATATTTCATTCACATTTTCTCTTTTTCTTTACATATACCTCCCTAAATTCATCAACTACACAGAACCTTCACCAATTGTAACACTATTGACACAAATGAAGGCTTTAAATAGGGAGAGATGACATGGTCATTTCATTATCTTTGATTGGCTGTCCTGTGTGAAACAAACTCAGCCGCCTTCAAGGTTTCACCACTTTATAAAAATTCCACTCCATATAGTCAAGCAACAAAATTCGAGAGAGAGAGAGAGAGAGAGAGAGAGAGAGAGAGAATGGAGAGAGAGTGTCATCCTTTGTTAAGGGGAGGGAGGAGAGAAACTAAATACAGTCCTGGGTTCTCTGCAGCAGAGATGGAGACACTGGCTAGTGTATGTGAGACAATCATACCACCCTTACCATTGAATTCCCTAGAAATCACTGAAAAGGAAGGCCATACAAACAAGGCCATTCAATTCTTCCACAAAGCTTCTGGCTCTCAAAATCCAGTCCCTGAAAAGGTGACGATTCTCTCTCTCTCTCTCTCTCCTGATGATGTAGAACAAGAGTTTCAAATTTTTTATATATTTATTTTAATAATAATAATAATAATAATAATAATAATAATAATAATAAAAGTAGAAAAGTTCCTACATCACTTGATCTCCTAGTGAGATTACATCGGTTCTGGCCAACTGAATAGTTGGTTTTCCATGTCTTTGGACTTCTCTTTTGAATGGAAACAGGTGGCTGAGATTGTAATGAAAAGGGGATTCATAGAAGCTGTGATCTTGCTGAGAGTGGTTTTGACTATTCTATCCACAAGGCTGGGGACATTACTGCTTTGTGGGTCTCTTTGTTTTGGTGACAAATGGCCATTCATCAACAAATTCTCACATATCTCCGTGGAGAAGAGAGAGAAGGTCATCCAGAAATGGTTAAAGCATTGGTTTTTAACACCCATCAGACTTGCATTTGTATTTCTCAAGTTCTTATGCCTCTACGTCTTCTTCTCCCAGGTAATATTTTTTCCATTTGTATAATTTTTTTCCTTTCCCATTCCTTTATTTATATAATGGCCCATTTTGTGTAGCTTTGGCAAGCTAAAAGCTAATAATCTAAACGCAAAAACTAAAGCATTACCTACCCAACTTTCTAAAAACCAATTATTTAACTTATATAAGTCACTTTTGTCTCATAAGTTATGAGTACAAGTTACACAAATCACTCTGACATAGAACTCTCAAAACTTGAAAAAAAAAAATGACTATAAGCACGTTCCATAAACTATACCAAACAGGGTCATTGAATGGTTTCGGCATGTATTTGCATACATTTTATGCATATCTGGGTTCATATTGTCCCAAAAAGCTAGTTCATGGTCTGATGGGCCACAATTCAAACAGATGGAACATACCTTAGTCAGTACATGCATATACATATCTTCCATAATAAAAAATTTCAAAACCAGAGTTAAAGCAAATCAGTAAAAAAAAAATGAAAAAAGAAAGGGAAATAACCAACAATAGATAATATTCATAGAACCTGAAAATCAAATCTAAAAAGGAAAATGTTAAAATCAAAATCAATTTCTTCTCTAAAATCTACCCATTTGGTCATATTTGTTAACATAATGACAAAAATGGTAGTGCTGTCTAGCTCAAGTATGTATATGCTAAACTAATTAGCACATTATATGCAAATCTGTAGCCATTAATAGCAGTCCAGCTGACGCACCATTAGTGGGACATATGCTAAGGAACAATTATCATAACATGTTGGTCATATTTTTAGTTATTTTGAGAAAAGTTAAACCTAAGGAATATGATATTTCTCAAAGTTGGATAGTGGTTGTTATTCATAATTATTGTCATCATCATTGGAAAAGAATAAGGAAAAGACAGTTAAACATAGACGCTTGTATTGTGGCCCTCGGGTTTAGGATGGAAAAGACCCCTAAATTTTATATATCACTACTAAAAAAAATTAACCAGTCTGTCATCTTTTCATAATTATTGTTGTTATCGTTTCAGAGAATTCGGAAAAGATATTATTATGAGAACATAAATTATCTTTATTGTGGGTCTAGGGTTTTAATGGAAAGAGACCCTTAATTCTATATATCACCATTAAAAAAGTTCATCTCTTCCCTATTACTACACGATAATAATGAGACAGATTAATGTCCATTTCAAACAATCGTGGATTTGAAAAAGCTTATGTATTAATCTGGACAAATAATTTTGTTCTTTCTAATATCTTCTTTTTTTCCCTTTTCCACAGAAAAAGTTTGCGTGGGAAAACAAATATATACATTCCAATTTGATTTGGTAGATGATGTGGCAAAATGGTACATATATGAAAATTCAGTCAAATTTTATTAAATTGGAAAATTAAACTCTTGCATAAATTGACATATTTCATATATATTAAGGTTACCAAGTACATGAGGCTTCCGATAAAGTGGGGTCTAGAGAGAGAAAGATGTACGCAACTTCATTCACATTACTAGATAGGTTGTTTCAGTAAATTTCAGATATATTAGCATTATCAAAATTTAGACCAACTTTTACAACAGCATTTTCTACATAAAAATTGTAATTTTTCTCTCACAGATGATTTTTTTCTTTCTTCTTCTTTCTTTTGCTTTTTTAATACTTCTGAACAATCACAGTTAGCAGGCCTAGAGAAACTTAGAACTAGAGGAACTTACACTGATGAAATCTATAATAAAATGGAACATAATTGAATATGTCATTGGCTCTATTGGCAAAGTTTGGTAGATGCCAGCCAAAGAATATGTTAAACACTAAGCACTAGCTAATACCGAGTGACAAACAAGTCATAATACGACTAAAACTAGAATTACAAAAAAATTTGAGCTAAAATTTAAACATTTGTAATGCCTACAAATTAAACACCCAACTCAAATGAGGTACAGCATGAAGACAGTTTTACATGGCAGATCATCAAGTAGCTGATATTGTTTTCACTTCACCCTTTTACTTAAACTTCAATACTAGCTCGTACCAAGTAGTTACTCTATAGAGTTTTCCCACTACAAGGCAAGAGTTTCAAATTTTAATCATGGCATTTTTCGCTGTAGGTTGGTGAAAATTCAGATAATCCTACATGGGAAGCCTTGGGGTATCAAGTAGACACTACTGAGAACCTGTCCCAACACCAAAAGGAGAGACCACTTCAAAAAGGACTAGTAGAAACTATATACGAGAATGAGTCAACCCTAGTCCATTCCCTCACTCAGAAAGGCCTCAAAGTCACAGAAGACCCTAAAGCTAACCTTTACAAAATCAAATGTGATGTCGTAATAGTTGGCTCTGGTTGCGGTGGAGGTGTCGCCGCTGCTGTCCTCGCAAGTTCTGGTCAGAAAGTCGTTGTTATTGAGAAAGGGAACTACTTTCATAGCAAAGATTATTCTTCAATGGAAGGACCTTCCATGGATCAACTATATGAGAAAGGTGGGATCCTAGCAACCCGTGATGGGAAAATGATGATCCTAGCTGGATCGACGGTGGGTGGTGGTTCTGCTGTAAATTGGTCAGCATCTATCAAAACACCCAAGTTTGTGCTAAAGGAATGGGCAGAGACCCACAAAATCCCACTCTTCTCAAGCCCTCAATATCTTTCTGCCATGGATGTAGTGTGTGAAAGAATTGGTGTTACGGAGAAATGCATACAGGAAGGGTTTCAGAATCAAATCCTCCGTATAGGATGTGAAAAACTTGGTCTGGACGTCGAGGCAGTGCCACGAAACTCGACAGAGAATCATTACTGTGGTTCTTGCTGTTACGGATGTAGAACAGGAAACAAACAAGGGACTGATTCTACTTGGATGGTTGACGCTGTGGATCATGGTGCAGTGATCATAACAGGATACAAAGCTGAGAGATTCATACTAGAAAAAAAAAAGTCTAGAGGGATAAGAGGAAAAAAATGCTTGGGAGTGACAGCAAACAGTCTAAATAAAAGCATCACAAAGAGACTGCAGATTGAGGCCAAAGTAACAATCTCGGCATGTGGGTCCTTACTGACACCCCCCCTAATGATCTGCAGTGGGTTAAAAAACCGCCACATTGGCCGCAACCTTCATCTCCACCCTGTTCTAATGGCATGGGGATACTTTCCAGAGTCTAATTCACAGCTCAAGGGGAAAAACTACGAGGGTGGAATAATCACCTCAGTACATAAGGTGGTGTCGGCGGAGTTCAATGTAAGAGCCATTATAGAAACTCCTGTATTAGGGCCTGGACAATTTGCTGCATTATGTCCTTGGGAGTCTGGATATGACATAAAGAACAGGATGCTTAAATATGATAGAACTGCTCATTTATTTTCTATGGTCAGAGATCAAGGCTCTGGGGAGGTTAAGCATGAGGGAAGGATAAGCTATAAGTTCGATGCATTAGACAGGGAGAATATGAAGGCAGGGTTGCGGCAAGCATTGAAGATTTTGGTAGCAGCTGGAGCGGTTGAGGTGGGCACCCAACAGAGTGATGGGCAGAGAATCAAATGTAAAGGGATTAGCGAAGAGGATTTGGAGGAGTTTTTAGATACAGTTTCAGCAGCTGGTGGGCCGAAATCGATGGTGAAAAACTGGACAACTTACTCCTCTGCCCATCAAATGGGGAGTTGTAGGATGGGGATCAATGAAAAGGAAGGTGCGGTTGATGAGAATGGGGAGAGTTGGGAAGCACAAGGCCTATTTGTATGTGATGCTAGTGTTCTTCCAAGTGCTGTTGGTGTCAACCCCATGATCACCATCCAATCAACTGCTTATTGCCTCTCAAGCAAGCTAGCCGAATTTTTGACAAAAGAAAATGTTCTCTAAATCAAATATATTCTTCTCCTATTTCTTTCTAAAAGAAATACACTTGGGTGGATTAAACATAGTGCAGGTGCAGAATAAGAAAGCCATTTTAACTTACATTATTATTGAATCATAAGCTTAGAAAGTGCATGCCACATTTTCTATGTATTATTATATGAATAAAAATAAATGAAATAAAAAAACAAAGGTTGAAAAATACTAGCAATGGACAAAAAGTTGATAATCTGCTGTTGAGGAAATGAATTGCATTATAACACAGTTTCATTATCAATATCCACATGGGACGTGGCTAGGTTGAACTAAGCAAGAAAAGTACCCATAACTCCAGGCTAAAGGAACAGTTATCAATGAAATTACCTACATTTTATATCAAAGATTTTAGGGGAAATGACAGATCAATGGGAATAAAAAAATTATTTACAAAAAAATGATAAACATTATAAATATTAATAATAAAAATTATAAACTTTTCCATCTTCATGTAAATTATTTTCTCATCCCACCGATCAAGAATTCTCCCAAGATTTTATAATATCTTAAGAAATATTTATTATTAAAATTATATTTGTCTTCCATTTTTAGAAAGGTAAATATTGTAACGCCCTCAAAATAATACATAAAACCCATTATTTATACATGCAGTGATATAAGAAAAATCAACACATTTTCATTCATCAGAGTAGTTCTTACAACGGTATTACATGTTAACAACAAAAGCAATTGCCCTACGGGCTTACAGCTTTCCAAGTCAACACTTGATTACACAAAAGAAAAGTACTAACTCTATACAAAATAAGCCATTGGCTTGATATACATGTAATACAAACAAAATAATCAAAAAGAGTTTTCAACTCTCATATCCATCCAAGCTAAGTCCTTGGGGGTGGCATGCTACCTGTACCTGGGAATAATGTCCCACATAGAGTGAGCCAACGCCCAGTAGAGATATGCTAAACGCAGTATGTGCAATAACTAAGACATTAGCAGTTGGTAAATGTTTAGTTCTCATAAATCAAATCATAACCCATTTCCATTACATGATCACTATGTCCATATTTCATTTTATTTTCCATTTCTTATCAAGTTTACAATTCACCACAACGGCTCAGAACCTGGCCAACAACTTATATGAGACAGTAACGCATATTAAACGTTTCTCATTTTACATTAGATAAGCATACTAGCTATATCAACATCTTAACAAATAAGCATACAAGCTGTATCCACATTTCAATAGATTAGCATATGAGCTATATCAACACTTCCATAGATATGCATATGAGCTATATCAATACATTAACTGACAAGCATATGAGCTGTATCAGTGGAGTTCATCTCCTATCTCCTCCCAAACAACGTTCGGTTTAGAGGTCCATCCCCTATCTTCCCCTAAACTATGGAGTACATCCCCTATTTCCTCCTGCGCACACACCGCATATACACATACACTACAACAAACACAACATTTTATAGCATGCAATGAATGCTATCTTAGGTAAGTGATAGCATTTGTTGGAATGTTATGTTAGCCCATGTTATTAAAAGTCTATTATTTTTTATAACATTTATTAACTGCTATGCATAAATGCTATAAAAAATATATTATAACATTCTTGGAATGCTATGAAATGGTTGAAAATTTCTTTAAAATATAACTGTAACTATTCATGTATGCTATAATAAAATGTGACACTATATTTTGTGTAAATTTTTTGGTGATACGGTTTTTTCAATGCTACTATTCAAGTATTTTCTTATTTAAAAATAAAAATGTGTTAATTCATTCAACATCAATATTTAAAAACCTCACTCATTGCATAAAGGCCAATATCATTAAAGTAGAAAATAGACACACTCATTAAAGGACCGAAATAATTACATTGTCTTCGTATCAAAATCTAATCAACATATCAACAAAACATAGCTTATAAACATCTCAAATAAAATAAAATAAAATAAAAAAAAAATCCCAAACGCAACAACAATGAACTCAGTCAAATATCCTATTACTTCATCTACAATCTTCACATCCTTTGAGCTTACTCTAGGATGAGTTTTGGCCTCTCTTCTCTGTGAAGACAACTGCAATAAATAAATAAAAATAATAATCAAATCCCCTAGTTAACAAAAGCATTTAAAAAGGTAAAGGGTAATTAATTAAACAATCAAGAAAGCCAAGGGATTAAATCTTGGTTTAATACCCAAGCCAATACAAAAAATTAATATATAAAGAATTCAGTTTCCAGATCAATGGCTTTAATTGGATTTACATAAAGAGTATAAAACTGGCTATGTAACTTTCAAGTGTAAACTATCAAGCAACAAATTGGGAAAACAAATATTGCATACTATCAATCTTTTTCAAAAACTAGTTTGGTGAAAAATAATTAAACAATATATAAAATTTAGGGAGAATTACTTGTTAGTAGGACAAGAAAAAAAATTGCCAAAACATGAAGGTACAAGTTGTTCTGTGGTGGGGTGCAAGTAAAAAGCTGTGGGGTTGCATCCCTCTCCATGTTTATGTATATATATATATTTTTTATCTGTTTCATTGTACATTAATTCCCCCTTATATATTGTTTTCTCCTTCTGGGGCAGAAATAATTTATAAAAATTATTTATTTTTTGGTGTTTATTTTTGTCAATATACTTTCTAAACGTTTACAAAAGAATTCAAAAACAAGTTATAATAAATAACCAAACAAAGACTACCCAATTCCTTCAAAACCCACTTCTTCAGAACATTCATTAGCAATAATACTTTAACCAACGAATTACATTAATAGATTAGCAAATATTGATAGTATAAGAAATGGAACGGTATATTATACGTACATATATGTATATATATATATGTCTATATCTGTTACACGCACAAAGCAAAATGAAGACAAAAATCAACACAATCCATAAAGTACTCGAAAAAAAATAAGAAGAGAATCAAAGAAAAAAAAAAAAAAACTTACAACCTGTTTGGGAATCGTATCCCATGTCATTTGCATTTGAGTTTAGTTGATGATCATAGAGGCTTAATATCAAAACAAATTAGCAACTACAATCAATACATATACATATTATATATAATAGATTTAGCATGAAAGTGGGAGAGAGAGAGAGAGAGAGAGAGAGAGAGAGATAACCTTTAGGAATAACTAAAACCCAAGTGGATTGATATTGTAAAAGAGAAAAATTAGGAGAGACATTCGGGAGTGGCCTTCAAAGACGTACGTGGTATGTTTACCGCTATTGTATTTTATTTTTCAATATCGTAATATTTAGAATTATAGCATTTATAAAATGTCATTAAAATTTTCAACTTACCCAACTTTTTACCACATTTATAAAATGTTATTAAAAGTTTAATAAATGTTATAATAAATGCAATGTAATCTTTTAATGTTATATTCCTACAAAATGCTATAAAAGCATCAATGCAGTAGCATTTTCGGTAAAATGCTATACAAATATGTTATTAAAAGCACTTTTTGTTGTAGTGATAGGTCATATACACGCTCAATCAATACATAACGTTAATGTATTTAATCAACCGTCATACTCTATGACACATCTAATTGATTAGTTTTAGTTTGCCTAATCATCATGCATTGTCTACAACAATCAAAACTACCCTCCACCGGTAGTCCAAGCAATTATTTCTAAACAGATAATAAAAGCTCTAACAGATAAAATATCAATGTTTTCAAAGGTGAGTGATTAATAAATCCAACTCCACCATTCTACCACATAATGAGTCAATTTCATTACTTCCAATTCAATTCCATATAATCACAATTTTCCCAAATTAATTATATCAATTAATTTATACAACAAATTAGGATTTTCTACCCCATTTCCCAATATCAACCCAATGGTTCAAATATCAACAACCAACAATTTTTGAAACCCAAAATACACATTTTAGACTCAAAATAACAAAACCTTTTTTCAACATTTTCAAACCTTAACTTCCCAAAATCAACCATTTAACAAAATGTCCAAATATCTAAGTTAAAACCTATAGTAGTGAGTAGGAATCCCCTACCTCAAAAGTTAACACCCAACGAAGAAGATGAAGAAAACGAAAATGCTCAAAATCTCAAGATTCTTGGATCAAAAGATAGCCCTCGACGATCAACAACTTTTTTATAAAGGTCAAAGGTTTGGAAAACACTCTAACTAGATCAATCCTAAGAGAGAAGTTAGGTTTTAGAGTGAGGTGCTCTCCAATGGCTTTTTTGAAAAAATAAGAGAGAGAAAGGAATTGTAGAAAGTGATTCAAAAATGCCTAACTGCTATCTGATATATGACGGGTCCGTTCGAGCGGAAACACAACGCTCAAGCGTCAAGAACAAAAAGCATGGTCCACTCAAGCGCAAGAAGGCTCGCTCGAGCGCTAAGACACAGAGATAAAGCACATCCGCTCGAGCGCGAAAACCAGTCCACTCGAGCGTAGATTTCCCCCTCCCAAAACTTTCACAGACGAGACACTACCCGTTCGAGTGCCAAAAGGTCCGCTCGAGCGCAACCCGCTCGAGCGTAGGAAATCCGCTCGAGCGTAGAAATCACACATGCGTAAGTGTGCAATTTTCGCCGGCTAGATGACCCTTCGGCGGAACGACCAAAAACCTGGCAACTAGATTTTAGATCAAGGCTCAACCCACCTACTCGAAACACGCCCAATACATCCAAAATTCAAACATAGGGAATTAAAGGATGACAACAAGATATACACAACAACCCACTCCATGGAACCTAAGTCCGGGTATAACAATTAAAGAAAAGGGAAACCGGAATCGCTATAACCTCCCCTCCTTAAAGAATTTCGTCCTCGAAATTAAACACAAGTTTTCAAAAACAAGTTTTCTCTATTCCCAACAATATTACAACATAATATTAAACAGTCCGACCCATTACCGGTCAATCTCATCTCTTTTGAAGAGGCAATTCACATTATATAACAACTTGCATTATCAACATGCATTCCTTTGAAATTCACCAATTTCTACTCGTTTTCCACAATTCCATAACACATACAACATTAGTATCATGCTTGCATTTTCACAATATACTTAACATACGCAATGTTAACATAGCTTCCAATTACCAAAACATTCACAATGTTTTACAACTTAAGACATATATAATGCTCTTAAAGTTCAATATTATTACAAAATTTCATTACATGATTACACATCAACAAAAATGTCCGGATACTTCTCACGGACTTCCAACTCACGTTCCCAAGTGGCTTCCTCCACTTCGTGATGCTTCCACAAAACCTTAACCAAGGGAATGGTTTTGCCTCACAAGACTTGATCCCGCCTATGCAAGACCCGAATCGGTATCTCCTCATACGAGGCATCCTCATCTACCTCCAAATTGGTTCAATCCAACACATGGGACGGATCCGGCTCGTACTTTCGAAGCATACTAACATGAAACATGTCATGCACCCCGGACAACTGCGGTGGCAAGGCCAAACGGTAAATAACTTCCCCAATCCTCTCAAGGATCTCAAAGGGACCAATAAACCGAGGGGACAACTTTTCACTCTTCCCGAACCTCATTAAACCTCGTCTAGGTGATATTTTCAAGAAAACATGATCACCTACCTCAAACGCCAAAGGCCTCCTCCTACGGTCGGCATAACTCTTTTGACGACTCTGGACTGTAACAAGCTTTCTACGGATAAGCTCGACTTTCTCTGTCGTCTCCCTAACCAACTCCGGACCCAACAAAGGTGCATCACCCACCTTAGCCCAACAAACTGGGAACCTACACGGTCGGCCATACAAGGCCTCAAACGGTGCCATACCGATGTTAGACTGGAAACTATTATTGTAAGCAAACTCCACCAAGGGCAAGTGCCTCTCCCACGTCCCACTAAAGTCAAGGACACAAACTCGAAGCATATCCTCAAGGATCTGAATAGTACGCTCGGACTGCCGGTCAGTCTGAGGATGGTAAGCCGTACTAAAGGTCAACTTAGTGTCCAAGGTACTCTGCAAACTCTGCCATAACCTAGCAGTAAAACGAGGATCTCTATCTGAGACGATCGTCACTAGGACCCCGTGCAATCTCACTATGTCCCGAATATACAAGTCGGCGAGATGATTTACCGAATCTCTCACGCGCATGGGGATAAAGTGCGCCGACTTAGTCAACCGGTCTACAACCACCCAAATAGTATCATTACCCCGCTGAGTCCTCGGAAGACCTACAAGGAAATCCATAGTGACATATGCTCCCACTTCTACTGGCAATAGGCAAGGGTTGCAACAAACCCGCTGGCCTCTGATGCTCGGCCTTCACTTGCTGGCAAGTAAGGCATTTCGATACGAAAACAGCCACATCTCTCTTCATTCCCCGTCACCAGAACTGGCGACCCAAATCCTGATATATCTTAGTGCCTCCCGGATGCACCGCATGGCGTGAATGATGAAACTCTCGGAGTACCTCCTCTCGGCAAGTCTCCGACACAAACAAACGGTCCCGGTATCTCACACTCAAGTCAGGATACACCGTCAAACCCTTCTCAACCTTCCCACTGGAGATCTTTTCTCGGAGGGATTCTACCTCAAGGTCACCTCTCTGTGCCTCTAACACCCGAGTCACAAGGGTAGGCTGTGCAACGACAGAAAACAAAGCCGCAGCCTCAACAAATTCGCCTAGAAGCAAATCAAACTCGCCAAGTGGCCCCAACATCTCCCACTCCCAGATGGCTATCCAAGCTACATCACCTATGGATTTCCTGTTAAGGGCATCGGCCACAACATTGGCCTTTCCCGGGTGATAGTGCAACTCAAAGTCATAGTCATCAATGAATTCCATCCACCTTCTTTGCTTCAAATTCAAGTCTCTCTGTGTAAACAAATACTTCAAACTCTTATGGTCTGGGAACACCTCGAACTTCTCACCATAAAGATAGTGCCTCCAAATCTTTAAGGCAAAGATCACTGCTGCTAATTCTAGATCATGTGTAGGGTAATTCTTTTCGTGTATTTTCAATTGACGTGAGCCATAGGCCACCACTTTCCCTTCTTGCATTAGCACACAATCCAAACCCTCTCATGAGGCATCACAACAAACCGTATAACCCAACCCTTTCTCCGAAATAATCAAAATTGGAGCGGTGGTCAATCTAACCTTCAACTCTTGGAACGACTTTTCACAAGTCTCACTCCATACAAACTTGACCCATTTTTGCGTCAATCTAGTCAACAGCGAAGCCAGCCTGGAGAAATCTTTCACAAACCGGCGGTAATACCCAGCTAATCCCAGAAAACTACGGATCTCAAAAACGCTCTTAGGCTGTGCCCAGTCTTGCACTGCTTCTACCTTGGATGTATCAACAGACACCCCTTCCCCGGATACCACATGGCCTAAGAATTCGACTTCTCCTAGCCAGAAATCACATTTCCCAAACTTGGCATACAGTTTATGGGCTTTAAGCAACTCAAGCACCACTCTCAAGTGTGCCTCGTGCTCCTCCTTAGAAGGCGAATAGATAAGGATGTCGTCCACGAAAACGACTACAAAACGATCTAAGAATTCCCGGAAGAACCGGTTCATCAAGTCCATAAAGACTGCCGGTGCATTGGTAAACCCAAATGGCATCACCAGAAACTTATAATGGCTATACCGCGTACGGAATGCCGTCTTCGGAATATCCTCCTCTCTGACCCTCAACTGGTGATAACCCGATCCCAAATCTATCTTAGAGAAACAACGGGAACCCTTTAACTGGTCAAACAAATCATTTATACGGGGCATAGAGTATAGTAATGAGAATTAGATTAATATCATATCTTTTGTGGTATTTGGGAAGTGTTTTTTTTTTTTGGTTTTTTTTTTTGCTAAAAGAACATTAAAAGACAAACTTGGTTAAAAAACCAAAAAAAATAAATTCAGACAAAATATCATATCAAATTCATGATCATTTCACTTTTTCTCTCACAAACATCACATTCAATTACAAAAAAACCTAATTATCTTTCCAAACAAAAAAATTTTAACCTCCTAAAATAATCAAAAACTAAAAAAACCTACTAGAATAACAACTTCCCAAACACCTATCCACATAGTACAGTGGTGGGGCCAGCGGCCGAAACTGTATGGCTATAGTCCAACCCTCCCTTCTTATTCAGCTTTTCCTTTCTAGTTCTCTACTTTTTAAGCCTTTGAAAAATAAAAATAAATTAAATTAAATTAGAACTCCAAAACCACCAAAACCAGATATATATTTTGCCACTCTTCAGATTACAATATAGCAGTGACACCAAATCCAATACATATATGTATACTCTCATAGTCAATGTGCATGTCTATACATGTCTATATATGAAACGAGTGTGTCTAATTGTGTACGTATACTCTCATAGTCAATGTGCATGGGGATAGAGAAATTTTCAAAGACAATTGTATTGAAGAAGAGAAACAGATCAAAAGAGAGAGACACCTGGTATCTTGTGGATGTCGATGCGGCGGAGCTGGTGGTGCTGAGATTTTCCGGCGGCGTAAAGGGACAGTCTCTCGGTGGTGCTCAGCTCTGCTCTGCACTGCTCTCTCTCTCTCTCTCTCTCTCTCAATGGTTTGCTGCGGAAATAAGACGAAAATTTTATTTGAAAAAGTCTTCTCATTTTTTTTTTTGGTTAGTAAAATATAGAAATTTATTTAAAATATGAATTATTTTAAAAGTTATAAACATCTCTTTATCAAAATTTTATATTTAACAAAATTAATAAAAATAATAAAATTTCTAAGTACTCTCTTATATAAAAATAAAATTACTTAATTCATTAATTAAAATATATTTTTGAGATCTTTAAAAATTATTAATTATCTTAATGATTTGCTAATAAAAAAAAGTATTTATTATGCAATTAAATTTTTAAAGGTGTAATATGTAAATTCTAAAACTATAAAAGATAAACAAATATGAAAGACCGGATATGATTAGATCTAATTTTAACACAACCGATTCCTTTTCTGCTTTTGACTCTCTCCTATTTGTACGTTAATTATATCTTATGGGTTATTTTGACAATTTAGTTAAAAGTTTTTTTTTTGATTTTTTTAGATATTATTTTTAAAAAATATGTACAAAAAAAGTAAAAAAATAATATAGTTCAAAAATAAATTCAAAATTGACTTTTAACTTTTAACTTTTAGCCATCTTTCAAAAAGAAGCCGATGTGTAGATTCCCTCCTTTCATGGTTTATATATCCTCCACGAGCGCACTTATTCTTCATCAATGGCGATAATGCCGCATCTAAGAGCATCCACATCAGTCTCAGCAAATTTTGAGTCAAATTATAACATAAAATTCACTTTTGTATTTTAGCTAGCCTTTTTTTTTTTTTTTATACACATTCCACCAAACTCTCTATTTTAAAATTCTATTTTATTAAAATTTTATTTTTTATTATGTCATGTTTTAATTATTTTGTAGCAAATAAATGTATTATGTTTTTAATTATTTGTTTTAATAATGAAAAATGGATTATAATTGAATTGGAAAAGTTTAATTAAATCATTATAATCCTTAAATGCTCCTTGTGTTTAACCATATTTTTGAAGTGCAAAATGATGTTAAAACAGGTATAAAATAAGATCAAAGACAGCACCAGAATAACAATGTAAAGCAGAACACAGAGCTGGGGTGGTCGGCCGTATTCGACCAAATTTAGACAACCAAGCAGTCGACCGGTTAAGCAAAATTTCAGCATTTTTTTTCTTCTCATGGGACATCCTGGGGGACGATCCCAGCTTTGTTCTAGTTCAGTTTTGCTCCAGTTCCAAGATAGTGAGAATGAAATTTGTGTGATGGCTCTGGTAAGTGTTGACAGTAATTGTGGTATGAGAGATAGTGTTCTTGTTGGCGGGAGAAAGAAGCGCAGGAAAAAAAAATATAATAAAAAATTGATTATCCTGTGAACAGTTCCTCGCTTCATCAGAGGCGAAATTGTAGCTTTATCAAAATGAATGAAACCCATAGCGAGTCTGATGCATCAACATATTTATAGTTTGGCTCTCTACAATAATGTCAAAGTTGTTGTATCGACTCTAATGCTGATACTCTAAGAGCCTACTCGGATTATGTATTTGTAATTTACTTTTTTATTTATTGGGTAAATTACACTGACATCCCTGAGGTTTATGTTTATTACAGTTCTCCTTCTCATCTTTTGGAAATTACATCTCCTTCTGAGGTTTAAAGTTTCATTACAGATTCCCCCTTCACCAATTTAATTTTTTTAAATACCAATTTTGCCCTCATTAGGTAAATTACATTGACATCCCTTACATTTTAGAAATTACAATCCCCTTCCTAAAGTTTAAAGTAGTATTATCAATTGCCCTCTCACTTGATATTAGTTGGAAAAAAAATTAATTGAAAAAAAATAATTGGGAAAAAAATTAATTGAAAAAAAAAATTAATTGAAAAAAATTATGGTTAGTAAAGTTTTTAAATTTCTGTTTAAAAACTAATTTAAGCTCATTTTTTGAATTTACTTTTTTCCCCTCAAATTTGCAAACTGAGACAACTATTTATAAACTAAAAAAATTATCAAACAAGTTTTTATGACAGTTTTTAAAATTTTTGTAAATATAAATTAAAAATTGAAAACAAAATAGTTACCAAACAGGCTTGATGGTAAAAATGTGGTAAAATTAACAAATAATTAAATAAGTTACCAACGTAAGAAATGACTTATCAAAAGATTCTTAGGCTATGTATGGTTTGATTTTTAGAAAAAAATTTTAAAAAGTAAAAATTAATTTGGTTAAGAAATAAAAAATAATTATCATTTAAGGGTAATAAATAATTATCATTTTAATTTTTGAGCAGGTTATATACATACGTATGACTGTTTCAATTTAATTTGTAAAAAATTATTTCTAACCACTTGAAAGAGAAAAATTATATAAAAATAATAATAATTTTTTATTTTTTGTTTCTCAACCAAATTAATTTTTAATTTTTAAATTTTTTTTCTAAAAATCAAATCATACATAGCCTAAGAATATTTTGATAAGTCATTTCTTACGTTGGTAATTTATTTAATTATTTGTTAATTTTATGACATTTTTACCATCAAACCTGTTTAGTAACCATTTCGTTTTCAGTTTTTAATTTATATTTACAAAAATTTTAAAAATTGTCATAAAAACTTGTTTGATAATTTTTTTTGGTTTATAAATAGTTGTCTCAGTTTGTAAATTTGAGGAAAAAACGTAAATTCAAAAAATGCGCTTACTTTGGTTTTTAAATAGAAATTTAAAAACTTTACTAACCAAATTTTTTTTCAAATAATTTTTTTTTTCAAATAATTTTTTTTCCAATTATTTTTTTTTAATGAATTTTTTTTCTAATTAATACTAACCGAGGGGGTAATTGGTAATGCTACTTTAAACCTTAGGGAGAAGATTGTAATTTCTAAAACGTGAAGGGTGTCAATGTAATTTACCCAATAAGGGAAAAATTGGTATTTAAAAAAATTAAATTGCTGAAGCAGAGAATCTGTAGTGAAACTTTAAACCTCAGGGGGGAGATGTAATTTCCAAAATGTGAGATGGGAATTGTAATAAACATAAATCTCAAGGGGTGTCAGTGTAATTTACCCTTATTTATTTTTTGGAATCTTTTAGTAGATGATGATGATACATTTATATTAGGGGTGTAACTTGAGCGGGCTCAATCGAGCAACCTAAGTCCAAATTTGAATTTTTAGGCTCGGACGAAATATTCTCAAATTCAGTATGGGTTTGGGCAAAAATTCAGAAGCCTGAATTAAATTTAAATGGGCATGGGCAAAGACGTGAAACAAACCGAGCAACCCGAAATCCAAATTATATATATATAGATATATAAAAATATTAAATATACATATAAATTATTAGCCATTACATGGTATTAAAGTAATTTATATTATTAAATTATATTTAATATATATTATATATACAAATAACATAAAATTTTACTCTTTTTTTTTTAAATTTTCACTCATAAATTATAAGGACTACTATAGTGGCATCTCTCTTACATTATATAAGTTATTTGTTTTGGTGGTATTAATGATTTTCTATAATTAAAAAAAGAAAAATTGTAAATAGAGTTAAATTTTAATAATTTAATAATGTAGCTGCAAAAAAAAAAAAAAAAAAAATGAAATTCATTTACAATTCGGGCCACTCGGGTTTAACTTGGATCGGATTTGGGTAGACAACCTCGGGTTATAATTCAGGTTTGGACGGATTTGGGTAGGTCTAAGCACAACTTGAATTGGGTTTGGACAACTTCATAACCCGACAGAACCCGCCCAAGTTGCGCCCCTAATTTACACATACTCAAACAACACAGATCAGGTCCACTATAATTGCCAGCCCCAGTTTTACCTGAATAACCCGGCCTAATATTTTGGGCTTAGCCCAAGGACCACAGTTCAGTCCAACACAGGGCATTGATTGCTAATGAAGGTTTGGGCCTCATTTGGCAAGTGATTTTTTTAGTCAAAAAATTATTAAAAAAATAAAAAAGTTAACAATTTATAATAAAAAGTTAAAAATTCTCTTTTCTTTCTACTTTTTGCACATCTTTTCGTAAAAAATCAAAAAATTATCCCAAACATACTAGATTTTTTACATCATATTTTAGTTAAAAAGTCAAAAAGTTACTAAAAAAAAATGTTCCCAAACGAGGCCTTAGTCTAGGGCACATCATATTTTACAAAATAAAAATAAAAATAAAAATATCACAAATAAATTACTAAATTTTTTACACAATTCTTAGGTGCCACAATCATTTGAATAGATTCATAGCCGCTTTGATGCCAAATTATAACGTTGACCATCTTAAATTATAATAATGTTATCCACTTTGATTTGTCACAATGCCTTATACTCAAGCCATGAGAGTCTATAGAGTGGTAAGACTTGCTCTCTCTAGGAGCTTATTATTATTAAAATGAAACTGAGCTTGTTCAGTTCAAATTATGTCTTTTTTTGAACTACCACTATTACATACCACCGCAAATGCAAATTGCTGTGTTTGTCCAAAACTTCAACAGATTTTGAAAAAGCCAAACTTGTTGGCATTAACTATTGAAAAGATACATTTATACCGGCAAATTCAAGTTAGAAATGCCCCAAATGTACAATTCACAACAACTATCTTTTGCCGCGCGCTGTTTTCATGACAATGGAGCTTGAATGGTTCTTTTTTCCTAATTGAACCTTCGGTGAATGGTGATATCATTAATTTTTCGATGTGTGCCAAATGTTGATCCCTTTGATCTTTAGCATTAGAAAACGTTGCGTGCTTTTCATGTCAGCCTGTCGGGGACAACTATACATGTATATTAACATGAATGTCATCCATCTGAATCTGTATCACAGAATGGTAAAGGCACAGCCTTCACAGCCCTGAACTTGCCAACATTGTTCAGATGCTCATTCTCCAACCTGTTTTACAATAGCATGACAAAATTAGAATCTTCATAAGTTCATACTTCAACTTGTTTGAGCCATTGAACATTCTACTTGAGTCATTCCAAAGTAGTAACACTGATCATGTTTGGTTGGTGTGAATCTAGAGGGACTTGATTTTATAGGGAGAAAAGGGAATTTAATTTGTTTTAACACATTTTTGTTTAATAATGAAGAAAGTGATTACTTATTTGAGTGAAGGCAACCACAAACAAGTTTAAATTTAACAAACCAGAGGTCAAAATTGTCATTGACCATGTGTGAGACCTAAAGTACCTGTAGAAATTCCAGTGCCCACGTCGGATGACCTCCAATGAAGCCAAGAAAAACTCTAGCAGTCGCGATTCAAGCACCCCAACATTGAATCGCATCACGGTCTCCACCCAAGCAACTCTCAGGACAAAATTCAAGGCCTGCAAGTAAGATTAGATAAATACTAAAATTTCAAAATATAGACAAAATGAAAAAGAGTACGAGACAGAGAAAGAGAGAGAAACAGAACGCACAATGGACACATAGTAGATGCTTTTGTTCTTCAGAATCAGATCATCCCTAAGCCATGGATTAGTCGAATTTGGGTTGAAAAGTCCCCAATCCTTGACAAAATCCCAATACAACTGATAAACTGTGGCCACCAAAGAGGTTATCAAGACGATGACCAGCCATAAGTTTGTTGGCTGCCTGGCATATGTTAGCCTAGCACCGGCTGCCACCATGGCTGAAACATATTTCCCCAAGTTAGCCAATTGGTTTGGGTCACACTCATCGAACCATCGCCTTGCACACTAGGAATTTCACCGAAGAAAAACCACGTGTTAATTGGACTAGAATCAAAATTTCTAGCTTATTTAAACTATTTTTGCATCAAACGAATAACCATATTGTAATGGGATCTGTGAGTTACCTGCATGGCACGCCAGTAGTATGGAGCGAAAGAGATGACATAAGCGAGTTCTCTGTAGAGCTTTCCGGACTTGCAGGTCTCATACCGGTGTGTCTTGAAACTTCCAGCGAGAAAATAACATGCTGTGGACTCCATGTGCCTCAACAATGGAATCTATAAACAAAAAACCAGTAAATAATGAGAGAGAGGGAATGAAATTAAAGAACAGGAATGATATGATGGGCTTAAAATGTTTACCTGGCTAGTAAGTTGGTCAGCCATGAAAAAATCTACCATCAAAACCTGCAATTAAAAAAGCATTATTAGGTGATATTCAAAATTTGTTACATAATGAACTAATTGACAAATACTAGTGAGAAAAAAAGGGCAGTACCTTATAAAATGGAGAGCAGACTATGTTGCGAATAATCCGGAGGAAACAATAGCGGGTTGGGCGAAAGAAGATGTTTAATGGGCAGATTAGTACTGCGATGAAAAGCTGAAAAATGGGATGATCAAAATCAGCATATAGTTAAAAAAAAAATATTGAATTACATATAAATATACTAAATTACAAATTAAAACAATAGTGAATATGGTGATATAGCTAACTAACCAAAAGGAGTACTCCGGGAATGGCATCGACTTGGCGAGGTGAAAAGCCTTGGGAGAGCAAAATGAGGTGTATGACCATGGCCGCGACCACAGCGGTCATTATGCATGTACAAATTAGGAAGGCTTCTCTGTACTTGAGAGCTGTGTTGTGATGAAATTCAAATATGAAATTGTAGTTGATCCTTGTGCTCTTCCACATGAACATATTGCACCCATACATGAACAAATGCAAGCTTAGCAAAGCAAACATGCTGCACATTTACACACACCATGAATTTTAGCATAATGTAAGTGTATATACTGTTTCAAAAAATGTGAATTTGGGTGGACTGATGATCATTGAGCCTGAAGGCCCACGGCCCAACTCAACAGATAATTTTATCTGGCCGCAATGAGGCTTGAGTTGGGCTCAGTCCTACGGTTTGAAACTTGGCCCACCTGTCAGTCTGACCCGTTAAACAGTGAGAGGTGGCCCGTTAGCACATCAAATATATAAAAAAATCAGGGGAAAATGAAAACCCCCCCCCCCCCCGGGGGAAAACATAGGTTTTAAATCTCGGCCAATTGGGTTAAACCCACGAGTCAGTCTGGTCCAAACTAGCAAAAAAAAGCCCACTAAACATAGCTCGTGGACCTGGCCCGATGCCGACTCTTGCTAGTAGTAACAAACAAAACATGAAAAGAAATTTAAAAAAAAAAAAAAGAAGTAGAGGAGAGCATGAAAAGAATGTGAGAAAAGGGGGACCTGAAAACAGGGTAGATGGTTTCCATGTAAGAAGCTTCGGAGGTGGCAGAGAACAATCCACACAAATGTGCTAAGATTGCGTATACGCTAAATAGCGTTACAAAACAACCTGTGAACAACCCTGCAAAAACCAACAACAAACAAACAAGGACAAAACTTAGAAGAATTTCCATATTCTGCATGTTTTTTCACACTCTGGTTTCAATTTAAAATTTATCAAGACAAGGGAAAAATAAAATTATTTATATATAATTTTTTAATTTTTTTATAGGTAACAAAATTAAAACTAATTTTGTAACAAATGGTTGGCTCAGTAGTAGATGATGTGCTATTTTTACTAGAGTAATGCAATTAATGGATTTTTCACCAAATTTTCTCATTACTAGACATAAAGGAAGTGAAGTCCACATTAATAAATATACATGAGATTCATATCTTCTGTCTACCGTGGTGAGAAAATTAAGTAAGAAATTCATTTATGTATAATATTTTTATTTTTATATTTTCCTAATCCAACCCTCCTTCTCCCCCCCCCCCCCAAAAAAAAAAAAAGAAGTAAATTTAGCCATGTTCACTTCATTTTCTCATCATATATATATAATTTTTTTTCCCTACAAATGTAATTAACATCCTATCATGGCGTAATTGTCATACAACTAATGGGCAGCGAATATAGATAATCAAATCAGGGCACTAAATGAGCACTAAAGCCATCATCATCACACTTATTAGTGGTTATTTCTAATAAGCAAAATATTGTGTGAAAAAGTTACACTCAATTCTCAAATGCATGTATTTGCTTAGCTATTTTGGACTACTAGTGGTGGAAGTGATATACACGTATATAACATAATATAGTATACTATGCCACAATGGAAATTCATCTTGAATACCCACTAGAAAGATACAGTTTTCTTAAGACCTTACTGTGATCTTAGAGCCAATTAATTAATTATTTATCATTATTATATATCTAACTATCACTACAAATGCTAATCCAGAGAGAGAGAGAGAAAGAATTACATACCAGCAAAAAAGGTTACCATGTGGGAACCTTTGAGCTGTTGGGGTCTCAAATACTTCATAGCCTTTTTCCTGTCATTGTTGGCGAAGTGCTTTGTGAATATGGACTCCACTTCGTCCATTAGCCTAACCACCTTCATAATTACCCACAAAACAAAACAAACATATTAAGTTGTTTAATTTTACTACCTTTTTCATACTCTGATGTAGCCGAGCCTTGTTGCTTTATCGATTTTAGAAGCTACCGTTCAAATCTTAATGTCTTTGTATTACTAAAATAATAATAATGATAATTAATTAAAATCATATCCCTCTACTAGTTAGAAGAAAAGACTGAACCATCTATTTTGGATTCTATAGCCCACTATGGAGCCCATTTTAATAATTAGGTACATTTATTTTTTAGGCTTTCGTGTATAGACAATTTATAAAAAAAAAAATTGATTTAATAATTGTAATTATACAAATTTATTGTATTTGTGTTGTGTATGAGTTTTGACCAATTAAAATAATTTGATTGATTTATTGGATAGTGTTCTAGCATAAGAAAACATCAATTATGGCATATGAAAATTATCATAGTGCTTTGGGTGCCAGAATGTGTGACGTGAAAGGTAGAGGTCATTTAAAAATACAGTTTGGCAAGTAAGAAAATATTCCATGATTTGCAAGAAATCACTTACTCTTTATGAACATATGACTTATACACGTAATATCATTTTAGAAAATAATATTCAAAATTTTTTTATAGACTTATTTTATAAACCCAATGATATATAAGTGATATGATTAGTGAAAATATGAATAAGAGTGTTACTTTTAATATTTTCATTGATTGCCATATCACTGAATTAAAGATTAAAAGTCTAATTTTTGGTCTTGAATAGTAATACTCTATTATTTTTCTTAATATTACATAGAAATGATTGATTACTGATTTCTACCTATCCACAAAACTAAATTTAAACAATTTGATCGCATTATTTGGTAAGTTGACCAAAAAAGAAAGAAGTGCAATTGAAAAAAATTAACCAATCACGTTAATAATGCAGATATTCATTTTAATGATTAGCGGTTCAGAAAGAGCTACATTAAAATATTTTTAATATAAATTTTAAAAAATAAAAAAGATTTAAAAATTTAAATTGATGTAATAATTATAGATTGTTAATTTTAAATTTAAAGAAAATTAGTATTTACCTTATCGGAACTAACGAAATGAGAACTCTTCACTACTTTGAGATAAGTTGTTGATGCTTGTTGGTTCGATACCTGTTTCATGAAAGGAAAAAAAGAAAAGAAAAAAGAAAGTGGTTTACTAAATTAATTAGCTTAAGCAATATGCTGCGTTTAGATTAGTATGGAATTATATGTAAGCCTTTACCACAAGAAATTGTATTTTTCGCAATAGTATGAATAAAACTATATGTATCAATTGGTATATCAATTAGTATATTAACGGATGATATTGTATAGTTTTGTTGGTTTTGAGTCTTTGTAGGTTTTATAATGAGTGAGGTCTATAATTTTAAAATTGCATTGCTATAGTATGTATTAATACATTTACTGTTTGGTAGGGTTTATTTCTAGTTTATTTCAGCTTTTAGCTTAATTTAAACTATTTTGATGTGTTTGGTTCAGCTTAACAATACAACTTATAGCTTGTTGTAAGTCAAAAATCAACTTATTCTTTGAGTGGGGGAGGAGAAACTTAATTTATAAGTCAAAAATCAGCTTATGTTTACAATTATAAGCTATAAGTTGTTAAGGTATAAGTTATAATCATTTTCCCACAACTCTACCAAAATATAGTAATTAGTGTGTACAACACCATTGTTTGTAACTAAAAGTTTATCAACAATTTAACAATAAGCATTTAAGTTAAAACAAACATAGATAATTATATATATGCCCTATGGCCTCGTTTGTTTTGGGAGATAGAATGGAGGAAATTGATAGTGAGGGGATTAATAGTGAGGGGATTAGTAGTGAGAGGATTAGTAGTGAGGAATTGTTAAATTATTTTTATATAAAATAATAAAACAAATAAAAAATTATATTTTTAAAAAAATTTCCAATATATAAAAAATAAAAAAAAATAAAAAAATTTCTAATCCCCTTAGGGCTTGTTTGATTCATGGGATTAGGGGGGGGACTATTTACTGTGCGGATTACAATCCGCACAGTAAAGCTAATCCGATGTTTGTTTTTTTTTTAGTCCGCCGGACTTCATGTCCGGCCGGACTCCCAATCCCTCATATGAGGAATAAAATAATCCCGGGGGGGGTGTGGGATAGAATTGGTAGGATTGTTTACTGTTTGGATTAGAGGGGTGAGATGACCATTTTGCCCTCATTTGTTGTGGCACATTTAATTCAAATTTAAATTTAATTATGTATTATATTTAATAAAAAAAAATTAATTTAAATGTCTCAATTTAAAAATAAAATAATTTTATTTAACTTTTTATTGATGTTTTATTTATTTAATTTTTTGAAATAATTTTTTATGGATATTTTATTGATGTTTTATTTTATATTTTTGTTTATGTTTTATTTAATTTTATTATTTAATTGTAATATTTGTTTTATTTAATTTTTTTTTTTTTTTATTATTTTTTTAAACAAATTTATTTAAAATCTTAATTAAAAAATAATATATATTTTTATTGATATTTTATTTATTTATTTTTAAAATTAAATTTTTTTAATTGTGTAAAAAATAAAATAAAATAATTTTTTATTTAATCTAGCTAAAAATAATTAAAATATTAAAGATATGTTTAATATTGCTATTACTTAGTAAACTATTAAAAAGGGTAAAATAGTCATTTGTTCATTTATCCTATCCAGTCCGTCCAACCAAACGTTGGATTCACTAAAAATAGTCCGGGGGATTCACAGTCCGGACATCTAATCCCATGAAAAAACAAACACAGAATACATATCCAATCCGACAAAATAGTCCGGGGGATTCACAGTCCAGGACTCCAATCCGATGGATTCTAATCCCCCCTTTTCCAGTCCGCCCAATCAAACACACCCTTACTATTTTTCTAATACCATCTCTACCTCCTCCTTATCAATCTCCTCTCTAAGGTCATGTTTGTTTGGGTGGATATGAGCTTGGGATTGGACTAATAGTCCAATAAAATTGTTAATCCGATGTTTGGTTAAACAATTAAAGTACGGATTAATTATTTTAAACTTGATTATTAGTTAAGATAGGATACATAATCCAACGAATTCGTAGTCCTAGGACTATTAGTCATGGGAATGTTAATCCAGTCCGCCCAAACAAACATGGCCTAAGGGTATTAGTAATACCAAGGGACTAATAGTCCCAAGGCCTTCTCCTAAAACAAACAAGGCTATTACTAATACCTTGATATTAGCAATCCCAATACCCTCTCTTTCACCCAAAACAAACTGGGCCTATATGTATTCTTGATATTTAATATCTTTTGAGTTTTTGGAAAAATTAGAGATGTGATCGTGAACGCACAAAACAATGGTCCAATCAATTTTAGACAAAAAGGGAAGTTGGGTATTTGAGTTTTAAATAAAATATGTTGAGTTCTGATCATGCACGTGGATTTTCCTACATTTTCTTGAAGGATTGAACCTAAAAATGGCAACTTAAAGTCAATGTGTGTCCAAAAAATGCCAACTCTGATGAGAATGCCCTTCTTCTTTCACCATAGAAGAAACAATTGATGGCCAAACATCTTGGGATTTCCTTTTGATTTCCTTAAATAAGATGAATGTGGTCTTTAATTTCATGCATGAAACTTATGCGTATGATATGTGCACCTAATTTACCTTGTCGAATTTCTTTAGTATCTTTGTGAAAGCCAACATATTTAGTGAGCTGTCAACACAAATCATCAAATAATTAAAAATATAGAATGCATGCACACATAAAAAGCAAAAACTAGAAGTAGTTCTACCACTTAAATGCCAAATTCTATGTTAGGTAACCATGTGTTGATATGTTTTCATGTATCAAGTTTTTTGTTTTAGAAAAAAGAAAGTGTAATATTCTATTAATGAAAATAGTGCATTACATACTGGAAAATTCTACATCTATCTAGACTAAGTTTGGGAAGACTAAATAAGTATATTTTTTGACTTTTTTTATATTATGTGTAAAAAAAATAGAGAGGAGATGTTGATTGATGTGACCTAAAAAAGATAAAAAGATGAAATAAGTTCACTTTTTTAGTTTAGCCAAACTTGGCCTAAATTATTGTCAAAAATCACATTTTTTATATGCTTTTGATGCAATGCTTCATCTCATTCTGGGTACACTACGTCAAAATTGGACTTTAGCGGCGTTCTTTCTGGTTAAAAGGTCAGAAAAAATAATTAAAGCCTTTTAATTCGGTTTATCTCATTGCTTATCTGCGGTCGAAAAAAATGAAACCGTCGTAAAAAGACAAATTACCGTCGTTAAAAGTCGACCAAAAACGGCGGTTTTTTACCGCCGTAAATAGGTTCAAATTTTTCAAAAAATAATTCTTTCTTCTTGCACTCCCCAAGTTTTGAACCCAAGACCTCTTATCCACCCACACCAACCACTTTGCCACAGCCACTTTTCATGAAATATATTACCTAAATAAATATTTAAACATTACTTTTACTTTTTGTAGATGGTTTCGCCGGAACTCGCCGGAGCACGCCAGAGTTTCGCCGGAGCTCCGCTGGCAAAGACCATCGACATTAACGACGATAATGGTTGGGCATTAGCGGCGGTTTTATTACCGCCGTTAAAAGTAGGCATTAACGGCGGTTCGTTACCGTCGTTAAAAGTGGATTTCATTATCGTCGTTAAAAATACTTTTAGTGACGATTTTTTTAACGGCGGTTTTTCGTTTATTATTAATAAACTTTTTTAACGGTTTAATTACCGTTAAAAAATCACCGTTAATACTAATTTTTGGCATAGTGGTTGACTTTTTTGTTGTTGTTGTCATCTTTTTTAGTTTTCTTTTTTCGTTTATTTATTTATTTTTAAAGTTCATTGAAACTAAACAACAAAATATATATATTTTAAAAGAAATCCACTCAAGACGGAAAAAAATAAAATTTAAAAGTTTTTTTCAACAAAAAAATGTCTTCTTTCATTTTATTATTATTATTTTTTGCAAAATTATTAATTTTCTTTTATTTTGCAAAATAAATAAAAAATAACCCGCTTAAGCCAGTGACCAAAAGTCAAAGGGGGAATTACACCGACACCATGTCAGAAAAAAAAATAATTACAAAAAAGTAAAAATTATTATAAATATTAATAATTAATATTATAAATTTTTTCACTGATATGTAATATTTTTTAAAAAATTACCCTGAATAATAAATTCTCCAAAGTCAAATGACACATCTGCCCTTCACTAAATCTGAATCAAATCAAAACTCCATATATATACCCTACTGAATGATTTCCCAAGAGATAGAAAGTACCAGCCACCAAACCTGATGTACCTCTTACGTGAAGTGTCATGCAGCTCATGAGTTCACTACTACTTTATCCTTAATTGTTAAACTAGGGCTAAACAATCATCAATTATATATTTTTTATTAAAATATAAAAGAAATTAAATCTGTTTAAAAATTAAAACCTGTAAGTGTTTAATAGACCAAGGCCTCTGTAGAGTTCCACAAATGCCCCTCTGATCATCTTTTCGGCGCATTGTATTTTCTTTTTGTTTATGAAATCTCCTGGACCTTCTTTCTTGGGATTGTTCACTAGATCTTCCCAAAGCATGGATGTAACTGCTGATATCGTTCGCGTTGGCGTCGTGGCTGGAATATCTATCCTCATGGACATCTTAGGCTTTCCGTTCTTTGTCTTTGATCTTGTTGCCGAACCAACAAAATTCACACCATTTTTTTCCAGTGCAGCAATTACCTCGTCTGTCTGTGACGCCGTTTCCGTGGAGCTATCACTATATTCAGTTGGGGTTTCTGTATAACAATTAATTGACCCTAATCAGACATGACAAATAAAAACTTAATTTTTCAGTATTTTAGCAAGAAAATTTATTTTCTCATATGAAACATGGAAATTGAGCACTCTATTTCTCTCTCGATTTTTAAAATGATAGGATAGGACTCAAAACTATTGCATCATTCTGAATAAAATTCATGAAATCAATATTCAAATGATGGAAAGTGTGACAAGATGATAATTAGCAGACAGTAAAAACCATTTTTTCTCACCATTAATTAGCAGGCTACAAATATGCATGCTTTTTCTCATCATAGTTCTCAAATTTTATCATGGTTTAAAAGGACATATATTTCATGATATTGTTCCTTCCATCAGGAAATATGTACATCTTTGAGCTATGGTCACATGTTGGAGATATATTTGTCAATGACATTTGTCATGCATTAAAAGTGTCCAAAAAAAATTATTCCGAAAATAAAATATACGAATTAAATTCATTTAAAATATGACTTATATTACATTAAAATTAAAATATACACTACATATTTGTTTTCGATGTACTTTTTTAGGGATACATAACTTTTCTGATATTTGTGACAACCACCAAGTCCATTTTCGAACCCATGTATGAATTGTATCATAAAAATGACAAAACACGGAGAAAAAGAAAAAAAGAAAAAAACAAAGGTGCTTCCGTCAGCTTGGTGTGTCAATTTTCCTTGTAGTCACCAACCTATGCCGGACTCAAATCACTCGATTTCAACAACCACCACCAAAAAAAAAAACAAAAAAATTGGTGGTTTTTTAAAATTTTTTTTTTTAAAAATCTTGTATAAGAGAGAATATAATTAATTATGTGATTATTAACCAAAGTGTAAGAGAGTTAGAAGCTTTTTTTTATAAAAAAAGAAAAAAGAAAAAAAAAGAGATGCAATTAAAATAAGGTTTTGATATCCTTCCATCATTAATTATGCCAAATTTGGTCAAAATTGTAGAGAAATTATGCAATGGTGATTAAATTTAGATACTAAATTTTAAAAGGTAAATTACACTAACAGTCCCTATAGTTTGAGATTTGTGTCACTTTGGTTCCTGACTTTTCAATTGTGATACATTTGACCATGAATTTTGAATGTTATTCCAAATAAGGACAATTAAAGATATCATTGTTTAATTTCAAAGGCAAAATCGTTAATTTAATAAAATATAAACTAATTTGACAAAAATAAATGTCAAAAAAATATTTTTAATTTTTTTAAAATTATTTTTATCCACCAATGATAAAATTATGTGAAATTGATAAAAATTACATGATTAATTTTTAAAAATTAATTTTACATGATCATTATCCAAACACATAATAAAAATTAATTTGGTAAAAAAAAAATGTCTAAAAGATTTATCAATTTTACATAATTTTATTTTTAGTGGGTAGAAATAATTTTTAAAAATTCAAAAATATTTGTTTGACATTTATTTTTGTCAAATTAGTTTATATTTTATCAAATTGACGATTTTACCCTTGAAAAATCTAATGATATCTTCAATTGTTCTTATTTGAAACAAGATTAAAAATTCAGGGTCAAATATGTCACAATTGAAAAGTCAGGGACTAAAATGACACAAACCTCAAATTATAGAGACTACTAGTGTAATTCACCCAATTTTAAATATATTGACACAAGTTTTAAGTAATAAATTTTTGATACATGGGGCGAACAATTAATTTATCATATTACCCTCAAATTTTAAAAAGAGAAAAGTTAGGGATCATGGAAGATTTATGATCTTTGAATTATCTTGATTAGTAGTGTGGTGTTTTATTCTAAGTATAATCTAAGGGTCACAAAGCTTTCATGATTATTTTCATGAAAGATTTTTCATCAAACTTAGCGTTATTGTTTTAAAAATTAGACCGAAAAAGTTAGACAGATGTTATGAGCTGATTGGTTCACTACCCATGTTCTAGGGGTGAGAGCAACTCACCGGAAAAATCTGAGTTCCGGGCAGACGACGAGTTAGACCGGGAAAGAAAATCGGCACCCAACTTTGACGACAGAGTTTTCCGCCGCCGGTCGCTCAGAATTCGCTTGAGGTCCAGAAGAATTTGCAGCTGCTTATTCAATATCTCCCCTCTTTCAAGAAACTCACTCTCTCTAGTCTTGTAAAATTGGTTCACTTTATTAAGCTCCTCATCCAATCCCTCAAAAAATATCTTAACCTGAAAAATAAAATAAATAAACAAAAATGGGTCCATCTTTACTACTTCCGGTTATTTAAATTTATATATATTATTAGAACAGGAATTTTAGGCATTATTTCAACTAATTTTCGGATACATACAATCTTATAATCCTGACATATATGAGGTAATTACCAAACATAAATTATGAAAGTAGTTTTAAGAAAGAGTGAAGTAGAACTTGAACCATTAGTAATTATTTGGGACACAGAAATAGAAAAATTAAAAGACAGAGAATACCAAATACAGACGTGACTCGGTTAAATATGTTATATATATATATTGATTTACAAAAGTATTGTTATATAATTAGCACCTCATCTTCCTCAGAGAACAGCTGAACAAGCTCAGTTCCATATTCTTCTTCTACAGCACCATCTTCTCCTCTTGTGATTTTGCTCTTCACCTGCAATTAAAAATAAAAATAAATTAAAAAACCAATATCGATCTATAAATGTTTTTTCCCAACTTTTTAGTGTCTTTTTCAATGATTTCTTTTGTGGGTTGTTGAAATCTATTGCTTTCTGTTACTTATTATCACGATGGTTTCGTGACACTATTTGACACAAAACCGACTCATTGCTTTAACGGTACACGACTGTATTAAAGCCTAAAAATCTCGAAAACTCACCGGAATCTGACAACATTCTGACATTCCCCGGCGGAGTTAAAGTTGCTCAAAAACTGACAAATGTTTCAATTTATTGTAGCGTAAAGTGAAGCCAAGAAAATGAAAAAAAAAAAGAAAACAAAAATTTAAAAACAACAAAGTTTAATTAAGAAGATGAAAAGAAATTGGAAATGAGGATGAGATTGTAAGTGGATTCTAAGTAGATTCATATGCAAGACTTTTGCCTGAAAATGACGTCACTTTTCGTTTTGTTGTACAAAAAGACAAAAAACTATAACAAAACATTCACAAAAATCAGTCATACACAATTCCTTTACGAAAAGACTATTTTTGTGGTCGTTTTTTTTTCCTAAAAATTTCCGTTACAAAAATGCCACCGAAAATCCAAAAAATGATAAATATCTATAATAAGGGTTACCGAAATTCCAAATGTTCGAGTTATCTAAAATTTTAGTATCAATATTCATCGATATATCAACCGACATTATTTGATATCCCGATACAGTTATTTAAAACGATGCATATAAGAACCCATGAGACTTGCATGCATGGTATGTACAAGTATATATGTATATATATAGACCTGGATGATCTCGGGTTTATCACCGGCATTGTGGAAGTGATCGGAGATCTTACGGACAGCGACCCGAATCGGGTCGAAAACTGAGAAGCCGAAATCGGAGTTGTTGGAGTGATGTGGGATTTGCTTGGGGTTTCTGGAGAGTCTGATCTTCTTGACGTGTTTCTTGAGCTGCCAGTAATTCACGAAAGCGTCCTTCCATTCAGGGATGAGCTGAGCTTCGAGCTCTTTTGAAAACTTCACCATCTGGTTTTCTGGAATACAAAGTGATCAGCACCAGATGGTGTAGTGAACAGAGAGAAGAAGAGCTTAGAGGTGATAGTGTGATCAAGCTGGTATATATATAGAGATAAAGAGATAATAAGTTGAGGTGAGAGAAAATACATGTGATCTTGTGTAAAAATAAAATAATTAATTTAGTTTGAAATTTATTGAGAAAATGTGTTTAAAAAATTTGGGAATTAAAAATGACACGTAAACGAAACTTCCATACAGAACCGCGTCCGAATGAATTTCTTTTTCTTTTTCTTTTTTTTTCAAATAAAATTTTCAGAAATTAGTGATACTGCATCCTTCTAATTTTATACTTTAAGAAGAGAAAAGTTAGGGATCATAAAAATTTTTTTATGAAAATAATCATGAATGATTTGTGATCCTTGAATTACCTTGATTAATGTGTGATACTTTATTTTACAGCAATGATAGGTATCATGAAATTTTTTTCATGAAAATAATCGTGAAAGCTTTGTGATCCTTGGATTACATTTAGAATACAACACCACACACTAATTAAAGTAATCTAAGAATCATAAATTTTTCATGATCATTTTCATGATAAAATTTTTATGATCCTTAACTTTTCCCTTTATTTTAAGTGTGATCCAAGTGTCATAAATCTTTCATGATAATTTTCATGATACCTAGTATTGCTACTTTAAGAAATGGGGTGATAGAGCTTTTCTCTTCGTGAATATTCAGGCATTGTTTGGAAAGTGAGTTTGGGGTTAAAATAGTCACAAAAAATAAAATAGACTTTTTAGTCTCAATAAGACAAAACATTACATTCAACCCACAATGACTACATGCTTTCTCTCACAAAAAAAATTAAAAAAGCCAAAAATCTTTCCCAAACCAGACTTTTTAACCTTAAGTTAAAATAGCTAAAAAGCCAACTCACTTCCCAAACCAAGCCTCACTTGTTTGGTTAATCCTACTTTTTAGATTTTTTTTAAAATTTTTAGTAATTTCTTAATATTGTAAGAATTTTTTTAAATTTTTTTTTAAATGCACCTAACCTAAATATACTTAAAAACTATAATAAAAAAAAGTAATCTTTAAAAAATTTATCAAATATGGAAAATATAAAAATTCAGTACATTTTCTTATTTTTATATATTTATTGAATTTTTAAAATATTTTTTTACAAATATTTTACTTTTTAGGTGCATCTAGAAAGTTAAAAAAAAAGTCCCCAAAAAAAAAAAGAAAAAGAAAAAAAAACTTAATTTCTAAAAAATCAATTAAAACCAAATTGTTCCAGATTTTTGAGCTTAGAATTTTTTGAGTAAAGTATTTTTGTCATGGAAATTGAATTCATACAAGTTTAAGTATAAATTAAATTTAAGTGATAGATTGATATTATTGAATAAAATTCGAGATAAAATTTTGAAAATTATAGTATTACTATAGAATTTTTGTCTACTCCGACTATTTCTCATTTTGTTAATTTTATTTCCATTTTGAATGTCTTGAAAAGCTAAAGAAAAAGTGTTTAGTTTTTTTATTAAAATTATTCCTTATAATTATTGTAATAAATACTTTAAATTTAAATTTATATAAACATGTTTTCTTGAAAAGAGATTAATAAAATTAGACTAAAAAAGTATTAGATAAAGAGAATTGTTACGTGTCTGTTTGGTAACACTTACGTTTTCAGTTTATATTTACAAAAATTTTATAAACTGGCTTTTGTTTATTTTTAGAAAAACATAAACTACAAACGCTTTTGGTTTGAACAAAATGTTTGAAAATTTTAAAAAATATAAACTAAAAGAGTGAGAAATGGCGAGTGGTGGCGTGGTAGGTGGTGACAAGTGGTGGCAGATGGTGGTAGCGGAAGACGGTGGTGGCAGGTGGGTGGCGACGAAAGGTGGTAGTGGTGGGTGGTGGCGTGGTAGGTGGTGACAAGTGGTGGCAGATGGTGGTAGCGGAAGACGGTGGTGGCAGGTGGGTGGCGACGAAAGGTGGTAGTAGTGGGTAGTGGCGAGTGGTGGTGACGGAAGACGATGATGGTGGGTGACGGGTGACGGGTAATAACGGCAGGTGGTGGGTGGTAGCGGCAGGTGGTGGGTGGTGGCGGCAGAAGACAATGATGGAGGGTGGTGGCGGAAGACAGTGGTGGAAAGTAGTGGCAGATGGTGGTGACAGAAGACAATGGTGGAAAGTGGTAGCAAGTGGTAGCAGCAGAAGACGGTGGTGGAAAGTGGTGGTAGATGGTGGCAGGTGGTAGTAGGTGGCGAGTAGTGGGTGGTGCTGGCAGAAGACGGTGGTGGAAAGTGGTGGCAGGTGACAGGTGGAAGACGATGGTGGCGGGTGGTGGCAACCAAAGACGGTGGTCAAAAGTTGTAGCAAGTGGTGGCAGCGAAAGAACGTGGTGGAAAGTGGTGGGGGGTGGTAGTGGTGGATGGTGGTGGTGGCGGGTGGTGGCGAGTGGTGGCGGCGGAAGAGGGTAATAGAAAGTGGTGGCGGCGGCAGCGACAGACGGTGGTGGAAAGTGGTGGCAAGTGGCAGGTAGTGGTGGCAGAAGATGGTGGTGGCGGCGAAAGACGGTGGTGGAAAGTGGTGGCAGGTGGTGGGTGATGGCGGTGGCGAAAGACAGTAGTGGAAAGTGATGGCAGGTGGCAGGTGGTGGCAGTGGAAGAAGGTGGTGGAAACTGGTGGCGAGTGGTAGCGCGCGGCGAGTGGTAATGGCGGAAGATGGTGGTGGCAGGTGGTGGCGGTAGAAAACGGTGGTGGAGGGTGGTGGTGGGTGGGGGAAAATGGTGGCAGGTGGTGGCAAGTGATGGGTGGTCAAAAAAAAAAAAAAACTGAAAACTGAAAACGTAAACTCATTTTTTGAATTTACAAATTTTGACCAAATTTGTAAACTGAGACCACTGGTTTATAAACCAAAATATTTACCAAATAAGTTTTTATGACAGTTTTTTAAATTTTTATAAATATAAACTGAAAACTGAAAACGTAAGTGTTACCAAACGCAATTAGAGAAAGGGTTTTACTATCTATTAAGCCTGTTTATTTTTAGAGGTAAGTGTCATGACCCAAATTCGATACCCAAAAGTTTGGTATCGCGACATATAATAATTAAAGTCATAACAAATTAATAGCGCAGCGGAATAAAATAAAAAGGTACCCAACACTTACTTTGATTATAACAAAATCTATACATTGAAGCTTCTATTTAATTATATTGTCGGAGCTGAACTATATCTATAAAGTGCTTTGTGTCTATTCCACGCACTGGTCCTGACATGTCACCTGAAAGTAGTAAACAATTATAAGCATATGGCAAAGTGAGAAATATTATACAGAGAGCATGAGATATAAAAATTACCATGAATAATTATTTCGGCTAAACAAAGCTTGATATTAGAATACAAAGTATATAATACGAAAATCATAAAACCCAAATAATTCTAATCACGGTACAGAAGAGATGTATGAACTCAAGAGGTGGCTCGTACGAACTCTAAAGGTGGCTCTCACAATAGTGCAGCACTTAGTTCCGTATAACATTTTGCTCTACATCAGAAATCAGAGGGTCAATGAATTCACGACAAATAGATGGTCACAAAGCAACTAATCAGATGGTCAATGATTATTTAAGTCTCCCAAAGTATGGGACCTCTGTGATGGCACTTATAAAATAATTACTCAAAACACATTTTAATAAACAATTATATCCATGAGTTTAGCACTTTAAGAAAATGGAGTTCAGAAAAATAATTAATATACTTGAAATCTAAATATAAGTAAAAAATATAGTTTGTATAAAATAAATCATGGTAACTTAAAATATACATAAAATATGTTATGATAACTCAAAATATAATATAACTCACCTAAATATTAATTCCTAACTTAACTTTATTCTTCCGAAACTCCTTGATTCTAGTTTTTTTTCCTATGGTGGTTCAACCTCACCAACAGGTTCATAAATGTTGTCTTAGCATCAAGCACCAGACATCTTAGGTAGGGGTGTGCACGGTGCGGGTCGGTGCGGTTTGAGAGAAAAATAGAAACCGTATGGCGGGTGGCGGATTGATAAAAGTATCACTAGAATTTGCCATTTTCCTTATCAAAAATCGGCGGTTCGATTGGCAAATAATGACGGATTTGCCTTGGCGGTTTGGGCGGATTGGCGGTTTATAAAAAATATAATTCAAATTACAAAACTTAAATCAAAGAGTAAAAAAAAAAGACGAGAGATATCGTGATGTTAAGCATCTTGCGAAGTTTTCTTCTGATGCAGCAAGTGTAGCAACAACATGATAATATCAACGACTATGCCATCAGTTCATTACAAGCATCTATGGAAGTTACAATGATCAAATACAATACATAAAATTAATATCATTCAGGGTTTACAATATATTAAAAATGTTTACTGTTGAAAAGTATTTAGATTGAAAAGTGAGCTGATGCAAGTTTGCAACATGGCCAAAAAAAAAAAAAGATTGAAAAGTGAATTGGAATCTAACTTTATTTTGGATTACTGACATCTTGAATTCCCCTCGAGCAGTAATGTAATACTATATTCTAAGGTATAGAACAACAAGCAACCTTAAGTAAAAAAGAATTTTTAGAATCTTATAAAACATGATTTAATAGCGGTGCGGGTCGGTGCGGTTTGGAAGAAAAATAGAAACCGCCGGATTGATAAAAGTGTCACTAGAATTTGCCATTTTTCTTACCAAAAACCGACGGTTCGATTGACAAATAATAATGAATTTGCCTTGGCGGTGTGGCTTGGTGCGGTTTCGGCAATTTCGGCAGTATTATGCACACCCCTAATCTTAGGTATTAAGCATCAGAGTTGACATGTGGCTTAATTGCCATATGTCATCCTCCTTATTCCTTAATTTTTTTTTTTGGATGATGCTTATTCAAATTAATAGCCTAATTATACAATGCTCTATATAATTATAAAATTAAATATTTTAAAATATTACAGTAAGGATTGAGACCGAAATACTAGTGAGTTGGATTCACTAATATTATGTTTGTTTTCAAATTTGTAACAATAGACTCATGGTTTCAACACATTAGGATAGGCCTCCTGCGATAGGATTATTAGTGATGTCTTAGGAAAAATATATGATTCTTCACAAGTAAATTAATTAATAAGAATAAAAATTAATGTGAAAAAATTAAATCTATAGTGACATAAGAATTTTACGTGATGCCCTCAATATAAAGTACGTTCACGAGATCGAAATCCAATTTTATTATCAATCAAAAAAAATTTCAAACGATTACAAATGAGACAGAAATGGTCTTACAAAATTATCTTTAGATGAATTTTAAATAATTACAAATAAATAAGAGAAAAAACCTTACTAAATAAATAAACAAAAATTTTCAAAACAAAATTATAAAAAATACAAAAATAACAACCCAAATCATCTTCAAATCAAAGCCAACAACAACACCAACCAATCAAGCATATAGCATTGACCGAACACCAATTAAAAAATTCCAACAGCACACTAACCGAGGATCCATCCATGAATCACGCTGCCCCACACTTTCGGAAAAATAAACAATCTCAAAGATATTGTTTGGCCACAGCTTCTCTCCAGTCCAAATCTAGACTGGACAGTACTGTCCGGCCTTTTAGAGCCCACTACGGGTCGTGTTTCGATAATTTAAACCGTTCAATGTGTCGAACTCGTCGAGTACTATATGCCTGTAAAAAATCACGTTGGTCGGATATCGATAGCTATATGATCAAATCAGTTTTTTATGAAAAAAAATGGACGGCGAAAAATAAATGACTTACAAAAAACTGATTTGATCATATAGCTATTGATATCCGATCAATGTGATTTTTTAAAGGCATATAGTACTCGACGAGTTCTACACATTGACGGTTTAGATTATCGAAACACGACCCGTAGTGGGCCCCAAAGGGCCGAACAGCACCATCCAGTCCAGATTTGGACTGGATAGAAGCTGGGCCCTATTGTTTACTCTTTGGATGTGTTTGATTGGATGGACTAGATAAGGAGAGATTAGAATTCATCGGATTTGAATCTTAGGACTGTAAATCACCCGGACTATTTGATTGGATTGGATATGTATCCTGTATTTGTTTTTTCATGAGATTAGATATCTGGAAAGAACTATTTTTAATGAATCCAACATTTGGTTGGACGGATTGGATAGGATAAATGAACAAAAGACTAATTTACACTTTTTCAATTGTTTATTAAGTAATAGCAATATTAAACATATCTTTAATATTTTAATTATTTTTAGCTAGATTAAATAAAAATTTGTTTTATTTTATTTTTTACACAATTAAATAAATTTATTTTTTAAAAAATAAATACATAAAATATCAATAAAAATATATATTATTTTTTTTAATTAAAATTTTAAATAAATTTGTTTTTAAAAATAATAATAATCAAACAATGAAATTAAATAAAACATCTATTAAATTTTAATAATGAAATTAAATAAAATATAAACAAAATTTTAAAATAAAACATCAATAAAATATCTATAAAAAAATTATTTAAAAAAATTAAATAAATAAAACATCAATAAAAAGTTAAATAAAATTATTTTATTTTTAAATTGAGACATTTAAAATTTATTGAATTTTATTAAATATAATACATAATTAAATAGTAGAGTGTCAAAATTTTGAACACCTAATCTCAACAGTGGATAGTCCCCCAAAAACTATCCCATACCCCCTTCCAGGACACAATAGTCCCCCATATGGGGGATAAGGAGTCCGGCCGGACATGGAATCCGGCAGACTAAAAAAAAAAATAAACAGCGGATAAGGAGCACTATTTCGATTACAATCCAAATAGTGGATAGTTCCCCCCTTAATCCGGCGAATCAAACACGCTCTTTGGGTTTTGTATCCAAAATCCTAGCGGTTAAGTTGAATATTAAATACCTATTAGCTATTTAAAAGTTAAATATAATATATTAAAAATATATTATAATTAATATCAAATTAAATTAATTTTTTTAATAAATTAATTTCATCTCATACTCTAATAAGAAAGTATATCCAACAATTCTTCCCCTACCGACTTAGATGGAGACATCAACCATACTCGCTAAAGTTTGACATTTCAAATGTTTGTCCCTCAACAGAGTCTTAGTCAACATATCCGAAATATTATTATCCGTGTGAACCTTTTTGAGTTGTAATAATTTTGAATCTAACACATCACGAATCCAATGGTACCTCACATCAATGTGTTTCGATCTCGAATGAAAAGTAAAATTTTTACTCAAATGAATAACACCTTCACTATCATAATAAAGTACATACCTTTCTTGTTTCAAATCTAACCCTTGCAAAAATTTCTTTAACCATAACTCTTCTTTGCAAGTTTCCATAATGGCAATAAATTCAGCTTTGGTAGTTGAGAGAGCAATACATTTTTGTAATTTAGATTGCCATATCACAGCTCCCTTGCAAATATCATAAAATATCTCGAAGTAGATTTTTTAGAATCAACATCATCAGCCATGTCAGAATCCGTGAACCCATCAAGTATCAATTTACCGTCCCTAAAACGCAAACACACCTTCGAAATCCCTTGAAGATACCTTAGAATCCATTTTACCGCGACCTAATTTTCTTTACCCGCATTAGAAAGAAAACGACTCACCACACCAACGGCGTGAGTAATATCCGGCCTTGTACAAACCATGACATACATCAAAAACCAACCGCTGAATCAAAAAGAATTTTCTGCATCTCTTCCTTGTCTTTCTCACTTGTAGGACTTTGATTCGAACTAAACTTGAAGTAATCCGCAAGTGGACAACCAACCGACTTTGCTTTATCCATGTTGAACATCTCAAGAACTTTTTCAATGTAGCTTTTTTGAGACAATCAAATTAGCCCTTTTTTGCGATCACGAGCAATTTTCATATCAAATATTTGCTTTGCCAGTCCCAAATCTTTCATAGGAAAAGACTTGCTCAACTCTAATTTCAACTTGTTAATCATAGTACAATCTTAACCCACAATTAATACGTTATCAACATAAAGCAAAAGAATAATAAATTTATCATTCAAGAAATTTTTCACAAACACACAATGGTTTAAAGTGGTTTTTGAAAAACCATTATTCATTATGAAAGAGTCAAATTTTTTTGTACCATTGTCGCAATGCTTACTTGAGTCCATACAAACTTTTCTTCAATTTGCAAACAAATTTCTTTTTCATTTTCTCTATAAAACCATTCAATTGCTCCACGTAAATTTCTTCTTCAAGGTCACCAAGAAGAAATACGGTATTTACATCAAGTTGCTCAACTTCAAGGTTCATACTTACGGTTATGTCAAATACAACTCGAATAGAAGACATCTTCACAACTAGCGAGAAAATCTCATCAAAGTCAATACCTTTCTTTTGCCCAAAGCCTTTCACAATAAGACGTGCTTTGTACCTCAGATTCTTGCCATCATTTTTCAATTTGAAAACCCATTTATTTTTCAAAATTCTTCTCCCCTCAGGCAACTTCACTAAATCATAAGTGTGATTTTTAAATGAGGAATTCATCTCCTATTCCATGGCCTTTTCCAATCATATTTCTTTGCATACTCAATTGCTTCTTGGTAGCTCTCGAAATCAACACAAATTCATTAGGAGGATACTTTCTCGAAAGTTGTCGGTCCCTTGTAGATTTCCTCAACTTAAGTTGTGAGGGTGGTTCTTGAGTTGGATGCTCTTCTTCAATTTCAGTCTCAATTTCATTTGGAGTAGCATCGTTATCTACATCTTCAAGAGGTGGCTGCACATCTTTCTTATTTTCATCATCAACTGAAGATGAAGGAGATGGATCAATGTCAATGAGATCACTAGTTTTTGGCTCTGGTTGATCATCGTTGCCAAAGTTTTTAATTGTTTAGTCTTCAAGAAATACAACATCACGGCTTCGAATAACTTTCTTATCGACTGGATCCCACAATCTATAACCAAATTCATTACGCCCATAACCAAGAAAAATATATTGTCTTGACTTACTATCAAGCTTGGACCTTTCATCCTTTAGAATGTGAACAAAAGCTCGATAACCAAACACTCTCAAGTGCTCATAAGACATATCTTTCCACTCTAAACTCTTTCAGGAACATCACCATTCAAAGGATAGAAAGGAAACAAATTGATCACGTCAACCGGTGTCTTCATTGCTTCACCTCAAAAGAATCTTGGCAATTTAGCATGTGAAAGCAGACACCTTGTTTTTTCCACAATGGTGCTGTTCATCCTCTCGGCAACGCCATTTTGTTGAGGAGTTTTCTTAATTTTCTTTTGATGCCGAATACCTTGGTTGCAACAATACTTATCAAATGGCTCAATGTATTCACCACCATTGTCTGATCGGATACACTTCAATTTCTATCCTGTTTCTCTTTCAACCATGGCCTGAAAATGCTTAAATACATGTAGAACTTGATCTTTGATTTTTAGTATAAAAGCCCAAACTTTCCTTGAATAATCATCAATGAAAGTAACAAAATAAAGTGCACCATTATGTGTTTTAACTTTTAAAGGACCACAAACATCCGAATGAATTAACTCCAAAATATTTTCTTTTCTAGAAGCAACATTTTTATGAAAAGAAACTCTATGTTGTTTACTCGCCAAACAATGAACACAACTTTTAAGATGTGTACTTTTCAAACTAAGTAGAAGCTCTTTCTTGAACAAAATTTGCAGCCCCTTTTCACTCATACGCCTAAGCCGCTTATGCCACAATTCGATAGAAGTATCATCTTTAAGTGCATCGACAATACCTTTACAAATTTTTCTTTGCATCAAATAAAATGTATGAGTCTTCTTGCACTTAGTCACCACCAAAGAACTCTTTGTGAGCTTCCATATTCTATCACAAAATTTGTTGTTGTAGCCTTCATCATCTAACTTCCTAGTAGAGATCAAATTGAGGCGAATGTCGAGAACATACCTCACATCTTTAAGCAACAACTTGAAGCCCAAATTTGCTTCCAAGCAAACATTACCCATGCCAACAATCTTAGACAAACCTTCATTACTCATTCGAACACACCTATAATCTCCTTTGGTGTAGGTACTAAAGAAATTAACTCGAGAAGTCACATGAAAGGAAACACCGTAATTAATCACCCAATTGCTCTCTTGGTCCACAAAATTGATACAATCATCTTCACAAACGACCATGAGATTATCGATAGTAACCGCCATTGTGTTTTCTTGCTTTTTCACGATTTTTCTACTTGTTCTTAAGCTTTCGACATTCTCGTTTCATGTGCCCTTTCTCATGGCAATAATAACACTCAATGTCTTTCTTTGAAAAAGAACCATCTTTTGATTTGTCACGACTTTGATTGTGACCATGAGGAGTCTTACTTCTCCCCCTTGTTTTACTTCAGCCTCTCACAACAAATGCTTCCAAATGAGAAGAACCTGCTGATTTTCTTCTGCTTTCTTCATTCAACAAGCCACTAGTGACTTGGCTCATTGTAACAACTCTATCGGGCATCGAATTACTAACCGTCACAACCAAAGTCTCCCAACTTTCGGGCAAAGAACTAAGTAGCTTCAAAGCCTGCAACTCATCAACAAAAATAATTTTCATAGAAGCAAGTTGGTTAACAATACTCTTTATTTCATTTAAATGTTCCGGAATGGGACTGCCATCTTTATATTTTAAATTAACCAACTTGCAAAACAGAAAAACTTTATTTGTGGCTGATTTTCTATCATAAAAACTTCCTAATTTTTTTCCATAAATCATGTGCGGAAGTTTCAGTAGCAACATGATGAAACACACTGTCATCAATCCATTGACGGATAACACTAACGGCTTTTCGATTAAGCCTCTTCCATTCATCGTCTTGAATACTCTTAGGTTTGCCACAATCACCCTCAATGGGTCTATACAAATCTTTACAAAATAATAGGTCCTCCATTTTAGTTTTTCAAGTTACCCAATTGCTTCCATTGAAGCTAGACATATGACCTACATTCCCTTTCGTTGATTTACACAAATAAATAAATCCAAATAAACCGTAAACTCTGATATCAATTGTCAGGGAAAATATATGATTTCTCATAAGTAAATCAATTAATGGGAATAAAAACTAATGTGGAAAAATTAAATCAACAGCGACACAAGAATTTTACGTGGTTCTCTCAATGTGAGGTACGTCTATGAGATCGAAATCCAATTCCACTATCAAGTAAAAAAGCTTCCAAACGATTACAAACGAGACACGAATGGTATCAAAAAATTATCCTTAGGTGAATTCCAAATAATCACAAATAAATAAAAGGAAAGACCTCACCAAATAAATGAACCAAAATCTTCGAAACAGAGTTGTAAAAGATTCAAAAATAAAAACCCAAATCAACTTCAAATCAAAGGCAACAGCAATGTAACAACCCTCGTACCGATTACCGAATAACTACTGAATTATATACTGATTATTGCTAAACTGGACCGCTAATGACTGATAATCGAATTAACTGAAGTACTGAATGGGCTGATTGAAATCGAAACTGAAATTGAATAAGTTTATCCATTGAATTGCATATTACATCTGTTTGATTTATTGATTATCTGTGTGAATTCATATGTTTAAACTGTTAATTGAAGGCCTTATCGGCGGCCGAATTAGGAGCCGTTTAGTGTTTTATGATCAGTAGAATATTTGTGATTTAATGATATATTTATCTGGAAATTGATTAGGAATGATTAAATTAGATTAATTTGAGCCAATTAAAGAGTTTGCCGTAATTACGGAAATGCCATTGAGTGGCCTTGTTTGTTCTTGTCATTTGGAGCCTTGTTTGCACTTAATCAAAACATATCATCAGCCCCTATTCTTGAGCCCAACCGACCAAACAAGAGGGAGAGAGAGAGTAGAGGTTGATTTGGTGATTTTGGCTTGGATTTTGGTAGAATTGAAGTGTAATTGGCAAAATTTAGCTCCCACACCTTGACTTCAAGACTTAGACAAGATAAATAAGCCCTTCATTGTTGCATTTTAGGTTGTTCTTGCATGAATCAAGTTAAATTGTGGAGTCAAGACATAAATTAGTTCAAAAGGGTAGGATTATAGCTTAATCCATGCATGCATGTTTGAATTGATGAGGTTGAGTTGAATCCATAGTAAAAAAGGTACATGCATGCTCATATTCATGTTTAAATCCATGTATTCATCATATTCTTGAAGAAATGAGTCCATTTGGACAAGAATTGAAGCTTGAATTTGGTTTAAAGCTCATGCATTGCATGTTTGAAATTGTTCTTGAAATTGGGTTTGAAAAATGGTTTTAATTGACTCACCTTTGGGGCTTGAATTCATAAATTGGCTTTTGAAACTTGTTATACATTGTTTTAGAATGTATTTTCCAGAATTTGGGCCCAAGAGGTCGAGTTTTGAGTTGAGAATGCTTGGTTTGAGCTTGGAAGGCAAATCTGGAAATTCCAGATTTGGCTTCTTCGCTCGAGCGACCAACGTTTCCTCTGAGCCACGCTCGAGCGAAGAATTGGTGGCTCGAGCGTAAAAATTGAGCATCCAGTACTTTTACTGTTTCAGCAGACCGCTCGAGCGAAGGATTGTTCGCTCGAGCGAAGCCTTTGATTTTGCAACCTTGCTCGAGCGAAGAAAGGCTCGCTCGAGCGAGACCCTGTTAAAGAACTTTTGGAAAGTGCCTTCCAACTGTATTTTTGCATCCTCATCCCATCCTAGGCATTCTTAGGCCTAGTTTAAGGCATCTTAATGAGGATTTAGACATAGAACCACACCGAGGAAATTTAGGGATTTAATTATCATCCTTCCTAACTGTGAAACTTAGTGTGTGTTCTATTTGGTTTACTGTTTAGGGTTGGCTCTCGGGGACGCGCTCTAGCTGCTATTAGCCCAATCTCTGTGAGTAACAATTGTGTAAAGATATGTTCAAAATGGTTATCTTTTGAATACTGAACTGAATTGTTTATTGAACTGATATTGTTACTGAATGAATGTATGTCCTGTATTCAATCAGACATTGTGGCATCCTTAGCATTCACATAGAGCTTTGTCGGTTCCTTTGCGGAACCATCACATCTTGTTGATGGCCATCATTACTGATGGGTCTGTTAAGACCCGGTCCTTTTGGACCCACTGTTTATAGGCTAATGGATGTACCGCATATGACTGATTGATTGAAATACTGAAAGACTGAAATACTGTTTAATGAATCGATTTCATTACTGTAAGGACATTCATTCATAACCTCTTTACGCTGTATGTTATTCACTGGGCTTTAGCTCACTGTTTATATATATATGTAGGTTCTCAGCAGCCAGATCGGAGCTAGGAGCGTGGGTTGGTCCCCAGTTTTGTCAAGCCAGCCTATGTGCCTCACTGTGAGGTTCCGAGTTGCCATGCTATGGCTTGGGGCGTTTTTGTGTCCCCTATCGGTCTCCTTACTGTTTGTACTTTTGTTTAGACTGCTCATCGCTTTGTCTTTTTATCGAGGATTCGATCCGCATCTTGACCGATCAGAATGATTGTATAGATCGTATGGATTGTCTGCTTTTGAACCGTATGAATGCATAAAAATGTTTTTGCATACGATTTTCACACTCAATGGACACTAGTTATTTATCAGATTGGCTTCCGCCAGCCCTCAGACTGTTTGATCAGATATCGCTCAAGAAAGCCTTTGGTAATCTCGGATTCTTGGCGATTCTGATGCTAAACCCATAGGGCCGGGTTTGGGTCGTGACAAGCAACCCCAACCAATCAAGCACATAGCATTGACCAAACACCAATTGAAAAATTCCCACAGCACACTAACCGAGGATCCATCCATGAATCTGACTGCCGCACACTTTTGAAAAAATAAACAATCTCAAAAACATATTGTTAACTCTTGGGTTCTGTATCCAAAATCCTAACTGTTATCAAATTGAATATTAAATACCTATTAAATATTCAAAGTTAGATATAATATATTAAAAATATATTATGATCAATACCAAATCAAATTAAACTCTTTTAATAAATCAATTCGATCTCATACTCTAATAAGGAGATATACCCAACATGAGGTACGAGAAATGATATTGGCAAATGAAGCTCTTGGAATTACATGATAAATGACTATATTGCTAAGGAGATTAGAGGTAAAATGACTATTTTGTCTCTCGTTTTATAAAAACAACCAAGTTATCTTCTATATAATAAGAACTTTTAGGTAATTTCATATATTAATATGTTAGGATTAGTTTGAAAAAGACTATTTTACCCTTTTATTGCCTTACCTAATTTACTAGCTTGCAAAAATAATTTATGTTAGGTTTTTATTTTTAGCAATCCCGTTTGACAAAACTCCTTTCAGTTGTACTTTTATTCGCTCTTTTATTTCAGTGAGGTTTTGAATACTTAGACATGAATCCAACTCGAATTGTGTCTTGCAGAGAAGTTTCAGAAGATAATTCTTTCATGTTTGCCACTTTGCTGACTATGATGGGGATCGAGCTACTCGGTCAGCTCGCTGGGGTTTAGGGGCAGTGCTCTTTGGCAGGTTCGGGGCAATGCCCCCGATGTAAAATGCAAAAATGCATTCGAAGTTGCTTGTCTGCCATTGCTCGTTCGAGCGAAGGAGTCTTGGCTCGAGCAAAGGAGTCTTGTTTTCAGAAGCTACGTCTGTCTGCCAAAAACTTGAGAAAGAAGATTGTACGCTCGAGCGAAGGAAGCTTGGCTCGAGCGACGCCTCTTAAGGAAGACACACGTTTTTGTTTTCTCGCTCGAGCGAGAGAGTCTTCGCTCGAGTGAGCTTCGCAGTCCCTATTTTCTATAAGTACTTGTTTTAGTCCAAAATTAGGATTACGTTTTTGAGATCTTCTTCTTGGATATTACGGTTTGTATTTGGGGCTAGTTTGCTAGTTTTCTTTGATGTTTGATATAGTATTTAACTCATAGTTTAAGAAATATACATCAAATGATTGTTTGTTGATTCTATACAAAAGAGAGAGTTGTTCTTCGGTTGATTCTGAGAAATTCAAGTCTGAAGCTTTGGTGGATTCTAGAGTGGCTCATCGACATCAGCATTGTGGATTCAACGTTGGGCAAGACAATTTCGCGGTGAAGACAGGGCTGGAAGAGGCACATAGAGGTTAGTTCAATTTGGGTGTGGATTCGCTAGGTAATTGAGAGTATACCTGTGTAATTCCTTTATGTCTTTTTAGTGGATTATTTTGTGGCTTTGACCCGTGATTTTTTTTTTTTAATCACAATTGGAGGCGCTCCAACTGTGGTTTTTCCACGTTAAAATTGTTGTGTTGATTTGTCTGGATTATTTGATTGAGATTGTTATTTACTACTTAAAATTGATACATAATCACAAATCAATATCTAAGAGCTTTTAGATTTTCTAATTTATAATATTAAAATTTAACAAGATATAAATATAGTATTTATAAAATTTAATATAATTAATTCTATCGTAGAATGACAAAACAAATAAGAATTTACTAGTTCAATAATCATTAAACAAATACAAATTTCCTTACACCACTCACTTAATCCCTTCACACTAATAATCTCCTTATTAATAATTTTCATACTAATAATTCAACCTAACTTAACTCTAAAAATAACTCTAAAAATAAATCCCTTCACTCTCTCTCTCTCTCTCTTTCTCTTTTCGTCTTAGGTTTTGGAACGGTCCTAAGACTTTGAAATAAACAATTTAAGAGAATTTAGAATTATTCAACTTGTTTAGTTATGATTTTCAAAAATTATTTTCAGAAAATTTTACTTTTTTATTTTTTATATTTTAATGTTTTCATTGATTTTTTTTAATATTTTAAGAAATTTTTTTTTTTAATTTTTAGATAGTCCTAACATAAATACATTAAAAAAATATAATATTTGTGAATTTTTTTTTTAAAAAAATACACTAAATACCAAAAAATATGAAATAAATACAAAAATTTAGTACATTTTTTGTATTTTTATGTATTTATTAATTTTTAAAAATATTTTTCACAAATATTTTATTATTTAGATACATCTCAGCAAGGTGCATCTAAAAAAGTAAAAAAATTATTTAAAATTTAAAAAATATTCATTAAAAATAAAAAAATATGAAAAATAAAAAATTTAGTTTTCAAAAAACTGAATTCAAAAAATTAAAACTAAATACACTGATTATATCTTATTTATTATACGAATTTTCATACCTATTGTATAACACTTTCAACTTTCTTAATATTTTATATTTTCTTTTTTATTTTTAACATTGATGCTTCATCCTAAAACTCAACTAGTAAAATCAGAGCACGGGTCCTAAGAACACATATTAACATCTTAAAATTTATTCTATTTTTTAAAATTAGGTTAAAGTGTGATTACTATTCATTTTTCTTAAAAAGCATGATTGTTAATCGAGTTTTTTTATTGGGGAATTGACCAGTAAATCCCATTTTATCATCTTGTAGATCATGTGGTCCTAATTGTTTTCTTTTAAACCGTTTAGTCCTTTGGGTTGTTTGTTTACTATTTTGCCATTAAAGTGTTAATTTGAGTTTGTAGACCCGCATGTATTTATGGGAAGAGGTGTGTGAGATTCACGTTCCAAAAAAAAGTAATAGTACTCTTTTTTTGTGACGTGGTTTCGTACGTGACGTGAACTCGCGAAATAAGGCACACTAAAATGGTTTTGGATTTTGGTTTCGGATTTCTCACAACCCGAATTCCGAAACCAAAACCCACGTTATAGATGGAGTGAGTAGGTTCATGTCATAGTTCACGTTTCTGTGCAGTAAATAAAGTTCACATCCACGAAGTTCACGTTTCTGTGCAGCAAACAAAGTTCACGTTTCGGATTTCTCAATCTTTCACGAAGTTCACGTTTCTGTGCAGCATATAGATAATACCAAAAAAAAATTTAATTAATAAATCTGAATTCATACCATTACTGATCTATAAAATCAAAAAGTAGATTGAAAAACTCAAAACTAACAGACATGCAAACACCATATCCATACAAATCACAAGAGAAGAAATTGAGGAGGACCTCACAGTCGACTAGCTTGTCGCAGCGAACCCAGAGCCTTTGCATTGTCTCTTAGCAGAGCTTTCTGAATCTTCCCAGTCGAAGTCTTCAGAAGCTCTTCGTCCACCACCACCACCGTCCTCGGCACCATATAATGCGGCAACCTATCTCTGCAAAACTCTATCACCTCCTCCTCCGACACCCTCTCATTCTGCTTTTTCAAGCTCACGAATGCACACGGAGTCTCTCCCCAGAACTCGTCTGGCCGCGCCACCACCGCTGCCTCATTAACCACCGGGTCGAATCTAGTTGAAGTTCACGTTTCTGTGACGACAGTGACGACAGTAAGCCACGTTTCTGGACAGTCCGACCAACCCACATTCCCTTTGCCTGTGACGACAGTGAGCCACGTTTCTGGACAGTCCGACCAAACCACATTCCCACGTTTCTGCATCAAACAAAGTTCTCATCCCCCACACCAAACAACTGAATCCAAAGTAATCCTAATCCCACTCTAAAACCTATGTAAACGGTTTCCCTCACCCCCCAATAAAAATGGGATACAACATACCAAAAAAAAAAAAGAATAAAATCTCCATAAATCATGGTAGGGTATATTCGTCCAGCAACACCCCCAAACCATTCAAATTAGGACTATCCAGTAACAAATTATGTCGTAAATGGACCTAGCAAACAAAGAGAAAACCCATGGGACCAAATAGATCACAAGATACTCAAATGGGACTTTCCAATAATTTCCCCTTTTTTATTTTTACCTAAGACACTGTTTGAATTAAATTATCTTTTTTTCACGTTTTATTCAAATAAAAAATGCGATTAGTAAGTAGAAATATTTATAAAAAAAAACATGAATAGCAATCACGAAAGAAAAAATATAATAAAAAAGTGTAAAAATATTATAAAGTATTTTAAAATTTATAAAAAGTGTATTGAATTTAGTATAAATGCATCGAGATTCACATAACTTTTGTCATTTTCTTATGTCGCAGGGACATTTGTTAACAAGGCTTTTTTTTTTTGGATAACTAACCGTTTTGGGAACCAAAATAAAAAGCTACGTTTTTTTATCTTTGGTCCAAAAACGCAAGTGGCAAAAACGCAATAAAATTGGTTTGAGAAGTTATAAAAACGCAAGTGTGAAATTACAAATTGGGGCCTATGACAAAAAAATAAAAAAATAAATTTCTTATGTTGTGTAAGGGTATTTTGGTCATTTTAATTTAATTTGACACCATAAACAAATATTAAACTAAAAAGTCAAAAGTTAACTTTTTACCAATTTCCCAAATTACTTTCCAAAAAGCTAAAAAGCTTGATAAAAAGCCAAAAGTCAACTTTTTACCAACTTCTCAAAACACCTATAAGTGTTTGGATCAGTTTATGTGTATCTTGACTAATCTTGAATTTTTGAAATTAACGATCGGGTAAACTTCCATTGACCTAATTTCGTTTAAATCTCTAACAAAAATTATTTAGTGTAATAAAATAATACTTTTACATGATTAACTATTTGCTTTTAAAATTTAAAAAGATAAAGTATATGAGAGGGGGATTTGTGCCGAATAATTGGGCCGAGCTATGGTAGTGTGGGAATGTTGTTGGCCTTGCAAGGGCCAGACACTGTGTCTGACCGAACTGAACCAACGCGACTCTCTCGCCCATTATGTTGGGCCGAGCAGATCGTCGACCAAAATGTGGAGACACGCAGGTGCTCAAACGAGCTATGATTCGGCCTAATATTTGGTTAGATTCGCAGTGATGCGTTGGGCCGAGCCACGTACTTTCTAGATTGAATTTGGGCCGAGATGTTTTATAAGGTGGCGAGGCGAGACCGAGATGTCAAACCGCGCTCCTCATGACCGGTCAGTTCAGATGGACCGATTTATTATAGTTCGGTTGTCCCAGTCATTGTGGTGTTTCTCCCCAAGCGATAGGTCAGTCGTGATAGCCTGGTTGTGTGAGCCACCTGGACCAATGATATGAAGAAGGGAAAATCTGCTCTTGGTATGCATTAATACCGTTTGGCGGTTCGACAAACACTGTTTGGAGGTTTTAGTCTCTACACGTGTAAGGAAAGTAGAGGGGAGTATAGTCGTCTATCTAGGGAAGGACAGCAGAGGTAGTACGCCCACAATCTCTGAAGCTGCATGGCCAGCCTAGAAAAAGAGGAATGGGGGAACGTTGGAAGTAAGCAACTTGGAGGAATTCACAACTCTTTCTCTCTCTAAAAAGGGCTCTATTCCCATTCTTCTTCTTTTTCTTCTTCTCCAAGTGTGTTGACTTGATTGTCGAAGGGTTTATCCGGCAGCACACCGTCGGGCAGCTCACCATCTTTCTGTTTTCAGGTCAAGTGGCGTAACGTGAAGCCTGGTGTAGACACCCCATTTTTGACTGCCCCCAAAACTTGGGCGCTACTAATGGTTTGCTCGGTGTTGGAAACTGCGCAGGGCAAAGGTTCAGTTTCTTCGGCAAAGAGAGAGACAAATCTCAACTTCACACCCCATTTTGGACCAAAATTATTTTGGATGGTTTTTAGACCTTAAAACCCTCTCTTTCAAAACATTTTTGAAATAAAGTTCTGCGATGATGTTCGCATTTCGGTAAATGTTGCATTTTTCGGTAAACTGAGCAAGGATAAAGTGGAGAATGAATGAAAGAGAGATGAAATCTTTGAAAAATCTTTCAAAACACTTTGTTTAGGGGTTTGAAGTTGAAGAAAATAGGAGAAGAGGGGAGAAAACAAGTTGGAAAATAAGTTCGGCAAGGATCCGAGTGGAAGGGAGTCGAGCAGTCCTCGCTGAATCGGGCTTATTCATCTACATACTTGGATTTTAGCTATGAGGCCACCACCGTTGGAAAGCTTACTTCCGGGGCTTCATTTTGCACTCAAGAATCTCTTAAAGCCAAGTCCGGGTGGGGGAGATATGATCAATTGAAGTTGGGCATCATCCCGGTTGGATCGAATCTGCGCGGCTTCACCAAAATGGGCATAATTTTTTCCATAGGAGGAATTTTAATGTAACGTTTACGCCATTGGAAAGCTAACTTCCGGGGCTTCAATTTGAATACCCACCGGAAATTTTTTGACCTTGGGAGCACCTATCGGCAATCTATTTAGCCGACCGGAAATTTATTTTGGCCGATGACCTCCTTTTCTGGCCGGTTTGACCCGTTTGCACCTTCCAGGCATTGTGCATGCCAGCTGTGCCAGCTGGGATGCACAGACCCGACCCCCCATACACATGTGTGGCCATTTTGAGCCTTGGACCCCTCTTTTTGCACCCTTTGCTCAAGGCTTCTTGAGAAAGCCTTGACCCCTTGTCTTGGTTTCCTCAAGAAGCTTACCAGCTGTCCAAGCTTCCTTGAAAAGCCTTGGTCCCTTTGCTTGGCTTCTTGAATAAGCCTTGAGCCCTTTTAGTAAGCTTGTCTTAGAAGCTTGGCTCTTCCTTGGTCTATATAAGAGATCCATCCTCTTCCTTTAGGGGGGTTGGAGCAAAAAACCAGAGATATATATATATATATCTGATAGATACACCCTCAATCCTCCATAGCTCTCTTCTCCAAAGCTCAAAAGTCCATTACTCTTGGCCCTTTTCTACACCACCACCTAGCACTACACTACCACTTCCATTTACAGCAGCTTGGAGCTCTTCTCAAAGGCTAGGAGGCACCATTTTTCAGTCCAAGAGGCAACCAAGGGTTGGTCTTCAAGGGTAAGTGTCAATTCCCTCTTTTTGGGCTTAATTTTGTAACATTTTTCTAGCCATTTTGCTTGCTGTTTTGAGCTCCGACCAAAACTGAAAATGTCATTTTTTTGAGCTATATTCCATATTTCATTAAGGGCTCATTTCACTTTGAAGCTTCTTTTTGGCACTTGTTTCATTATCCTCTTGAATGCCATTATTTTGCATGATATTTTTAGCCTATGTGTGATCTGTTTTGGAGCATGTCATAAACTGTAGATAGGATTATTTTGAGCCCTTATTCAACATTTAAGAAGGGCTCATCCTTGTTTGGGACCTCCATGTATCACTTGCCATTGTACCCCTCTTTGGTCCCTATTTTTGCATGTTTTGTTAGCTTATCTTGCTTCTTTTTTTCGGCCCTGATCAGAACTGAAAGAGGCCATATTTTGACCCCTTAGTCATGTTTCATTAAGGGTCTTTGGCTGTTTGATAAATATTTTGTGTACTTCATGTTATAGCCCTCTTGTGGCCTTAATCTTACATTGCATTTTGAGCATATTTTTATACTGTTTTGGGAGCTTCCATAAGATGTAAGTGGTCATATTTTTGGTCCATCTTCAGTGTTGTAGAAGGGTCTTTTTCTGTTTGGGCATTGCATCTACCACTTGCTTCATTGCCTCCCTTGCGGAGCCCTTTTTGTATGCCATTTTAGTCCCACTTTTGCTCACTGATTGCCCATGATTTGTACTATAAAAATGCTTATTTTGGGGCTGCCTTGCTTCTTCTTTTACACTTCATGTTCAAATTACACATGTTTAGTATAGTTGTAGGCCATTCCGCGTGCCTAGTTTTGCATTTCGGGAGAGATTCCATGCATCGGGTGTCATTTCGCCTTGTTTCGAGGCTGTTTTGCCCCTCATTATGGCCACTGATTTTGGCATGCTTGCGATCTATCCATGTTAGTTTAAGTCCATCATCGCATGTTGTCGTATGCCATGTTTGTTTACGTATTTAGGTTGCGTGCCTAGTGTACATTGCTCATTTGAATGTTCATGTTGCATACTTAGCCTCCATGCCTAGGTTGCATCTCATTGAGCATGCATCTCTTGCCTCTTGATCAATCATGATAGGGGTTGGGGCCTTTTGATGTGTTTTGTGCTTGCATTTCATTTGATATCGAAGTTGCGCACTTGGCTTTCTGGTCATCATGCATTGAAATGCGTGATTGATGGCCCGACGGTCGAGGGCCACACTCCCTTGAGTCCATTACATGATAGGGGGTGCGTCCATGCATACATTTGCCTGAAAATTCCATGCCATACACTGTTTTCCCTCTGCTGCTGTCAATTGCAGTTCTCTGACAAGTTTTGGCGGTCGGTTAAATACTGATCTTGGCCGGCCAGGAATTTGTAGCCGATAGATCAAAATGCAGCCGGTGATCATCCCCTTCGGCCGGTGGTGTTCCCTCTTAGCCGGTGGTGTCCCACAGAACTCAAAGAAGCAACCCTAAGACTTTGGCAATTTTCAGAGAAGCAAAAGCAAGCAGGCGAGAATGCTATGGCGAAGTTCAGGCAAGATGGATCGAGCATGCATCATTCGCGCATTTCGAGGCGGGGTTGCGGCCTTTTCCCTTTTGCATTTAATTTGTTAATTAAATTAGAAGTCCTGTAACAATTAGTTTAGTATTATTCTTTCGGACTGTATTATTCTTTCGGTCCCTCCGAGTGAGGGCAATTATGTAATAAGTGTGCGTGAGTGTGTGTATGTCTTCCAACCCCACGTCTTTCTTCCCTTTTACTTACCTGCTTTGATGGTTAGTATTAGGACATATTTAAATTAGCATACTTTATGTTATGCATGCGTGCATTCATACATTTGTCTTACATGCACCGGGCTCGGCGCATCATGCTAACTGCACTGTATTTCAATTCCAAGTTGAATACGTGTTATTTGTAGCATCTCATATGCCATCTTAGATTAGCCGAGCCTATTCTAGTTGCATCTTGCCTGTGTTGCATTAGCCATCTTAACATGAACTAGGATCATGCATGTGATTACTAACTAGTTTCTGTTTTGGCACAGAGTACTAGGTAAGCTTTTATGCTTTAACATACCGCATGCGTGTGAGTGTTGCCATGATTTCATGATTACCATGAGGCTAGCTGCTTATGTGATATAACTGCTTGAATACCTGTGGATGGAGGTCGAATTGCTTAAATTGGGATAATGCATTAAAACTGTGAGTTTTAAGCCCACTAGATAGTGGCAAAACCACCTTTTCTAAAGCCCACTTGAGGGTGGCAAAATTTGCATTTTAGCCTACTTGCGAGTAGCAAACCATTTTCAAAACAAATATAAAATGTTTTGTTTCAATTTAGGCGATTTGGTCTATATTTGTTTGCTGCACGCATAACATAGTAAATCTAGGCTAATAATCGGAATAAGATCGCATAACGTTTTCAAAAATGGATATCATGGTTAGTAGAGGCCGGTCTTCGGACCGGGCGAGAGGGGGTGCTCATAGCTGACCTTCCCCAATTGTACCCAAGTTCTCGAGCCGAGGCAACTTTGGTGATGACGGACACGTGGCCTTTGGCACCGAGTCAGGGTTTCCTAAATTTTCCAAAATAAAATATTTAGGTGGCGACTTTGTATCTGGCAAAGCAGTCCGTGTTTGGCACTTCTTTTTCAAAAATCTGTTTTCTCAAAACGATTTGCCAGATTTGGACTCTTTGGTTCAGATTTAGAACCGTGACAATTTGAGTCCGAACCGTAGTAGACCCACAAAATGAACAAGACGGGACTCATCCCCCCGGGGCGTTCGGGGACGTCTGCAGTTTCTGGCGACTCTGCTGGGGATTTTTAGAGAGCTTGACTCGAACTCGTGATATCTTGTTTTGACTACACTTATGTGTTTCTTTGAATTGCATGTGCATTGGTGCGCCTAGGACACCGTGTTGGCCATCTGCTATTCCTGAGCGTTTTGCTGGAGGCTTGTCTTGTCAAGGCATGACCATAAAGTGACGATTCGAGCTCTGCCAAGATGTAGAACACAAACCCCGGTTTTACCGGGCCACCCTTTTCGACCATTCGACCTAGTGCATATTTGGAATCCATAGTGACCATTCCAAACTAGGACAGGTTGCTTACCTGATTTTAGGTTGTTTGAAACCGCTGCGTGCGTAGTGAAACCCTAGCTCCTGACAAAATAGGACAGGGAAACCCTACTGACATAGGGGTGTTTTGGCTCTCTCTTACTTGCTATGTGCTTTTAGAGTGTATCTCTATAGGAACGCATATACCAGTTTGCGAGTCTGGGCATCAGGCCTGCGGGCACTAGTATTAGTATTTTTGAGAATCGATAATAGAACACGATCGTTGACTCTGCTCATATCTGTTTTGGTGAAGTTAAGCTGAGATGCTGTCTGTTTTTCCTTTTGCTAGGTAGTCTTGGAACCATAGCTTCAGAAGGCTTCACTATCTCCCGGGTACATTGGATTTGTACTGATAGACCTTGTCGGTCGAGACTTCGATTCAAGAATGTCGAGGCTAGAGAAGGCTAGTCGAGCCTGAATCACCGATTCGGCGATTACCAAATCGGTGGCCCTTATCCACCCTCCGATGAATGTCGGTCGGATGGATCAGCAGAATACATCGAGGATGGAGGCAATGATCGTCAAATGCGAAACTATGAAACTCATGCAACAAGACGGCTGTCATGGCGGAATTTTCTAAGCGACAAAGTGCAATCATGGCTCGGCCGGTGAGCTCATCACTAAGTCTGCTAAAGACAAGCGGTAGCGTCGATTCACAACAAGTTCCTCACCGGGAGCTCCAAAGACAGGAGGCGTAAATGTCCAAAATGTCCAGAGGATACAGACAACTGAGACCTTCCATGAGCCCGGGTAACAACCCTCGTATTGACTACCGTTTAACCACTGAATTATATACTGATTACCCTTAAACTGAACTGCTAATGACTGATAAGTGAACTGGATGAACTACTGAACAAACTGAATGAAACTGAAACTGAAACTGAGTGAGTTTGTCTATTGAATTGCGTGTTGCATCTGTTTGAGTGTATGGTTATCTGTTTGCATTTTATGTTTAAACTGCTAATTGAAGGCCTTATCGGCGGCCGATTTAGAAACCGTTTGATGTTTTGTAATCAGCATAATATTTGTGATTTAATGATATTTTTATCTGAAAATTGATTAGGAATGATTAAATTAGATTAAAAAATGAGTTAATTGCAAACCTTGGCTTAATTACGGAATTGCCATTGAGTGGGTCTTGTTTAAGCCTATCATGCGAGCCTTAGTACACTTAATCAAACTTCTTCTTAACCATTTTGTGAGCATTGCCGAAATTAGAAGGGAGAGAGGGAGAGAGAGTTGATTTCAACACATTTGGCTTGAATTGCTAGGAGACTTGTAGTAGATTGAAGTATACTTGTGAATTTAGTCTCCAAACCTTGAATCAACACTTAGGTAAGTGAATACATCATCTTCTTGCCATCTTGGAGCTTCATTTTGCATGGTTCTTGCTCAATTGTAGGATTAAACCATGTTTGAGTTCACATAGGTTGATCCATGCTAGAATTCATGCATGCATGTTGATTTTGTTGACTTTTGAAGTTGAATTCTTGGCTAATTGTCACATGCATGCTCATGTTCATATATTAGTCCATGTTTTCACTTTGTTTTGAAAGAATTGAGCTCATTTGAGCATGATTGGAAGCTTAAAATTGGTTTAAAGATCATGCATGTCATGTTTTGAAAGTGTTCTTGAAAATGGTTTGAAATTGAGTTTAATTGAAACACCCTTGGGCCTTGATTTCTTAAATTGAGTTTTAAAACTTGTTATTCTATGTGTTTGAAAGAGTTTTCCAGAAAATGGGCCCAAGAGGATCGAATTTGGAGCATCAAAACTTGGTTTGAAACTCTGAGGTTGAATCTGGATTTTCCAGAATTTGGACGTCGCTTCGGCGAAAGTGCCTTCGGCGGGGAATGCATGCTCCCAGTATTTTCTCGCATTGTTTCTGATCCTCGGCGGATTTTAACGCCGGCGGGAAAATCGCGTATCCAGCATTTTTGCACTTTTCATCAGATCGCCGGCGGGAATGTCACGCCGGCGTGGGCCTTTAGGTGCTTATCCGGCGAAGGAAACTCGGCTTCGGCGGAGGCCCCATTCATGAAAAGTCGAATTGCTTCCTTAGTGCATTTTGCATCCTCATCGCATCCTAGGCATTCTTAGGCCTAGTTTAGAGCATCTTAATGAGGATATAGACATAGAACCACACCGAGGAATTTAGGGATTTAATTATCATCCTTTCCAACGTAAACTTAGTGTGTGTTCTATTTGATTGATGTTTAGGGTTGACTCTGGGGACGCTCTAGCTCTTACCGATAGCCCAATCCTTTGTGAGTAACAGTTGTGTAAAGATATGTTCAAATGGTTTATTTTGAATCTAGAACCGAATCATTTATTGAACTGATATTGTTTATTGAATGAATGTATGTCTGTATTTTGAATTGTGTTGTGGCATCCTTAGCACTTGTTATTATTGGTATTCTGAGCTCTGTCGGTTTCCTTGTGGAACCATCTTGATTGATGGCCATCATTATTGTTGGAGTCTGTTAAGGTCCTTTTGGACCTCATGTTTATAGGCTAATGGATGTACCACATATGGTGATTGATTGAAATCTTGATTGGAATTACTGAAAGATTGAAATACTGTATAATGAATTGATTTCATTACTGTAAGGACATTCATTCATAACCTCTTTACACTGTATGTTATTCACTGGGCTTTAGCTCACTGTTTATATATATATGTAGGTACCCAGCCACCAGACCGGAGCTAGGAGCGTGGGATTGGTCCCCAGTTTTGTCAGCCAGCCTTTGTGCCTCACTGTGAGGTTCCGAGACGCCATGCCATGGCTTGGGGTGTTTTTGTGTCCCCATAGGTCTCCTTACTGTTTTGTATAGACCGTTTACTGTTATACTGTACTGTTATCGAGGGTTTAAGTCCCCGTACCGACTGTTGTACATGATTGTATAGACTGTATATGGATTGTACTGTTTTGAACTGTATGAATGCATAAAAATGTTTTTGGCATACAGATTAACACAGCTCTATGGACACTAGTTTTTACTGTTTTGGCTTTCGCCAGCCACGAACTCAGATTTATCTTGTATCGATTGGCAGGCCTTTGGTAATCTCGGATTACTGGCCAGTTACGGTGCTAAACCCATAGGGCCGGGTTTGGGTCGTGACACCAGCTCCGCCCCGGATTCTACCACAACTATCTAAGGCACCCACGCCTGTCAATGTGCCGGACTCTCCCTTCGAGTTCGAAGCGGACCCCACAGCGCTGAAGTTGAGTAAGCTGGAAAAGATGTTTAAGAAATCCCAAGGAGTCAAGTCCATTCCCAACATTGAGGATGGGTATACGGACGCAGCTGTGACGCTGCCAGATCAGTTCAAAATGCCACAAATCGACCGATTTGATGGGTCCGGGGACCCCATGGTGCACCTGAGGCTGTTTTCAGATATCTTAAGGCCGATGGGCCTCACCAGACTACAGAAGCTGTCTCTGTTTGGCCGAACCCTGTCAGGTGTGGCGGCCATCTGGTACGCGAAACTAGAAGACGATGTTAAGAGGAATTGGGATGAGATGGCTGAGGCTTTCATCGATCAATACTCCTACAATACACAAATTGATATTACAACCCGTGATCTCGAGACGACTAGGCAGGAGCCGAACGAAAGTTTCTCCGATTTTGTAACTCGGTGGAGGGCCAAGGCCTCAATGATGACCATTAGGCCAACGGACAAGGATCAAATACAGACGGTTGTGCACAACCTCCAACCCAAGCTCATGCAGAAAATGATTGTTCTCCCATTCCCTACCTTTTCAGATTTACATGAGATGGGAGTACAAATCGAGGACGCTATAAAGCAAGGCCTTATTGACCAGGAAAAGGAGCAGCCCAGGAGGGCATTTACCCGCAGTTCGAATGCGGCCACCAGTGGTGATGCAGCTGCAAGATCTTCTGAAGTAGGCATGGTCACCAACACCACATCGCAAAAAGCTACCCCATTCACCGGTGCGTCCGGAAGTAGCTCACAGAAAACCACATATCCACCTCGAGTCAAGAGGGTTTTCACCCCACTTTATATGCCTTTGTCAAAGGCTCTAGAGGTCTTAATCCGGAAAGGACATCTGAAACCATTGGAACAACAACCTTTACCTGATCCTCTCCCTCCAAAGCATGACAGGACTAAGTACTGTGCCTACCATCAACAAACTGGTCATGAGATCGATAGCTGCTTTCGTCTGCGCCATGATGTACAAGATTTGTTTGACAACAAGGTCATTGCCGAAGACTAAAGAAAGTCTATCACCACCGGATCGGTGAACTTTGGGGATAATGCGAATATGTGATCGAGGATGAACCCTCTGGCGGAACTCAGTTTACTCTAGATGTGGCGTTTGGCACGCACTGTTTTGAGCATTTACGAATGCTAGCTTTGTACTTTCTGACTTGGGTATTGGGTCAGTCTTGTCGTTTTGTATTGAGTCGATTTTTTTCATACTGAGTCAGTCGGGTCTGTCTTGTTTTATCGAGTCAGTCCTATTTTGTCAGAGTCAAGTGACTCCGGGGGTGTTACCTCGGGCATCGCCATTTTGTTTTGTGTTTGTCTTTTCATTTTGTGTTTGTCTTTTCATTTTGTTTTGAGTCTGTTTCTGCCTGGAGCCAGTTACACTAATAGATTTGAATGAACAGCAGTGATTTTCACATTCTTGTGTTCGCTTCTGCCTTGTGCTAGTTGTACCAGAAGTTCTGAATGAGATGACAGTATTTGACTAAGAACTCTGTCTTTTCTGTGCCTTGAAGTCGTTGTAATGACCTGAGTTTTTCAAAACTTTTTGAACACTACGGTGAAAACGAAGAGGAGGGAATTCCTCGGGGTTTGTAAAAATTTGATCAATTGAGAGAAAGAGAGACATGTTAAACCCTTAATGATTAAGATCATGCTTGTTAATGTGAGTATTGAGAAGGATCCTGGCTTGATCCGGATTGGCTCCACACTGTCTTCAGCGCGAGCGACTAGTCGCTTTCTTAAAATTTTTCAAAAAATGTTTTGCGCGGTCCTACGAAGACATGTGTAGAATCGCTCTTGAGATTGCGCAGCTTAGGATCGCTCTCAGCCTCAAGACTCGACCCCTTTTCTTTCAAACCTTGAACTTGGATTCAGAACGTTCAAAGGTCAATCATGATGTGAGGCCTGTGTGGCCAGATTTGAAGCAGCCCTCGAACAAGAGGCACCAAAGTCAGATCAAGGAGATCAGACCTCATCAGAAGAAGGTTGCGAAGCCAAATCAGAAGCACCCCTCGAACTAGGGGCAAAAATATCCGATGTGCTCGAAGAGCCGAAGATGGATCCTTCTGCGAATCAATACAGCAGTCATTTTCCTGGATTCAGATGACTTCAGGATCTCAAAACCATTTGGCATGCACCTGTTACACTTTTACCCTTTGAGAGACTTCATTTGGGCGAAAACTTCGGAAGGCGACCAGGCAAAAGTTAGAGCAAGAAAAGATATATACGAAAAGCAAAAAAAAGAAAAAGAAGAAAAGAGAAAAAAGAAGAAAAGCAAAAAAGAAAAAAAAAGAAAGTTCCGAGATTGTATATATCTTTTCAAAAGCAAAAGAGGAAAACGTCGGGTATCTGAGTTCGTTTTAACTTCAGTAAGTTCCGAGATTGTATTCCGGATGTACCTCTTCAAGTCTTGCCAATGAGGTGCTTTCTAAAGTGCCGCTTTGTCCTTTTATTGCTTTCCTTAAGCATCATGCATTGTAATGCATTGTACCTATTAAGTTTCTTCCTCATTCATGCACAATATTGTATGTACGGTTTATTCAAAGAAGTTTCGTTTAAGATCATTCATTTAGTGTATCAATCACACTTCATTCATTTAGTGTATCAATCACACTTCATTCATTTAGTGTATCGATTACACTCTCATTTATGTAGTGTGTCAATCACACTTCATTCACTTAGTGTATCAATTACACTCTCATTTATGTAGTGTATCAATCACACTTCATTCACTTTGTGTATCTATTACACTCTCATTTATTTAGTGTATCAATCACACTTCATTCGCTTTGTGTATCTATTACACTCTCACTCATTTACTGTATCAATCACACTTCATTCATTTTGTGTATCTATTACACGTTCTCATTTTGTGTATCTACCACACATATTCACTCTTGTGTATGTATCACACACCTTCTCATTTTCTCAGATCTATCACACTTCATTCATTTAGTGTATCAATCACACTTCATTCACTTAGTACATCAATTACGTTTCATTCATTGTGTGTATCTATCACACACATTCTCACTTTTGTGTATCTATCACACACATCCTCATTTTGTGTATCTATCACGCACATATTCATCTTTCTGTATCTATCACATACATTCTCATTTTGTGTATCCATCACACATTTTATTTACTTTAGTGTATCCATCACACACTTCATTTACTTTAGTGTATCCATCACACACGTCATTTACTTTAGTGTATCCATCACACTTCATTATCTTTAGTATATCAATCATACTTGTTCACTAAGTGCATCTATCACACTTCGTGTTCACCTTTAGTATATCAATTATACTTATTCACTAAGTGCATCTATCACACTTCGTGTTCACCTTTAGTATATCAATCATACTTTGTTCACTAAGTGCATCTATCACACTTTGTGTTCACCTTTAGTGTATCCATCATACTTGTTCACTAAGTGCATCTATCACACTTTGTGTTCACCCTTTGTGTATCTATCATACTGTGCTCACCACACTCGCTTGCTGTATCTATCACGCACTCAGCTACTGTATCTATCACATTTTGTTTCATGTAGTGTATCTATCACATGCTCACTTTGTGTATCAATCACACATGCTCGCTGTATTCGCAGTGAGAATTGCAATAATTCTCTTACATCCTTTCTGCATTGTAATGTAGTTTGGTTTTTGCTTACTTAAAACTGTTGCGTGATTTGCTTCATTACAGCATCCTTTGCATGATCATAAGTTATGCACTTGCATTGTGCATCACTTTGCATCCTGCCCCTGAACTACGCTGGTTTGATTCCTTGCAAAGGGATACGTAGGCAGCCTGTGGGCGCAACCATTTATTTATCTATATTTTGGTTTGTTTGTCCAAGTCTTCGGCCTTGTCAAAAATGGGTCGTCTCTGGGCTTTGACATTCACTCCCGTCATTGTTATGACTTCCGAGTTCTGTCAAAAAGAGGCAACTGTAGACACCCCATTTTTGACTGCCCTCAAGACTTGGGCGCTACTGATGGTTTGCTCGGTGTTGGAAACTGCGCAGGGCAAAGGTTCAGTTTCTTCAGCAAAGAGAGAGACAAATCTCAACTTCACACCCCATTTTAGACCAAAATTATTTTGGATGGTTTTTAGACCTTAAAATCCTCTCTTTCAAAACATTTTTGAAATAAAGTTCCTACGATGTTCGGCGTCGCATTTAAAGAATGTTGCATTTTTCGGTAAACCGAGCAAGGATAAAGTGGAGAATGAATGAAAGAGAGATGAAATCTTTGAAAAATCTTTCAAAACACTTTGTTTAGGGGTTTGAAGTTGTAGAAAATAGGAGAAGAGGGGAGAAAACAAGTTGGAGAAGAAGTTCGGCAAGGATCCGAGTGGAAGGGAGTCGAGCAGTCCTCGCTGAATTGGGCTTATTCATCTACATACTTGGATTTTAGCTATGAGGCCACCACCGTTGGAAAGCTTACTTCCGGGGCTTCATTTTGCACTCAAGAATCTCTTAAAGCCAAGTCCGGGTGGGGGAGATATGATTAGTTGAAGTTGGGCATCATCCCGGTTGGATCGAATCTGTGCGGCTTCACCAAAATGGGCATAACTTTTTCCATAGGAGGAATTTTAATGCAAGGTTTATGCCATTGGAAATATAACTTCCGAGGCTTCAATTTGAACACCCACAGGACATTTTTTGACCATGGCAGCACCTATCGGCAATCTATTTAGCCGACCGGAAATTTATAGTGCCGACCGGCAATTTATAGTGGCCGATGACCTCATTTTCTGGCCGGTTTGACCCCTTTGCACCTTCCAGGCATTGTGCATGCCAGCTGTGCCAGCTGGGATGCACAGACCCGACCCCCCATACACATGTGTGGCCATTTTGAGCCTTGGACCCCTCTTTTTGCACCCTTTGCTCAAGGCTTCTTGAGAAAGCCTTGACCCCTTGTCTTGGCTTCCTCAAGAAGCTTACCAGCTGTCCAAGCTTCCTTGAAAAGCCTTGGTCCCTTTGCTTGGCTTCTTGAATAAGCCTTGAGCCCTTTTAGTAAGCTTGCCTTAGAAGCTTGGCTCTTCCTTGGTCTATATAAGAGATCCATCCTCTTCCTTTAGGGGGGTTGGAGCAAAAAACCAGAGATATATATATATATATATATATCTGATAGATACACCCTCAATCCTCCATAGCTCTCTTCTTCAAAGCTCAAAAGTCCATTACTCTTGGCCCTTTTCTACACCACCACCTAGCACTACACTACCACTTCCATTTCCAGCAGCTTGGAGCTCTTCTCAAAGGCTAGGAGGCACCATTTTTCAGTCCAAGAGGCAACCAAGGGTTGGTCTTCAAGGGTAAGTGTCAATTCCCTCTTTTTGGGCTTAATTTTGTAACATTTTTCTAGCCATTTTTCTTGCTGTTTTGAGCTCCGACCAAAAGTGAAAATTTCATTTTTTTGAGCAATATTCCATGTTTCATTAAGGGCTCATTGCACTTTGAAGCTTATTTTTGGCACTTGCTTCATTATCCTCTTGAATGCCATTATTTTGCATGATATTTTTAGCCTATGTGTGATCTGTTTTGGAGCATGTCATAAACTGTAGATAGGCTTATTTTGAGCCCTTCTTCAACATTGAAGAAGGGCTCATCCTTGTTTGGGACCTCCATGTATCACTTGCCATTGTACCCCTCTTTGGTTCCTATTTTTGCATGTTTTGTTATCTTATCTTGCTTCTGTTTTTCGGCCATGATCAGAACTGAAAGTGGCCATATTTTGACCCTCTAGTCATGTTTCATTAAGGGTCTTTGGCTGTTTGATGAATATTTTGTGTACTTCATGTTATAGCCCTCTTGTGGCCTTAATCTTACATTGCATTTTGAGCATATTTGTATACTGTTTTGGGAGCTTCCATAAGCTGTAAGTGGTCATATTTTTGGTCCATATTCAGTGTTGTAGAAGGGTCTTTTTCTGTTTGGGCATTGCATCTACCACTTGCTTCATTGCCTCCCTTGCGGAGCCCTTTTTGTATGCCATTTTAGTCCCACTTTTGCTCACTGATTGCCCATGATTTGTACTATAAAAATGCTTATTTTGGGGCTGCCTTGCTTCTTCTTTTACACTTCATGTTCAAATTACACATGTTTAGTATAGTTGTAGGCCATTCCGCATGCCTAGTTTTGCATTTCGGGAGAGATTCCATGCATCGGGTGTCATTTCGCCTTGTTTCGGGGCTGTTTTGCCCCTCATTATGGCCACTGATTTTGGCATGCTTGCGAGCTATCCATGTTAGTTTAAGTCCATCATCGCATGTTGTCGCATGCCATGTTTGTTTACGTGTTTAGGTTGCGTGCCTAGTGTACATTGCTCATTTGAATGTTCATGTTGCATACTTAGCCTCCATGCCTAGGTTGCATCTCATTGAGCATGCATCTCTTGCCTCTTGATCAATCATGATAGGGGTTGGGGCCTTTTGATGTGTTTTGTGCTTGCATTTCATTTGATATCAAAGTTGCGCACTTGGCTTTCTGGTCATCATGCATTGAAATGCGTGATTGATGGCCCGAGGGTCGAGGGCCACACTCCCTTGAGTCCATTACATGATAGGGGGTGTGTCCATGCATACATTTGCCTGAAAATTCCATGCCATACACTGTTTGCCCTCTGCTGCTGTCAATTGCAGGTTCTGCAGCAAGTTTTGGCCGGTCGGCTAAATACAGTGCCGACCGGCCAGGAATTTGTAGCCGATAGATCAAAATGCAGCCGGTGATCATCCCCTTCGGCCGGTGGTGTTCCCCCTCAGCCGGTGGTGTCCCACAGAACTCAAAGAAGCAACCCTGAGACTTTGGCAATTTTCAGAGAAGCAAGGCAGTGAAAACAGAGGCAGCAATGCTATGGCAGCGAGTTTCCGGGCAAGATGGATCGAGCATGCATCATTCGCGCATTTCGAGGCGGGGTTGCGGCCTTTTCCCTTTTGCATTTAATTTGTTAATTAAATTAGAAGTCCTGTAACAATTAGTTTAGTATTATTCTTTCAGACTGTATTATTCTTTCGGTCCCTCCGAGTGAGGGCAATTATGTAATAAGTGTGCGTGAGTGTGTGTATGTCTTCCAACCCCACGTCTTTCTTCCCTTTTACTTACCTGCTTTGATGGTTAGTATTAGGACATATTTAAATTAGCATACTTTATGTTATGCATGCGTGCATTCATACATTTGTCTTACATGCACCGGGCTCGGTGCATCATGCTAACTGCACTGTATTTCAATTCCAAATTGAATACGTGTTATTTGTAGCATCTCATATGCCATCTTAGATTAGCCGAGCCTATTCTAGTTGCATCTTGCCTGTGTTGCATTAGCCATCTTAACATGAACTAGGATTATGCATGTGATTACTAACTAGTTTCTGTTTTGGCACGGAGTACTAGGTAAGCTTTTATGCTTTAACATACCGCATGCGTGTGAGTGTTGCCATGATTTCATGGTTACCATGAGGCTAGCTGCTTATGTGATATAACTGCTTGAATGCCTGTGGATGGAGGTCGAATTGCTTAAATTGGGATAATGCATTAAAACTGTGAGTTTTAAGCCCACTAGATAGTGGCAAAACCACCTTTTCTAAAGCCCACTTGAGGGTGGCAAAATTTGCATTTTAGCCTACTTGCGAGTAGCAAACCATTTTCAAAACAAACACAAAATGTTTTGTTCCAATTTAGGCGATTTGGTCTATATTTGTTTGTTGCGCGCATAACATAGTAAATCTAGGCTAATAACCGGAATAAGATCGCATAACGTTTTCAAAAATGGATATCATGGTTAGTAGAGGCCGGTCTTCGGACTGGGCGAGAAGGAGTGCTCGTAGCTGACCTTCCCCAATCGTACCCAAGTTCCCGAGTCGAGGCAACTTTGGTGATGACGGACACGTGGCCTTTGGCACCGAGTCAGGGTTTCCTAAATTTCCCAAAATAAAATATTTAGGTGCCGACTCTGTATCTGGCAAAGCAGTCCATGTTTGGCACTTCTTTTTCAAAAATCTGTTTTCTCAAAACGATTTGCTAGATTTGGACTGTTTGGTTCAGATTTAGAACCATGACAATTTGAGTCCGAACCGTAGTAGACTCACAAAATGAACAAGACGGGACTCATCACCCCGGGGCGTTCGGGGATGTCTACACTTGGGTTCAAGGAGTTCGGAGAACAGAGAATATTTCATCCCCGCACAGTATAAATAAATCATAATTTAAAAAATTTACTGTAATTTATCCTTAAATCAAAACAACTCATGAATGTCGGACTTGAAGAATTGGCCTCAATATTATTTCTTTAGAGAAATATATAACCAATACTTTTGACATTGTGTGGGTCAATTTCCGACCACACTGCTAACTTAGTACTCAACTGGAGAACACCGGCAGAATAGATGACACCAGTCTGACCTACAACAGAAAGAAGAGTCTCCGGCGGTGGCTCATCCACCCGGGGATACTCCGACGATTAAGTCAGTGCTCCATATCTCTCAAAGATAACCAATAGTCAAACTCGTAAGCTTGTGCATAAAAGCATATCTTAGACCCATTGGGGTGCCTCTCTCTTATAGCCAACATAAAGCCAGTCCCAATAAAAGCCTAACTTCTATGGACTCAGGATTACTGCTAATCTTGGACTCCCAGTAAGATTAGGATAAACTCTTTAAGAGTCTTATCTTAATACAAACTGAAGTCTTCTCTCATTCTAGGACTCTTGCCCCTCATCCGCTTATCTCGGACTTCGATATCTACGGAGGTAACCTCGGCCTATCCGAGATGACCTCGGCATAACAACCAGGACACGTGGCACCTCGACTGACACGTCGACGTCACTTTAGCCACGTGTTGGTACTCAGAAAATATATCCCCACAACTGCCCCCTAGGTTCTATTACCTCAGCATTCTGAGGTAGAACCTACACTGTTCGTTCATTTGTGCCCCTCTGTCCGAGATCAAACTCGCCGACCTCAAAGTTCCCTGGACTTTACTGTCCACTTCTATCAAGTATCAAGCTTCATGCTTTCCAAGCTGCTCGAGATCACACCTCCTAGCCGAGGTTCTTGTTCCATTAATTCGTAAACTCCAAGAGCTTTGCAACTGCTCCACTCACATTCTTCAGTGGGTTCCCGACTTCCAGTTATCTATTTGACTCCGGTAATCTTCATATCGGCGTTCATTTCTCTTGGTAGGTTCATAAACTCTTTTATTAAGTTCAATCTTTCATAACTCTTCTGAATCCGTTTACTTGCCTTCTGTTGTCTTCTATTTTCGTCTGTTTTCAAGTTTTGAATTGTTTGAACGCCTGGCACTGTTCTTGCCATATCCGCTTTCTGTTGCTAGCATCGTATCTGGGACATTATTTTCTTGTTTCTCACATACTTACTTAGTGCCTGTGCACTTGGTTTTATTTTTGAACTTTGTCGTCTTCTTGACTCTGATTTTTCTCTTTTTTCATTCAATCCTCTGGCTTTTTCTCTTTCTAGCTCTTTTGCTAAAATCTGTCATTGTTCTAGGCTTTCAAGCTCTGCAACTGTTTTTGTTCCTCTCCTCCGGTGAAGCTTACGTCATTCTGTCATTTTCGCATCCGTTGTCAGACTTCGACAATTCTCATTCCGGCTTCCTTCTTTCTGGTAAGCCACTGTTCCTCCTGGTTTTATTTCTTGTTGCTTTCCAAGAAGCTCTGCTTCATTGTTAATCACTATTACTGTTTTACCCGTTGTTTCCAAATCATCTTCTTAAATACACACTGTTCACACATCTGTTGATTTCTGCCACTGTTCTTGGCTTGACACACCTATGCAATCTTTTTGTCTTGATTTCCTGATAGCTTCATCACTATTCTTGATTACGAATTACATTCTTGTTTTTGTTTTCTGTGTCTTTTTCCAGATTCTTGCTTTCAATCCTTGCCTTCAAACTCCAAGGTGCCAATCGCCGAAAAGAGCTTTGATCAAACTCTTCGGGAGATCGTTGCTGAGCTCGAGGCCAAGAAGGCTGCTGAGAAGTCTTCCCAACTGTCTTCTATATCCTGCCATTGATGCCGAGTAGTTTTGTTTCCTTCTTTTACTCATTGTACCTTGTACCTTGTACTTTGTTCTTCTTTGTATGCTTTTAATCCGGCCGACGTGCCATTTTTATAGTTTGAATAATTTATTTTTCAATATTCAGGCCGAAGTGCCTTCTTTCTTCTTTAAATACATTTCTCTAATTTCTTCTTTGAATGAATGTCTTCTTTTTTCTGCTCTTGTATGATTCTACACTTAGAATAATTTGCATGTCTTCAAAGTACACCTTGACTGTGCAATCTCTTCAGGTAAAATACATCTGTCACAATTTCTAATCTTGCTCATCTCGGCATTTTCCTAACACTTGAAAATATTGTAACAAATATTTTCACAAGTGTTGCTTAGGACTTGTCACTTTCTCAATGTCTTCTATTGAGAATTCAATTTATCATTTTTCATAGTTTGACAACCTGAAAGTCTCGGCAAGTCTGTGAGATATTGCTTAAGCTTGACTTGTAAATTTTTCTCAAAAATTTCAACAAGTGTTTTAACCATCATCCTTTATCATAACATCGGCTTAACTTCAGCTTGTAAATTTTTCTCAAAATTTCAACAAGTGTTAAACCATCTTCCTTTCGATACGACCTCAGTTTAACTATAACTTGTAAATTCACACAGAATCTCAACAAGTGTTTAAACCAATCTTCTTCCGATACGACCTCGGTTTAACTTCAACTTGTAAATTCACACAGAATTTCAACAAGTGTTAAATATCACATCGGTTTAACTTCAACTTGTAAATTCACACAAAATTTCAACAAGTATTAAATATCATCTCGGTTTAACTTCAACTTGTAAATTCACACAGAATTTCAACAAGTGTTAAATATCACATCGGTTTAACTTTAACTTGTAAATTCACACAGAATTTCAACAAGTGTTAAACATCTTCTCGGTTTAACTTCAATTTGTAAATTCACACAGAATTTCAACAAGTGTTAAACATCATCTCAGTTTAACTTCAACTTGTAAATTCACACAGAATTTCAACAAGTGTTAAATATCACATCGGTTTAACTTCAACTTGTAAATTCACACAGAATTTCAACAAGTGTTAAATATCACATCGGTTTAACTTCAACTTGTAAATTCACACAAAATTTCAACAAGTGTTAAACATCATCTCGGTTTAACTTCAATTTGTAAATTCACACAGAATTTCAACAAGTATTAAATATCACATCGGTTTAACTTCAACTTGTAAATTCACACAGAATTTTAACAAGTGTTAAACATCATCTCGGTTTAACTTCAATTTGTAAATTCACCGCATTTCAACAAGTGTTAAATATCACATCGGTTTAACTTCAACTTGTAAATTCACACAGAATTTCAACAAGTGTTAAACATCATCTCGGTTTAACTAACTTGTAAATTGCTATAAATTTCAACAAGTGGTAAACATCATATCGGTTTAACTAACTTGTAAATTGCTACAAATTTCAACAAGTGGTAAACATCATATCGGTGTAACCAACTTGTAAATTGCTGCAAATTTCAACAAGAGGTAAACATAATCTTCTTCTCTCTGCCCCCTGTATGGCTTCCACATACTCCTTTGCGAACCTTATAAAGGTCTTCAACTCGCTAATCGCATTCAACCTTGTGTGTTTTCTTTTTTATCTTCCGATCTCGAGATTTGCTCACTGAGCTCTTCTCTTCTCGGACTTAAATGCCGAGATCTTGTCTGCTAGAATCTTGGATTTGCTGACTCAGGTTGAGCTCTTCTTTTCTCGGACCTACTCATCTAGGCCGAGATCTTGTCTTCTAGGATCCGGGATCCAGGATCTGGAATCTGAGGTCTGCTCACTTAGGATGAATTCTTCTATACTTAAATGTTATCTCCTTGGAAGCGCTCATGCCCCCTGTCTTTGCATCTCTTCTGGAAGGGTCTTCGTTCCTCCCGCAGGTATCTATCCTTCCATACCTGGAAGTCATCTTCGTTGTAGTATCCGCTTCGATCTGTTGTCTTTGGTGCGTCACCTTTCTGGCCGGTGTCTTTTACTCTGTGACTCTGGTCACAAGTTTCTGTGTTGCGGTCGTCCTCTTCAACGTCGAGGTTGATAGGTCTTCCACTCCCAGCAAGAGCGTTGTCTCCAATCTGATCCTTCTGTCTGTCATTGGCCATCTATTCTTCTTTCTTTTATTGGCCATTTATTCTTCTTTCTTTCCCACAGACGGCGCTAAATTGTGTGGGTCATTTCCGACCACACTGCCAACTTAATACTCAACTGGAGAACATCGATAGAATAGATAGCACCTGTCTGACCTACAACAGAAAGAAGAGTCTTCGGCGGTGGCTGGTTCACCCGGGGGTACTCCGACGATCAAGTCAATACTCCATATCTCTCAAAGATAACAAATAGTCAAACTCATAAGCTTGAGCATAAAAGTATACCTTAGACCCATGGGGGTGCCTCTCTTTTATAGTCAACATAAAGCTAGTCCCAATAGAAGCCTAACTTCTATGGACTCAGGATTACTGCTAATCTTGAACTCCCAGTAAGATTAGGATAAACTCTCTAAGAGTCTTATCTTAATACAAACTGAAGTCTTCTCTCATTCTAGGACTCTTGCCCCTCATCCGCTTATCTCAGATTTCGATATCTTCGGAGGTAACCTCGGCCTATCCGAGATGACCTCGGCATAACAACCAGGACACGTGGCATCTCGGTGACCGACACGTCACCTTGGCCACGTGTTGATACTCAGAAAATATATCCCCACAGACATTGAAAAATTATTAAATGTCTTTGGGCATTGTTTGACGTCAATCAAAACATCCGCAATGAATCTCATTATATAAATTAAGAAAAATATTAAGGGTTGGTTTGGGATATTCTAAAAAAGTATACTTTTTGACTTATTGGCTTATATGAGTTGGGTTTGGGTTGGAATTGATGTGATGTGTTAGAGAGGTGATGTGATTCAAATAAGATGATGTGGCTTAAATAGGATAGTGACTTTTTGTATTATTTAGTTCATGTCAAACTTGGCCTAAATATGATTTTATTTTTTACTCCATCTTCTTATTCAAAGATGTATGTGAATGAGTCCTATATATATATTTATAAATATAGATTTCATTACTTTGTATATAGAAGTAAGAAAAAAAAGTAAAAAACAAAATTATACATAACATTGCTTATTATAATTATTATTTATTGTCATTATTTCATTTGGTATTTGGTTTCTTGCTATTTTCTTGATGGGTCCAATTTCTCTTCGGTCGGAGAGAGATGACTGGATCGGGACAATCACATAACTTATTTCGACCATTCAATTAGATCATTTTTATGATTTTATATGTAAATCATTTATGAAAAAATCAACATAATATGATAATTATAACTATATATTTTTTAAAAAATAGACAAGTATATTTTGAAATAAATTGTTGATTTTTTTTTTGAAAGCAAATTTAATAAAATCTTGTGGCTACAATTAACAAATCAAACTGTTTTTTTTATTTTTTATTTTTTATGAATAATCTACTCGCAGGGTTCTAAAAAATAGACCAAATTATTAATGTCGGCCCGTGATGGGTTCACAAGAAGCCAACATCACATTTCAGTTTCCCCTTGGAGAGAAACTAGACCCTTTCTCAATATGTATATACATATCTTTAATATTTATTTTGTTATATTTACCTTATATTACAGAAATGGTTATCTATATATATACATATTTTTAATAATTTATTTTGTTATCTATTTATGTTATATTACAGAAACAATTATGTATTTATATCACATGTCCATCCACAAAATATAAATATCACTTCTCCATACACAATTTCACCCTAACCCAATTAAATATATTTTTAATGTTATACAAAAAAAATAAAAAATTATAAAAAAAAAAATTATACATAATGATGTGACTCATTATGAACCATTCACTTCAAAATAAAATGTCATTGAAGATTCATTTATTTACAATAATAGCATTGTTACATCATTTTTGTCAAATTTTTTGAATGAATTTTTCATATTAATTTGTAAAATATAATTTCAAATAACATCATACATTCAATTAATTTGTGAGTTTTGTGTCATGATTTAAATAAATAAAAAAATTGTTTCAAATTATAAAAAATTAAGAATGTATATTCACTTGTATATATATATATATTATTTTGTATCAACCCACTCAAGCTATTACATTAAAAGTGTCAAAATAATTAACTAATCCATCGATGTTTTGATGAATAAACTGGCAACAGGTTGAAAAATTCTTAATTTACCCAAAATTTTAGAAATGGGTAGACCACATATGATCACTACATTAGTATATTAATTTTGTATCAAAAAAATTCTGTTATGTGTAGGAATTTTCTATATTCTGTTGGTATATTCCCAACTATTTATTCCTTATCAGGAATTTATCTCCAACCAGAATCCTGGAAAAGGATTCTGTACGGGAAAGAAATACACATTCTCGTATAATCCTGTTGATCAAGTCTGCGTTCCTCGTACGATGTCGTTCTATCACCTGAAAACACAAATGTGAGCTAGCTGGCGGGTATGTGCCGGAAACCTCTCCGATGCCTAAGTCAGTAAGCAAGACAAGAAGGCAAAAGCTCAATGTATTCAAGGAGCAAAATTGTGTTACCTTTCCAAAGGTGATATTGGTGAGCTTATATAGGTTTCGCGTGGCACAATCCTGGTGGGACTCTTACTCCTCCAAGTGTAGAGTCCTTCTAGGATTACACTTCCTTGCGTAGAGTCCTCCTAGGATTCATACTCCTGGAAGACAATGCTTATCCTCCAACACCCTCCCTCACTGCTTAAACCAAGTGAGATGGTTCTTCCACGGCCGAACTAACACACGACCGGAGTAACATTGCCGTATTGAATAGGCAAGTCTGGCCGAACTAACTCCTAGTTCAGCTCTCCCATTCCTCGCTTCTACTCCGGTTTCACGTGCCAAAACCGGACTATCCATATAAGGGCCCGACCGAACTAACATGGCCGAAGTAACCTCTAGTCTGGCTCCTACCTTCCTTTCTCTTATCTCGGTGTTCCCATGCTAAGACCGAGCTGTCCATAAGAGTGGAGCCGAACTCACTACTGAGGACCGAATTCTTCACAACACATCTTCTAACCGAAGTAGAAACAAACCTTACGCGACCGAACTAACCACCATGGTCGCGACCGGTCCAACTCAGAGGCTATTTCTCCGCATCAACTAAACTTATTTGCCCTTTCTACTCGGCCTTTTGTCTTTGTGCCCCTAACGGCCAATACCCATTCGGCCCAATTTGCGTATAAATTGCCCTCTCAATTGCCCTTAATTCCAAGCGCAAAGCATTATTGGGATTACGTCTCTGAACCGAACTAAAGTTTTAACTTATCGGTAGAAGCTACCGATTGGTTCGGTCAAAACGCCTCTTCGATTCTGGTCATCTGAATCGTTTGTTTTGCCTTCTGAGCCTCCATTTTTCTAGACGCAGTGCCTGCGAATCTCGCGCTTTTGCTTCCATCTTCAGTTCTTTCATTCTTGACTGGTATGTCACTCAAATCTTCTGAATAGTTATCACACCTATTGGATTTGCGAACAAACTTCTGCTTCAATTTACCGAGCTAGCGAACTGCATTAGGTTTGCGCAATACCGCGCTAGAAAGCCTCAACCATCGACCGAGCTATATCTTGGAGCTAAACCAGCTAGAAATTTCTGCAAGAAGGGGAGGACAAGGATGCTGCTCCTAAAGACAACGCCCAGCCTGGTTGCCAATCCATCTCTCTAGCTCCAGTGGTCTCCATCTCACCTTTGCTTGCTGTGTCTGATACGGTGCTTTCGACCGAGCTCAACCAAAGTGTGCTTGAGACAACCGAGCTCCCTACTGAAACCGGGCTTCGAGTTGATCTGGATGCGGATCTTGACGACCTTTTTGCTTGATCCTACTTTTTCTTCTTTTTATCTAGAAAAGAATGTGTAACCGGGCTATGGCCCCTCCTTCTGTAATGCACTTTGGAATGAAATCTTCAGTTCTCTTAACTGCTTGTTCGGCTTGCTCCATGCTTGCATTTATTTTCCACTTATGTTTTGAATGAAGTATGACATTCTCTGGCCGAGATACTCATCTCGGACTTAACCTTGCAATCTATCTTGTCATACCTGCCAACCACTCTTCAGCCTTGATCCTCATCTCTTTGAAGAGTACCAATGTTGGTTTTCCAATAACCATTCTTGACCTAGAACCTTATCTCGGCTGAGGAGAAGTAAGTGTTGGTTTTTCCAGTCAACCACTCTTTAGCCTAGATCCTTATCTCGGCTAAAGGGTGCAAAAAAAAAAAATTTTTGTTTGGTCACACCTGCCAACCACCTTTAGCCTAGGTCCTTACCTCGGTTTACAGGGTGCAAAAGAGCTTTGTTGGTCAAACCTGCCAACCACCTTTAGCCTTGGTCCTTACCTCGGCTTAAAGGGTGCAAAAAAGTTTTTGTTGGTCAAACCTGCCAACCACCTTTAGCCTAGGTCCTTACCTCGGCTTAAAGGGTACAAAAAAGTTTTGTTGGTCAAACCTGCCAACCACCTTTAGCCTAGGTCCTTACCTCGGCTTAAAGGGTGCAAAAGAGTTTTGTTGGTCAAACCTGCCAACCACCTTTAGCCTTGGTCCTTACCTCGGCTTAAAGGGTGCAAAAAAGTTTTGTTGGTCACACCTACCAACCACCTTTAGCCTAGGTCCTTACCTCGGCTTAAAGGGTGCAAAAGAGTTTTGTTGGTCAAACCTGCCAACCACCTTTAGCCTTGGTCCTTACCTCGGCTTAAAGGGTGCAAAAAAGTTTTGTTGGTCACACCTGCCAACCACCTTTAGCCTAGGTCCTTACCTCGGTTTAGGAAATTGAAGTGTTGGTTTTTCCAGCCAACTCTGCTTTCAATGCCCCTAGCTTACTAAAACAACTCTTACAGAAGAAAATATTCTATGCTGAAAAGGGAACTACTTGTTTTATTGAAGAAAATGTAAATTACAAGTACCCTATCGAAAAAATAGCTTGAGATTAGCAGTGTTCCATGGCCTGGGGGTAGCCTTGTTGGTTCCATCCTCCAAGTGATATGCCCCTTTTCAGCTAAACCAACCACTTTGTATGGTCCTTCCCAATTGGACCCTAGCTTGCCTTCTCTGGGTTCTTTATATCTATCATTTCTTGTACCAAGTCTCCCACTGCCCTATGTTCAGCTACCTCGCTAACATCTGCGAACAGCTCCTTGCGCTCAAGTTCTTCCTTTTATGTATTGGTCCAAGTCCCCAGCTGCCACTAACTCCTCCAAATGCTGCTTTAATGGCGTGCAATTTTCAGTGCGGTGCCCCTGTTCATCATGGAAGGTGCACCGCGATCTCTCGTCGTAGTCTTTTTGCGCTTCTCCCAGTTTAGCAGGCCATCGGACGAAAGGTTCATCGCTTATCTCGCTGAGAATTCGGTAGATTGGTTTTTTGAACACCGTGGTCATGGCAGTGTGGACTCTCAACCTTCTTTTGCCTTGGTCCTCTCCGTTGTCCCGCCTGCTTTGCCCGTTTCTGCTTAGACGTTCTACCGTGTTGACCTTTGCCGTAGTTGTTTTATCTGGTATTGCGGTTGTGCCAGATTTTGTTTTAGCGTGGGCGTTATCTTCCTCTACGCGAATATGTTGGTGTACTCTTTCCATCAAGGCTTCCATCGTGAGGGGTGGCGTCATGGTAATTGAGTCCCTCAACCTGTTTCCGACTGGAAGTCCTCTATTGTATTGCGCGATGGCGAGATTTGTGGGGCAATCTCCTATCTGGTTGAAGGTCTCCCAATAACGGCTGTTGTAGGACCTCAACGTCTCCTTGTCGCCCATGTCGATGGAGAGTAACTGGTCGATCTCCACCGGGGTTTTCGTGTTTGTTCTGAATCGCGTTACAAATGCCTCCGCCAGTTGCGCCCAGGAGGCTACGCTGCCCTCTGGAAGCTTTTCAAACCAAGTCAAGCCTAGGTCGCCGAGGCTTGAAGGGAATAGGATGCACATCAAGGCCTCGTTCCGCCGGTATACAGCCATAACCTGGCGAAAGTGGCTCAAGTGTGAGTAGGGGTTCGCCTTCCCCTCATACGTTGTGAATTTGAATTTGGGAAGCTTGTGGAAGGTGCGTTCTCTATTCTTTGGGGACGAATGGTGAGGTCTGCTGACTCGCCAACGCCTTGTCCGTTGGTTCGTATCTTGGTAGCGGCATTGGCATTCAACCTCGACGCTTCCATGCGTCAGGAATAACCGTAAGGCAGAACCTGTGTGGATCGCGCGCTCTGGCGTCCTCCTTCCATTGTGCCTTCTCTTCTAGCATGGATCGTAGGTCGGACGATCTGGGTAATTCCGTCTGTCTAGACCTCGTCTGGTGCGTATGTGAGGGCCAATATGTGCTTCCCTCAGTGTATGACCTCTCAGACCTCGTCCTCTCAGACTTGAAGTGACGAGTCCTGGAAGATCTGGATTGCGTGTCGCCTGTCCTGAGGCTTCTATTCCCTGCTTGCGAGGGTGTGGTATCCCTACCACGACCTTTCGAGTGGCGAGGGGGCATCTTGCCTGTGCGCCCCTCTCCTGTCGCCACTCCTTTTCCCTTCATCTGGCGCTTTAGAGATTTCATGTCTGCCGCCATCCGTCGTATTAATTCGTCCTGCTCCTTGACGCGATCCTCCAAGGCTTGAGGATCAATCCTCTGCCTTTGTCTCTCTGGACTCTGTGAACGAGAGTGACCGGGGCTGTTAGTCCGCCTTCTCCCTCTTGTATCTCTCTTGGGATTTTGTCGTTGTGGCTCCAAGTCTGCCATATGAGGGATCAAGGGTAGACCTTCGCGCCTCGCACCCCCTTCTGGTGTTTGTCCGTCAATGGCAGACTGTGGCAAATCTTCATTGTGCGCCATTGATTCTAGAGAGGAAAAGCTTGATCAAGAGGTTTTGTTCTTGTCTGAATTCCCACAGACGGCGCCAATTGTACGGGAAAGAAATACACCTTCTCGTATAATCCTGTTGATCAAGTCTGCGTTCCTCGTACGATGTCGTTCTATCACCTGAAAACACAAATGTGAGCTAGCCGGCGGGTGTGTGCCGGAAACCTCTCCGATGCCTAAGTCAGTAAGCAAGACAAGAAGACAAAAGCTCAATGTATTCAGGGAGCAAAATTGTGTTACATCTCCAAAGGTGATATTGGTGAGCTTATATAGGTTTCGCGTGGCACAATCCTGGTGGGACTCTTACTCCTCCAAGTGTAGAGTCCTTCTAAGATTACACTTCCTTGCGTAGAGTCCTCCTAGGATTCATACTCCTGGAAGACAATGCTTATCCTCCAACACCCTCCCTCACTGCTTAAACCAAGTGAGATGGTTCTTCCACGGCCAAACTAACACACGACCGGAGTAACATTGCCGTATTGAATAGGCAAGTCTAGCCAAACTAACTCCTAGTTCAGCTCTCCCATTCCTCGCTTCTACTCCGGTTTCACGTGCCAAAACCGGACTATCCATATAAGGGCCCGACCGAACTAACATGGCCGAAGTAACCTCTAGTCTGGCTCCTACCTTCCTTTCTCTTATCTCGGTGTTCCCATGCTAAGACCGAGCTGTCCATAAGAGTGGAGCCGAACTCACTACTGAGGACCGAATTCTTCACAACACATCTTCTAACCGAAGTAGAAACAAACCTTACGCGACCGAACTAACCACCATGGTCGCGACCGGTCCAACTCAGAGGCTATTTCTCCAGACCGAACTAAACTTATTTGCCCTTTCTACTCGGCCTTTTGTACTGCGGCCCACAACGGCCCAATACCCAGCTCGGCCCAATTTGCGTATAAATTGCCCTCTCAAATTCAATGTGAATCGGGATAAGAACTAATTCAGGTTAGGGTCAAACACACTCATCCCATCCCATTAGTTTGATTCTGTTTATTCACTTTTTTTTTTTTTTTGGATTTGATGTCATTTTGTTTATACAGTTAAAATGGTATTTTTTTAGTAAAATCAATATTTATTTTTTTGAATATAGGATTTATTATTTCGAGCAAATCATATACTGTCTTTTGTTCACATATTCAAAAAGCAGGTAAACAAATTTATTTTTTCCATCTAACGGTTGATTTTCTTCATGAAGAAGTAAAAGGATAAAAGGGAAGTGTTTGGGTGTCTAAGGGGTATATTATATATGCTTACGTAAATTCTTACAGATATACATACAGATATACATAAGTTATCTCATAAAATCGAGTAAGTTTTCACAAATATACGTAAGTTATGATTTCTCAAATTTTTATAGATTAACCTATATATATTTGTGAAAACTTACACCATTTTATAAGATAATTTTAGTATATTTGTGAGAACTTATACAAGTGCATATAATATAGACTTGCATACTTAAGAATTGCACTAAAAGTAAATATAATTAGGACCCATTTGGATTTGCAAATTGAATTATTCATTTTGAATTCACTCAGATTATCAAGTTTTAGAAAATATTTATAAAATTCCATCTTTACCTATGTTGTACCTTTTCTCTCAAAGCATTTCCATGTCTGTCATTCTTGCTCTTATAAAATCGCAAATTATAGTTTTTACAAAAAAAATAAATAAATAAAAGAAAAAAGAAAAAGAGAAGGTAAATCTTATAATTTTTTACAGCATCTTTTTCACAATCAAATGTATAAATTATCTATTAATGTTTATAAAATTTAGTTCACATTTTTTATTTGATTAGTTGTTCTTTTCTTCTCTTTTTCCCTCAATATTTCATTTTTCAAAAGGTGAACACAAACTTTATTTTAGAAAAGTTACACCCTTGTTTGTTAATAGCACAATGGTGTAAAGCAAGATAGTAATACAAAATCTTTATGTTGTATTTGGTTGTGAAATTTAGAAAGAGGTTTGGAAAGAAAAAGAAAAAAAAAAAAGGTGAAATATGAATAAAACATATTTATATTTTACCTAATTTCACATATATTTTCTCTTTCTCTTTTCAAATTCTTTTTTAAATTTCTTAACCAAACACAACGTCGAGCTAATTAAAAGAAAAAAAATAAAAGAAAAAGAAAGATAGTGATGCAGATCGAATAGCTTCAAAGCATTTGGAGCATTTCGATCAAATTGCAGCAATTGGTAAATAAGTGTTCGGGCCAAGATTGGTATATTGGCATCGAAGGGGACCAGTTCGATTGGAAATGACTCAACTAATCAAACTCACTTCCGTGTAGTGAATGATGATAGACTTTGGATTAATTCCTTTGCTTATGCTTTTGTTGGAGCAAATTTACTACTTTTAGAAAGTTCTGTTTTAGTTACAACTTTGACACACACAAAAACAAAAACAAAAAAATTGTTTTTATTTTATTTTTTTAATATCAAAATTTGAGCTTAACTCAAAATTTTTTTTTTTTAATTTTTAGTAACTTTAGGGGTTTATTTTCATTCAGTTTATTTATTTATTTATTTATTTATTTTTAATGAAACTATTATCATGATGGTTTTAAATTATAATATAAGAAAAATGATTGAAAGTATTAAAAAGGAATTATTAGAAGGAACACTAATGATGTGATAGTAGACTCTGTCCACTTTCTATGCCTTGTTTTTATTATATTATATATATATTTTTTTATCATTTTTAATACATTAATATTATTAATAATATATTTTTTAGTGATGTAAAACATTGTTGATAATATAAATCCAATCCAGCAATAATCTGGTAGACCGTTTAGTCTTTTCTAAATTGTCTACACCCATTCTGTGAGGTCTGACTACCTGATCACATTATTATTTAAATATTCAGTCACTTCGAATGCCGTCAAAATTAAATGACAAGATATCCAAATAGAAATTGGCCTTCCACAATAAAGAAAGAAAGTTTATACAATTATCTTTGAACTTCATGTGGCTAGGCTTAACGCATGTGATTAATTATTACTTTATAGGCCAAACTAACTGATACAACAATGGTGCGGATGCCACTTCCTTTTGTGAAACAAGATTGTAAAGTTTCTAAGTGGGAAAATAATAATTTTCTTTGAAAGAAGCTTCCCTCCATTTCATTAAATCCGTATTGTTTATCTTTTAATATTTATTAAGTAAATTATTCATATAAAAAATTAAATTAATTTAATATCAATAACTATATAAATGAATCACACTTGTTTTAAAAAAAATAAACGATTTATTCTTCAAATACATAGTCTAGTTATTTTTAAAAAAAATGTAAATAATTATTAATTTTCGATCAATTAATATTTTATATAAATGATCAATTCAGACAACACTAAAAAATAAAAGGAAAATTATTTATAAGTTCTATTTGGAAGATTTATTTATTGAGAAGTCTTATGAATATTCTTTAGAGTTTGAAATCTTATTTAAATAAGAATGTATTTCATAAGGTCCTATGAGTTATAAATGAATGATATTAGTATACTATTATACCTCTAATTTATTTGCATATTATACCATATTTTTTTATTTATTATATCACGTTTGGGAAGGTTTTTAAAAAAGACAAGTTTACAGGTAACGACCGTGTGAGTTTTTTTCTCGCCTTGATCGCGGGATTCCAATGCATTTTCAAAATGTTGCTTAAATGGATGTAGATATGGTCGATGATATGATGAAGTTTGAGGGTTGTGTATTGATTCTTTCAACAGATTTCAACCCCAATTGGTTGAGAAGAATAAGTTTTTTTTTTTTTGGAAGTGTATTGATGTTTGTTGAAGTGTGAATTATTCATCTTTAATTGAGCATTGACAATGTATTATATTTATTGCTAGGCACACTTTGGCCAATATTCTAATTGAATGTGTGTATTTGACATTGTGATGGTTCATGCGTTTTGATATGTTCGATGTGTGGAGTGGTATGTGTGGGTTCAAAGGTTGGGTTGGGGGTATTTGGTTTTGGTTGTTAATTGGATGTCAAATGTGAACCACGTCATAGGATAACAATTGTACATTGGGACTTAGATGATCGTGTTACGATGCATGTTACATTTAGTGTGTAATGTTAATCCACATACACTATGTAGTAGATAACATTTGTTTGTTTGTTCGATTGTATATGTGTTTGAATGTGTATCGTGTCTTTATTGTAATCAGTATTTACATACATGTCATAGTACGTTGCGTAAAATTATTAGGGATTTGGATTTATAATTGAATGTGAATTAAATCTCATCGCTTGATGTTGAGAAGCTACACTGGGTAGGGAGTGATGGTGGTTCAATACATGGGTTGGATTGGGATATTACATGTTACATTTAGGAGGTTACATTATTCATAATTCAACGGTGATGTATAGGAATGTTATGTTAGGTTTGGAATATTACATGTTACATTTACGTTGGGTTTGGAATGAGAAACATATGAGAATGTCACACTGAGTTTGTGATGTTACATGCTACATTTATGTTTTGAATTTCAAATTTTCAACCATATAGATATGATTACAATCTATGGTAACATTGGATTTTCCATATATGGTATTACCATTAATTAAGTTATTTTGAATTTCAGAAACATATGAGAATGTCACGTTGGGTTTGGGAATGTCACATTGGGTTTGGGATATTACATATTACATTTACGTTTTGAATTACAAATTTCCAACTATATAGATATGATCACAAACTATGGTAATAGTAGATTTCTCATATATGATATTGTCATTAATTAAGTTATTTTGAATTTCAAATTTCTAACCATATAAATATAATCACAATCTATGGCAACATTATATATACAGTATTATCATTAATCAGGTTATTAATTAATTAAGATTCGGAGTAGATGTGTTCACAAGAAAAACCATAGGACCTATTGAATTATAAATTTTTTCATAGAATTATATCTTGTATAAGTTTTTTAAATAGACTTATAAATAATTTACCCAAAAATAAATGAATCAGATTAGCGAGATGAGTCGGGAGTGGACCTACAACACATAAAATGGACCCACGACGATAATAAATCTAATGAAGTGCCATACACGTAAAACATTCATGATCCAAGCAAAAGGTTCTTTAATTATACGTGTGAAAAGTGAAATGCTTGGCTTTCTTTGCCTAATCTTCTGAATTAGAAAGTAATACTGATTTTTTTTCTTCTCACCTAGTAATCTTCCAACTATTTTTGTGGGCATGTGTGTGTTTTCACTAAAGCATAGTTATCTTCAAGTTATAATTAGTCTTCATGATAATAATATCCTAATGGAAAGGAATGAAATAACAGAAATTCGCATGACAGATTTCTACGACTAATTAATTTATACCCCTTTGACTGACAATGTGATGGCATGAGCCAAAAGTAGAAAACAAAACATGTTTAGATGCTTCCATGAAAAAAAGTTGAAAACAAATTTATGAATATTTCCCCATGAAAATATTATCACATCGGCCTGCTCTATATTTTACATGGTGCGTTATGCCAATAAAAAAAATTTGTCTCTCTCCTACTCCTACCAAGGCAGTCATGTACCTTGTTAGTTAGAAGGCTAGGGTACATAATCACATGGTAGGACATTCATTACTTTACGAAATCATTTATGATGTTTGTCGCCAAGGATAACAAGATTAGGTTGATAAGGATTAAAATATCCATTCATTTCCAATTGATGAAAGATATATTTGCAATGTATGTATGATTTATTTATTTATTCTCAAAAAGGCAAGAAAAATGAAAACAAGTGTGGGTTAGCTAAAATGTAGAAATCATGGCATGCCTCAATTTGGAAGAATTACTTGTCAATTTACAATTATTTATTTATTTTTTGAAGTGACATCAAGCTAGGCTTAACATGCCCCAATTTAGGACATTTTGAGTTTCAAAACATGTTTGGCACTGTTAAGGCGCATGCCAAATGTGTTTGGCTCACGGATTAAAAATGTATAATAAACAGTTCTCGTGCATTGCCATTCCTTTTTCTTAATTTTCTAACAACTAATTAATAATTGTTTTTCAAGCTAACATCCAAAGTGTTATGTCCTTGGGCCCACAATTCTTTTTTTATTTTCTTTTCCTTTTTGGTTAATCCTCAATATGTTTGTTTGGGGACATGATAGGATTATTTTATCTCAATATAAATTTTTCTGCGTTTGGTTCAAATTTTAACTCAAAAACAATTTATTTTGAAAGCCTTTTAACCTGTATATATATATGTCAAATTGTTCCAATAAGAAAGGTAGGATGATTTATTCCAAGGTAAAACTTTTTGTCTCAAAACGACGTTTGGGAACAGATTAATTAGTAACTTTTTGGTTATTTGGCTAAAATATGAGCTAAAAAAAATTAGTATGTTTGGAATGACTTTTTGACTTTTTACGAAAAGATGTGCAAAAAGTAGAGAGAAAAAAAAATCTTTGACTTTTTTATATGGATTGTTGATTTTTTGATTTTTTTAATAATTTTTTGACTTTTTAATTAAAAAAATCACTTGCCAAACAAGACTTACACTTTTTGATATGTCATGCTTAATTCTATCCATGAATCAAAAATGACTTTCACTAGCTAAAGTAGGTACAGAACAAAGTTTACATGGTTACTTATCACTTGAAGGTATTGGATAGAATTAAACGAGAAAGGAGCTTTGTTCCAATCTTTGTAATAATCAATAATGTGACCAAAGAGTTTGGTGGAATTTATCAAACACCCAATTCCCAACTTTAAACTAAGATCTCGTTTGGAAAGCGACCGGTTTAGCTAAAAAGTCAAAAAGTTACTAAAAAAATCAAACAGCCAACAACCCATACCAAAAAGTTAAAGATTTTTTTTTCTCTCTATTTTTTGCACATCTTTCGTAAAAAATCAAAAATTCATCCCAAGCATACTAGTTTTTTTTTACATCACATTTTAGCCAAAAAGTTAAAAAGTTACTTAGGTCCGTTTGGCAAGATAGTTTGTGGCTAAAATAGCTACAAAAGAAAAAATATGCTATTTTAGCCATAACAAACAAAACATCATATCTAACCCATAATCATTACACTTTTCTTTCACAAAAAAAGTCAAAATTGCCAAAAAGTCCTTCCCAAACCAAGCTTTTTAGCCAAAACTAAAATAGCCAAAAATGCCAAAAAGTTAAAAAGTCAACCCACTTCCCAAATCAACCCTAAAAAAACCTGTTTCCAAACGAGACCGACTTTGATCAGCCTTCTAAGCCTCCCTAACCACATATGATTTTTGTTCTTAGAATGTTCCAATTGGATGTGAAACATCGCATTAAAATTAATTCCCAATATCAAAATGTGTCAACATGTCCCAACTACTAGAATTTGCTAAAATCAGTTTACAAAATCACTCAATGGAACTACAATAGGTTTGGTTCGCTCAAGAGGCTAGCCTTAGGACTCGAACAGAATATTTCGGAATCAATACTAAAGGCCTTACCGTTATACTAAATCCTTAAATTGAAAAAATGAATTGGGATTTGTCACAACATAGCCAAAGATTGGAAAAACTTATATTTTATAAATTAATGAAAACTAATTAATTAAATTGTTTTTTTAATGGAAGATTGTTTCTTAGGTTGCAATGTTATATAACTGTTCAGTTCTCAACTGGGACTCAATTAAGTGTGTGAGAGGTAATTAAAGAACTTATTACTCTTGATTGTAGAATTAAATTTCACGAAAATTAAAAATCTTAAATTTTAGAATCATTAAAAATTTATCTCATAATTAATTTTAAAATTGATTGAAATGTGTGTAAATTGACCTCACATTCCCGTATAAAAGAAAAAGAAAGAAAGAAAGGAAGATGAAATAAAGTGTATTCCGCTTTGGGTAATGGCTCAATTCCTGTTGGTTGGCCGTTTGCTTTTTCAATTTTCTCTTTCAGTTGGAATTCTTTTGAGTCGAGAATTTGTCACCAAAACTCATACTCTGAACAGAAATTCCCTAACAATAACGTGGCATGTCAGCTTTCGTGGCACATTACACAATGTGATTTTATGGGAAATGTGTTTGTCGTATAAGATATATTTTTCTATTTTATAGATATAAACGTGTAACTTAATGTTGTGTTTGGTTGGGAAATTTAGGGAGGAATTTAGAAAGAGAAAGGGAAAAGGTTTATAAAATTAGGTGAAATGTAGGTATATTTTATTTACATTTCACCTAACTTTTCCCTTTCCCTTTCCAATTCCCTCTTCAAATCTCCCAATCAAATACGGCGTAAATGAAAAAACTCAATAAATTGATTTGTGATAGGTGTTTTAATAAGTATAAATTATGAAATTATTTATTTAAATTTTCTGACATACTTGACTTTTATTTGACAATTTTGATAGTTTCACAATCACAATAACTTGTAACGCAACATCACAAAAGTTTATAATCAATATGAATTTGGATAATAAGATGACCATATACATTGCAAAAAGGAAGGAATGCAACGATTGTATGCCGTATGAGTTGCCAACATACATCCCAGCAAAAAGAAATAATGAAAAAGGGACAATCCATAGTTAGTGAGGAACCATCGGACACCCAAAAACCACAAAACAAGCAGACTCCCATCCTCCAAACATGTAACAATACAGGCAAAAATAAAATAAAAAATACACAGTCCAGAATCATCTCCATCATGACTGTTCAAAAGCTCTTCCCAAATTATTGAGGAAAAAAAAAAAAAAAATCCTCACCCAACTATCTCGGGGTATTCTATACGAAGAAGATTTTTTTCGTACACAAAAATCTTTCCATGACAACCATTTATGAATGAAATATAGATGGAAAATCCGAATATCAAATTTTTGAAACGGGTTGAGCTTCTCCTGCTAATATAGCAAATTTATTTTCATCCTGGTCTGGATTCTCTAGATCTAGATCTTGACTGCGCCTTCATGGGTACTGCATGTTCAAATATTTTTATTATTTTTACTAGAGAAATCAAAAGTTTCAAATATTTTTATTATCATTTCGTTTCCTTGACTCCTTCAAGGATAGAGTTAGGATACCGACGTTGGGAGGCTAAGAAGAAAGTACGGGGCAGCTCTTGTTGCGTTGGTGTTGAGTCGGGTCGAGTTTAAATCATTTATGGTCACCCACTGTTGATGTCCGGGTTATTCCTGACTCAAAAAATTACTTTTATCTTAATTAGATGAGTATTCAATTTATTTTTTCTGGACCCCATTCAATAAGGGACTAAACTGAACGTGCATTTTAAAAATTATTTATTATTATTATTAGAATTGTAAGATTGATTTTTTAACAAACACAATAAGTAATTGGCTAGCTGAACCAGCAACTGCAATCACATATTAGGTCTAACCATATATGAATATTTGTCATGTGATGTCAAGTGTGTGGAAAATTCCACTTAGATTGGAAAAAAGAGGATGATATAGAGTTTAAAGTATCTGGTTAGAGAATATTCCCAATTAGGAATGTATTAATGCAACCACAAATTGGGTAGGTAGGCACTCAAAACAACAACTAAATGATTTGCTTATGCTCAGTAACCCCCCATGGAAGCCAAGCTAATGTCTTCTGCAATTCTAGTCATCTTCCACACATGGCAGTTATGTCGGTAGGGCTCAGCTTGGCATAGGTTTCCCACCAATCACTACACTCCACATAGCGGTTTGGAGGTGGGTTTATTTACTCTTCTCACAAATATTCAACTCATAAAGTATATGAATCCAAAAACTTGCATATAATGAAGTGTTATCAGTATCGCATTCATCTAGTGTTGTCGCATTGTATCATGTGCAATTTTTGTATTTTTTTTTTTTTTTTGTGTGTTTTGTAATAGTACTATATTCGATCATGTGTGTCTTCTCCTTAATCGATTTGATTTAAATATTATTAATTTTCAAAAAAATTGGGTCAATGATTACCACTTCTGATGTGATCCTCAAGCATTGCACTAAATTCTCATCTATTGACAAAAACTTCGTTTGAAAATTAAAATAATAATTCATGTTGGTTAGGTCTAGGGTTTAGGTTGGGTCCAAAACACAACAAATAAAAATGGTGCACTTCTTTTATCCAACCTAAGCACACTATATTTATTTTTCTCTTTATCTAATTCCTATCACTTTAATGTGCCATGCTACAATTGGTCTCAATAAAATTTTCCAATTATTGTCATCCACACGAATTAGTGAGATTAGTAATTACCGCACAATAATCTTTATTTCTAATCCGAATGCATTCTCAGTCACACCATCATTCCTCGAGATTTTGAGATGCAGAATTTCTGACTAAAAATTACTATTTAGCAATAAAGTTTCATTATTTTCCAATTCATTGTCTGGCGTGATGAAATATCATTAGTGATATGCGTAATTACCATTTAGCATCGATTAGATTTCCTTATTCACCAATTTCATCGTGTTGGCATGGCAAAATATCATTAGCGATACGCTTTTGGTGCGTCCAAACACGTGTATAGATTCTTCACCAGAATATACACTTGCTTCATGCCTACCAAGAATTGAGGGGGGTCTCTATGACCATTTTGAAAAATACAGAAACTGTAGGGTAGTTGTTTTGTACAGTTACTGCAAGTGACAAAAATGAAACACTGGTTGTAGTGGGAATTAATGAATAACTAGGGCGTTTATGGAGAGCCAATGATAGGCAACAATTTTGATTTTTGAGTGTGCATGACGTCGGCACAATGTGCCCTTTTTTTTTGTGATCTCCCTAAATCCCACAAAGTTTCATTAACTTAAAGGGATACTGTAGGGTACCCTTTTTGTTAGGGGACTATTTTTTAGGGTTTTTAAGCCTTTTGGTTTAAGGACAATTTGGGGGCTATGGGGCTGCCCCCAAAATTGGATGACTAGTGAAAGAAATTTTAGGTGTCAAAAGAGACTAAGCTTTTTGAGTGTAAAGGGTTACCCTTCAAATGAGGTTCAAGAAGAGAATCACATGGGATTTAAGGGCAATGTTGAGTTCAAATTTCCCCTAAACTTTGGAGTGGATAAGACCTTGTGCCCTTTGGGCTGAAAACCATGAGGAGTTATGCAGATAGAGTAATTTTGAAGTATTTTGAGTATTTGGATTTAAGAATGACAAAATGATAAATAAGTGTTCAACAGATTGTTTATATGGTAACTGAGAATGGATTTTGGGCAAATTCTTCGTTTCTGCCACAATTTAGTCAAATTCACTTCTTCTTCTTCTTTTTCTTCAAAAGTTCAGTTGTAGTTATAATTTTTTTTTTGTGTATTTTTTTTTTTTTTTTTTTGTGTATTTTTTTTTTTTTTTTTTTTTTTGAGTTTTTAGTTTTCAAATCTGACCTTAACTTAAATTTGTTTCCACTAAAGAAAAAATTAATTAGTTATTTTTGAAATTTTTCTGCTTTTCTTTATTTATTTTGTGACAAAGCAAGGAAGTTAATTAGTTATTTCTTAGTTTGTAAAGCCTTAAGCCTAGTAGATTTTTGTGATTAATAATATTTATGTCTGTTGTGATTGTTCTTATTTTGTGCAATTCTTAGTTTTACACCCTTCCTTGCATCAACATATTGTTTTATTTTATTTTTTATAAAAAATAAATAAAAAAAAATTAAAAAAAAAACCTATCTTGCAACAATGGTCAGGGAGAGCACCTTCCATAAAAAATAAAAAAAAGAGAGACATATTCATGCATTCTCATTGCTCAAGCCATGAAAGTTGACTTTCCACCAAAGGAGATACTAATGGTTGCTTGTGCAAGAATATGAAGACCTTTCTAGGTCACCTTTCCATTGAATTGTACCTTTTTAGCAACCAAAACAATTTTAATGCATCTCCCACTAATGGAATATGATTTTTTTTTTTTAATTTTATTTTATTTTAATCCCTATACTAGGATCGTGACGTATTAACTTTCTTCTCTTTAATATAACTTGTTGGGGTTTTATTTTATTGCCGAGTGAGAATTGTTCTACAAAAAAATATCACTTAATGGGGTGTTATCCATTATTGTTCATGAAATGATGCATGGACACTGGGTAGACACAACAGAAATCCATCTGCTACAAGATTCGCTGTTTTCAAAATTTTTATTCCTGTTTCAATGCATTCTCAATCATAAAATTATGTCTTGAAATTTTTATATTTCAAGATTTGCATCACATTTAGCTGAAAGTGCATTAAAGACAAGGATACATAAATTTTAAAGACAGAATCTATAACCAAATTCAACTAAAGTGGGTTAGATAGAGATGCATACTAATAATCAATCCTTGTTTCTAAAGGATGCCAAATTTAGTAAGTTCTCTACAAAGTAATTTCCTTTCTTTGATTAGTGTTAATCATCTTTAAGTGAAATCAATCTCATCAAAACATTATCCATCAAGAAACTAACAAACTCATTCCATGAAAAACTTGGTCTGACCATTATTAATTGACTTGGCTAGGTGACTTAAGCCTCGTTTGGAAAGTTGGATATTTTAGTAAATTTTTTTATTTTTTGACTATTCAAGTAGACTAAAATATTTGTGTTTGAGAAGATGGTTGACCTTTTTTATAATTGGATATGATATTTGTAAGAAAAAAAGTAAAATAATTATGCATTTAATGTGACATTTTATCTTATTTTATCCTATTTTGTCTTTTTATGAATTTTAATAAAAAAAACTAACTTTTAGCTTACCAAACACAGCCTTAATATGGTACAGCAAAACTTAAATGGGCCCTACCTAAGTTTAGCCCTAAATTTATAGATTTGAAAATTTTAAATTTATTAAAGATTCAAATTAAATTCATGTAGTGTCTGGGTAGGGCCCCGCTAATAGACGGTGAAATTCGTCCGTCAAATTAATCAAATCCAATAGGTCGAATACCAAGTTATCAAAAGATTAAAAAAAAAATTAATTGTTTTTCCACCGTTGCATTAAATCATATGCACTATAATTAATTTATTACTGGATACCATGTTTGTAAATTTTTAAAATATTTTTTCTTTTCTAATTTTCAAAAAATGCAATACATTAATTTCAAACAACTCAATGCTCAAGATTTATTTGTTTATTTATTTTGAATTTGAACAACTGAACCCAACCTTGGGCAAGCCGAGTTGGCTTAAACAAATCATTCTACCCTTCAATTTTGAACCTGGACATACTCTCAATCTGATCAAATTTTTTGATGCTACAAGTAAGGCAACCTTACCCGGCTTGATTTTGTAAGGGTTAGGTTAGATCTGAGATTATTTTAATCATAAAAAGACAAAATAAATTTTTTAATCCAATAAAATAAAACATCATATTCAATTCATAATCATTTTATATTTTCTTTCACAAAAGTCAAAAAAATCAAAACCTATCTTAAATGAGACTTTTTAGCCCCAAGTTTAAAATAGCTAAAATGCCAACTCACCTACCAAACAAACTAAATAAAAGAATGAAATCTATCTAAAACAATATAAGTAATTCATTTCATAGTCATCCCCCTCGTACCTTTATTTAAATACAACTTTATTACAAAAGAAGCTAGTCGTAATTGGCACAAATACTCGTTTGGCATTTCAGGGGGGAGGCTATTAGGTTAAAATAATTTTAAAAAAAGGATAAAATAAATTAAAAAATTAATAAGACAAAATATCACATACAAATCATAATCATTTTATTTTTTTCCTCATAAAACTCAAAAAAATTTAAAAATTCAATCTAAATGAGACTTTTTAACCCTATACTAAAATAATAAAAAAGTCAATTCACTTCCCAAACGAGCCATAGGCTAATCTTTTTAGCTAGGCATTAGTTAGGTAACTGTCCATTTAAATGCTCACATCTTTACATTCTAAGTAGTCATTGCTATATCATATTTTAACAAATAAACATAGTTTAATTGATCACGCCTATTTCAATCTAAAAAAAAAAAAATTGATCATATTCTTCAATCACCATCACAATATGTAAACCCATATATGATAAAATAAAATTTATAATTTTTTTGACAAATTGATTTGAGGCTTATCATATTTTATTTAACTATTTCAAAATTCAACAATGCTAGAGGGCCACAATGAATCAAAAAAAAAGCGTCATTGTTTTGGTGTTTTTGACAAAAAAAAACAAAATGAAATAGTGCTTGAGGCTTATCATATTTTATTTAAAAATTGTGACCCTCAAACATTTTCCTTTAAAATTTTATCACCATGTATATGTTTGTATAGCATTTTGCTTGCTCATGACATCATCAATTATTTTAGTCTAACAATGATTTATCTCTCTAATTTGAAGTTCTAATTGAGCATTAATGAAGTGAAAATTTAAAAATAAAAAAATCTAAAATCAAAACATCACATCAATAAATAGAACTATCCCTAAAACTCTTTTAGAGCTCATAATCTAGAATTCCAAAACATTTCTTATTAGTCTGTTTAATAATAGAAAAATGTTTGAGGACTCTAATTTTTGTGGCTCAAATGACTCAAAATTGCCAAAACGACGTCGTTTTGACAATTTTGATATTGTTTTGTACTCAAAACGACGTCATTTTGATAAATTCAAACTATTTGAGTCACAAAAATTAAAGCCCTCTACCATTATTGTTAATAATAAAACCTCCAACAGTAAACATCAGCAGCCAATCATAGGCAATTATTAAGATGTTCCATCATCTGCTGTACATCATCTTTCTGAGAGGTGAACGATGAATTTTAAAATCTTTTCAAAATAGTAACATGCGTTGTTTTGAAAAGATAATTAATTTTTTTTTTAAACGTATAAAAATATAAAATATAATACAACTTAAAATGAATTAAAAATTAAAATATAATTTTTAATCATCTTATCAAAATAACTCTATATATGGGTTGAGTTTATCTCCGGTACACATAGGGCTAGATCAGTCGAGTCTAGCCTCATCAACATAGGTCTCACTCCAATTATATTCTATTTTGTTTATTTTATAGTCTTTGTGTATAAATCTTCAATGAATTTTTTCTTTTAAATTTACTTGAAACCATATAGTTATGATTATCAAATCAATATAATTTTTTTTAAATAAATTATACTCATCTCCTCTGAGATTTACAGAATATACAAATTAGTCATATACCATTTTATATAGTAATTTTTTAGTAATAATTTGTTAATCATATGAATGAAAAATAAATTTGTCAACACTTCTCTATAAAAATATATATTTATATTTGTTTATTTCAGTGTTTACTCATTCACCATCCGCCTTAGTGCTTTTTTTTTTTTTTTTTAACATGATATACATACACACAAATGCCTCAAAGATCAACATATCATATCACCAACGTGGAGCTTGTAGTGAGCTCACGGACCTAGATTGGACGGTCCAATCTTCTGCAGAGAACTGGGAGAAGCCCAACTCATTATATAGACATGCACACATACAAATGCATGTATATATATGATTAAAAAAAAAAAAAAAAAAAAAAAAACATTTACATACAAGTCTTACTTTATAAACTATACTCCATTAAGTCTTAATTAAAAAATTTTAAACTTTCAAATCTTATTAAATTTTTAACAATCAGAATTACCATTCAAACAATAATTGTTCATCATTTATAATTATCTATAAAGATAACATGATAATTTAATATTTATTCTAATTTTCATAACTTTAAAACATTAACTTTCAAATTGAAAGAACTAAAAAAAATTACATGCAAAACAAAAGTTTTTTTTTTTTTTGAAGCAATTAAAAAAACTAAATTATTTTTTGTACAAAATCAAAAATTTTGTGATTGTAAAGGTGTATGATGTTAGAACATTGATGTGCAAAACTCACTTTAAAAAAAACTGATAATGTTCTCAATTTTTAAATTAGGAAAAACTATTAATATTCTCAGTTTTATTAGAAAATTAAATCAAACCAATAAGTAGAAAAACAAAAATGTTTAATCTCATGCTCTTTTTTTTTTATTATCAATTAGTGAAACAATTATCTAGAACATTACTGTGCAACATTGATAGTATTCTTAGTTAAAAAAAAAAAAAAAAAAAAAAAAAAAAAAAAAAAAAAAAACCTTATAATCTTGTAAGTTTCACTAAATAAGACTTATTGGTTCAAAAAATCTTACATAGAACCTGAGCTACCATAACATTTGTAAATAAGACATTTAGGTAATTAGCTCTTAAAAAAAAATAAAAAGGAAAAATGACATTTTCAAATTAATGTGTACATTTTTAAGTGGAAGTCTCACTGATTTGTAATTTTTGTCCCATTTCTCCACATATATATAAAGAGAATAATAATAATAATAATAATAATAATAATAATAATAAGTGGTGGTATTTTATACACGTAAGTATTTGTTGTCCATGTTTTTGGGATATGCCAATACATTAGTAGATAGGTGTGCATTTTGCTCCAATTAGTATGAATAGATGTGAAACAAAGGAAGGTCATGACAGTGATACATACTAATGGCTCCAGCATCAAGATTTACAAAAAAAATAATAACTGAAGCAACTGCATAGAATTAATAATTAGCAAAAACAATATGCAAAATGACCCTACCATTACCCCTTTCCACCCTTCTTCTTCTTTTTTTTCCCCCTATAATAATAACAATAATGCAATAATTATATGGTGGTGTGGTGTTGATAAAAAAAATAAATAAATAAAAAACAGGTAATGGATTCTGATCTTTCTGATTTAGTGGGAACATCTTTGGCCACAATTGAGTCTTTTAATAAATGATGTGGAACAATGGAAATCAAGTGAGACTGAACAATCATGTATACAATTTATTAATGTCTAAGCAAGAAAAATATAGTAGTTGACTATATATATGATTTGAAGTTTGTATCTGATTTATATCTATTCCCAACAAAATACGGACACATTAAAAACAGAAATGACATTAACCCATTTAGGCCAAGTTTGGCATGTATCAAAAAAAGTCAAAAAATTACTCAAAAAGTTAAAAAGTTAACACACTATTCACCAAAAGTCAATAATTACGGCTGCACAACTCCCAATACTAATTTTTCTCTACAAATCAATTTTTACAATTTTTTATTACACATTTTTTCATAAAAAGTCAAAAAATTAATCCAAATATACATATTTTCTTCCTCAATTTTTTAGTTCAAAAAGACAAAAAGTACACTTATTTAAAACACCCCAAACAACTTTAGGTTTGAAAATATCTATATTATATATATATATTCTTACAGGATCCACTACCAAAATAATGTGACAACAACAGTCACATCATTCTGTATTCAATTGCTTCGTGTAAATTTTTTTAATAATTTGTATACCATCAACTTTATGCTTAATGTTTATAGTTTGAAGAATTGATCTTCAACCATGCATTAGGACATCTTTCGTTATGTATCAACAGTGGGGGTAAAAAAAAAATGCAGTTAAAATCGAACCACATGAAAAATATGGAAAGAAAGATAGAAAAGTAGTGTTATTCAAGCTGACAATCAGCTTAAAACTAGGTTTGGCATCTCTTCAAAAAGTCAAAAAGTTAAAAAATCATTATCCTATTTAAATAGCATCATCTTATTTAAGTCAGATCACCTCTCTACCATATCACTTCAAATCCAACCCATATTTTATAAAACGTCAAAAAATACACTTATTTAAAACATCCTAAACAAACATTGGTCAGTGCTAGAGTGGACTAATAATATCTATACCCAACACGTAATCAGTTTCAAACCAACTATCAAACTTATATATCATTTTTCATATGAAGAACATGGGATGTCTAAATTCATTTGGTTTGTCAACCAACCTCCCACATGTCGATGCGCATGTAAACAAAACAAAATGGATGATTTACTCATGTCTACTCTCTTTGACTTTTTTCTATTAAAAAGAAAAAGAAAAAGAAAAACAGAGTAAATCGAACAATGTCATTGATTGTTGAGCCCCCCAAAACATGGAAAATATGCCTACACAAATGATGTCTTTAGGGACAAAGGAAGTGAATTTTTGTTGTCTATGTTATCGTCGTGGTTGTCATCTGCATCTTCTTCTTTTCTGAAACCCTACTGGTTTGGGAAAAGTGGCATGCGATTTCAACTCAAATCATGCCCTTCTTCATCAGTAATATCTCTTCCTGCTTTACTAGTTACTACTAACAACTACCTCTTTTGTTGCTACTTGCTACCACTATCACCACTACCATTACTATACTAGTTCCTATCATTATCAAATTCTCAATTATCATATTGATAAAGAGTCATCACCCACCTTTCTAGCTTTTTTCTCTCTGGAGAACGATTCTAACATACTATATCATGATGCTCCTTTTCATTGTTGAAAGCTTGTGGAAGATTAAAAAAAAAAAAAAGTTGTTGGAGGTTTTCTAGATACACTAATGCTATAAAAACATAAATTTCTCACAAATAATGTGTATAGAAATGCAGTGTGATTGTACTGCATTCATGTTCGGTGGAACCCACACTATTAGGATGAATAGCTCACATTTTGAAAAACGGATCTACAGGATTATGAGTTTTTTTTTCTTTTTTTAATTTCATCTCTTTAATAAGGCATTTTCAAGGCTGCCCTAATATGGCCATATTGAACAAATCCTTGCAGAGCAAGCTTATTCGCAAACTACTTTTATCAGTTAGGACCAGACACAACACCAAGAGAGTCGAACCTTAGACATCTAGGTTCAATTACAATTCACCTTAAGACAAACTTTTCACCCTAAGCTACTCATGCTAGGCTACCATAATGCTTACCCTCCCTTTGTCTAGCATGACTTTTGGTGCTACTGCAAGGCTAATTTTTCAAGGTTCTCAGTAAAGTCCATTACCCAGTGGTTCGACCAATGTGCGGTCTTAATATGACTAGCACAAACTTCCTCCTTAAATATTATTTCACAAAGTGACTATTCATAGACTCAGATTCATACATTCACATACTAACTAGTTCAAACCTTTAACATTGCACCAATCAATAACCACTTTTCTAGGCTCCCAATAGGGCTCTTGTTAAGTTGAAAGATGAGCTCAAACTCATGTCATTAAGTCCATAAGCATCTATATACTAACCACTGGCTTTATATTGATGACATCATTCTATTCTTCCCCAATATTGACTCCCATACCATGCTCCATTTGAAGCTTTTCATTGGTTGGTGACACCATACAAATTACCATAATGTCGCATGATGTCACCCTCGCACCAATAACTAATAGATAATTGGGGAACCAAAAATTGATTCTCTTGAAATATATATCTCCAATATGCTAATATTAGTCAGATTACATGAGCTTGGACTGAGATTGGCTTAATTAAAAGACCGTTCAAGATTGTTGGTAAGAATAAACAATTTAAACAAGCCCAAATACTATCTTGAATCAAAAACTGTTTTCAACCCAAGCTGCCAAGCCCAACAAAACTTGTAAAGCAGCAAAAAAAATTTCTCTGGAGACTTTAAATACTTTGCAAATATGTATTTCCGTTTGTGGTGTTGGACCTGAGAAAATGTGTGATATGTGGATTTAAGCAGAGCTCCAGTAGTAATAGCGAAGGTCAGTGACAAATATCCCTCTACTTGAAAACAAGGGTAATAGAGTGTTGAAACATAACATATACTAATATTCACTCTAAAGAGATATTTGAGGCTTTAATTTTCAATTACAAATATGGGTTTCAATGATAGAAAGGATGGAAACTCACTAACTAGATGCAATGATTATCTTGCCATATTCTAATTTTATGAATGGCCTAGAATGAAAGTAGTAGATTGTATTAGTTTGTGATGTAGGCAATTTATTCCATTTAAGAATTTCTCAGTATGGATTACAGGATTAGACATTTTCTTCTAGAATGTTAAAAAAAATAAAAAAGTAAACCAAAATAGGAATTTGCACACTGGTAAAAGAGACAATTCGGGATTCTTCTGAACATGAATTTTAAGAATTTGATTAAATGAGATTGAATTGTGTGAATGGAGATATACCTTTACAACCAAATGCCCCCCATCATAATTCCTTCCACTAATCCACTGTGTCGTAATCGCCATGAGCTAAAGAAGCACCAAGGCCCCATCTCTTCCCCCTGCAACATGTAGTCAAAAGACAAAGCAACTTATAAACTTATAAGCTATAACCCAAGACAATCAGCAGATTCTCTTATCTACAAAGAGCAAAGAAATTATAAAAGTTAGCAGATTCTCTTTCTGGAAGTGTGCTTCCCAGGTACAATGGATATTGGTTGCTAGTACTTTGTGGGCATAGTTTGAATGTTACTGTCAATACTGTTACAAGTAGAACAAGCACAAACTTTCCTCTTTCGAATGCTTAATTCAATTGTGAAATCCGTGTATTCCTCATAAATTGATAAAGACCATTAAATTCCACCATGACAGTCCCAATTGACATTTCAAGAATTCATGGATAACCAGAAACCAAGAATCATCCTTCAGTCAAATTGCCCTAGCACATTGGAGACCCAATGACCAATCCTATCTAAATCAAATCCGTCTTTTGTTTTCACTCATCACTGTTGCTTTCTCATATTCATGTCTTGTAACGTGTCATATGCTTGGTAGAGATACCGCAGTCCAAACCTACTGTCAGCATTGATAACCTTTCATGTAAAGAGGTCTGAATTACCTTATCAAGACCCACTTCCAAGTCTCCGAGATTCATCATCCAACATTTTAATGCTCAATGAAGTTAGTGGGGAAAGTCACTGTCAAGAAGCTAGTTTGACCTACAAAACTGGAAGGGCAAGATGAATAAAAAATGGGTCCCTAATCCATATGTGGCATAGAACAGAGAGTTATATATTACTAGTGCAATAATAAGTTTGAGAAATTCATCTGCATATGGTGGAGCTAATTTGTGTTTCAAAAAAAAAAAAAAAAATCTAGGGAAAAAGAGAGAGAATCATATGGACCTCACCTTTTAGTGGGGAACATTGAAATGTATTAATGCATTAATGCTACTAAGGCAAAGCCAGTGCCACTCGGTATATATTCAGTGGTGGCTTTATAAAGATTGATATGGACATTAACCACTAAACAACGCAAGCACAAGAAGAAGAAAAATAGTGGGTGCGTCTATCAAAAACACTTGTTTCTCAAAACCTAAGCCCAAGTTCTTCCAACTGAGAACACCATGCTCCACTCAAGTAATATATGAATCACATACGCAAAAAAATTGACATAGGAACCATATCTTTGAACAATTGACCAACAACTCAAGTTGGATATGGACCTGCTGGCATGATAAGGTCTATATATGGTTTAATAACCTCATTCTTCCATAACACCATAATTACATTTTTCAATATGTAGAAACCCATTAAACATATAACAGTGTAATCACTTAAGTAATGAAAATCATACATGGGTTACCAAGACCAAATTATTGTCCCAACTCCCAACTGAAAAATAATTTATAAAGGCCAATGGAGTCCATATTTAAGCCATAAATATCAAATACAGAGTTTTCTGAAAGAACTGAAATAGTGCATGCTTTACAAGCGGAATATAACAATAAGCCTTCTCATAATAATATAACAAGTGGCGCATGAATTGTAGCTTCATTTACATATATTGGATGCCAGCAATGCAATAAATTTGCATGATCAAGACGTGATCATGACGCAATCATCATCGTGGACCCTTATAAATCAACATCCAGCAGGCAGAAGGGCCCACTAAATATAACAGTTTAAGGAATTTGTTTGGTCTATTATTCCTCAGTCTTTTTTCTACTAGGAAAGGGCATAAAGAAACAACGACCCATCTCAAGCTATTGCAGATCAAAAGCTACATGTTTCAGTTAGTAACATGATACAGAGGTGTAGATAATAATCAAACCAGTGACTGAATGGTCTCACATACACTCTTTGCTGTGTTGTATTTCACTTAATTATAGAGTTTACACAAATGGTGATATATACAATCAATTTTACATCTTATCTTATCACAACGTAGTTTTGAAATCTAATAGTTATCTAACAAGAGCAAAGGTCACTAATAAAGGGAAAAGCATGCGACATACAGTACTTGCCCATACAGAAAGTGTGTTACAAAAGTTAGAAGTCCATGGATTCAGCTGGAATTCATTACCCAAAAAAAGCTTTCCAATAGGGGAATCATGAACAAAAATTATAGCATCAATTTCCCTTCTTCATAAAGGTTTATCTGGCTTAAATGAAGTCTCATGATATGTTTGCACAAGTTCATAGACCAATAGCTTTATGTAAACTACATAACCCAATTCCAGTCCAAAAATTTATAGGCCGCACAACTCTCTTTTGGGATTCATCAATGCCAGAATAACATCTATAAAGTAACACCGTGTGGAACCCAAAGCTCCTACAAAAAGCTGCCTAGCATTTCCATTACACAAGATGGCAGCATAACATGGCAACAGTACCATAATCACCCCAAAAATGAATTAAGGTTCTTTGCCCTCACTTTTAAAGAAGCAGCAATGGCAACAACTAGAGACAATTGAATGCTATTAAAAAGAAACTATTTTTGGAGTAAACATTTTAGCTAAAACCAGTAGCATGAAGAATGGTCTGAATATTTGCCACTTGGCATGTCAGTTTCTCTGGTAAAGTTTGAACAATAAAGATAAAAACTTGATAATTCGAGGAATCAGCAACAACAGGTAACAAAAACTTAATCATCGCAATCTACTACACAAGATGAAAATGAATACAAACATACTAAAGGCCCATTCAAAAAATTCAATACAAAAAAACTGATAAGAACAAAATGCATACAAAGGAAACATTACATCCAAAATTCCATTTTTTTTCTAGCTGCCATAAGTTTCATTTGGAGAAACTCACTCTTTAAGGATGTTTGAAACAGACTTGTAAAAAAAAAATATCTAGTAGAACATTTAGCATGAATAAGGACTAGGAGTCTGTGAACCACAATACTGGCAGCCCATGCAAGTGATCAAGTGTACAAGAATAAGAATAAATAAATAGAAACATAACATAAAAAAGCCCTCCAATTATATTATAGTCATTTAGGATTTCAATAGCTTTTAAGATTTTTTTGAAGAAAAATATATTAAAATTGGATGGATGCAATTTTTTGTTTAGTTATGCTTTATATATATATTTACAGTTGCTCTTCCAAATTGGGCCTATTAGAAGGTTACCCCCAATTTATCAAAGAAAAAAAAAATCAAACCAAAGAAAATATAAGTGCATAATTGACAAAATGAGTTGTTAAACAAAAATATTCCATGAAAATGGTTTAGTTTTATGTCTTTTCTGTGAAGAAAGATGTTCTGTAATCCCCAAGTCATTTTCGTGTTGGCAATTTCATTCCAAATAGTGAGTTTTGAGTTTTATTTTTAGCTTAATTGAGCCTTATGCGAGTTTGGTAGTCAGGATTTATCATGGAAGGTTTCAACTGCAAGCTTTGATCAGACAAACAAGAGCTACTTCATGTGAAGGTAAAATTGATGTATTGCATTAGCATCATTTAGAGAGTTTTACAAGGCTGACCCAACCTCAAGGCAATTGAGGCAGTCACTAAGGCCCCATTTTTTCAAAAGGCCTCCGATTTCTAAGTTACTTGTTTAGACGCCCAACAAAAAATAAATAAAATTCCTTGTCCAAAGGACTAGGGGGAAAAAATCTTCCTTTTTCAAAGGCCCTCAATTGTAAAGCTTGATAAAACCCCCAAAATGTAAAGACTGTAAATGACTTCCAAATATTAGCTCCAAGAATAAAAAAAGAAAAATAATTTTATATTAAAAAGTACTAATATTAAAAAATTTAAATGTTGGCTAAATATAAAGAAGGCCTTCATTGAGATTTTGCTTTAAGTGCCTTGAAGTTGGGCTGCTCTAGAGTTTTATCTAGGTTAGTCTAATTGGGCTTGTTCATATTTTGTTATTGACTATAGATATAGAATAACTAATGAGTTTGACCTTAGAACCCAATAGATTTGGTTTATAGACTTAATGCATTGGTCTGTTTTGAATTTAAATTTATTTAGGTTCGGAATAATACCTTGTGCAGTAATTCGTTTGAACGAGCATGGTCTTTCATATTTGGAAAATTTTCCAATCCATGCCCGTTTGAACTCGGGGTTGATCCGTTCAAATGTGGGTGTGATTCACCCGATTGTGGGCTTACTATTTTGAGCTGTGTTGTCTAGACCAAAAGCAACTGTTTGAACACAGTGACGACCATTTGAACATGTGTGTCTAGTACGCACACCTATGCATATCTGAAACAAAATCCGAGTGGTTCTTATGTCCTTGTTCATTTAGGATTTCCTATCACTATATATTGGTGTCACTATATTTAGGATTATTCCATCAAATAATCCATCGAACCAAACACTACCTTAAGTCATCTCCTTTCATTTCATCAAGTTTCCCTATATTTTTTGTTCCTACTTTTAGTTATGATAAAATTGCACTCCATATATATTTATCCTAAAGTACTACTATACTACAATTTGTAGATTCTAAAGTATTTCACTACCATTGTAACACAGAATTCACTCATTCTAGTTCATCAATTAAAATTAGGTCGTCATCAATTAAAATAACCTGGTAGGACATTGTCTTGAATGTTCCTAGTAATGTCCTCATAACTAATGCATAAAGATAAGAATTTGATATTTTTATATATCTTCAACTCCACTATCTGTTTGCACCATAAATAAAATTTCTATCGATTATAACTAGGTTTAAACTTTTTATTATTTATTATTGTTATTGTTATTGTTATTATTATTATTATTATTATTATTATTATTATTATGATTATGCAGGAAAATCTTGAAAGTTAAAAGAAGTTAAGTCAAGTTTTGGAGATTCAACAGATGGAGGACAAGTGACAATGTAAGAAGGTGAAGATTATATGGGTGGTTAGATGATGGTTAATAGAAATTTTTTCCTACATTTTTTTTTTTTTTTTTGTATAAATTGCCATTGATGGCTCTATTGTAAAAAAGACCAACAAATCAATACATGACTTCATTTTCAATTCTTTTCTATCCTAGGAGTAGATATAATCTACATAGGAGTAGTTTAAACTTAGATAGAAGTAGTCTTAATATACTTTACTTATATTTGATTGTTTATTCAATCATTTACATCATCATCTTCTTCTTCTTTCAATCTTTTTTCTTGTTTGTTTTGTCATTATTTTTACTCCAAGAAAGTCTTTTAACTATGCTTAATCATTTTATTGTTTGGTGAGATTTTGGTTAAGACTATGTCAATTTTACTAACACTATCATAATTTAAACTTTGTAAACTAGCACTATATATATGGTAGACACTCCTCAGTCTATAATATACGCCTATAACTAAAATAATAATAATTTTATACTTTTTGAGTCATCATCATAACTAAACGTAAAATGACTAAAATAACTAAAATAATAAAGATCTGATAATAATAATAATAATAACAACAACATGAGATACAACTAACGGTTTGATCAGTTATGACTAAAATAATGTTATAATTAAACATTAAAATAATGCCATAACTAAATAACAAAATTGGTTAGGAGTAAAGAATCCATTTTCAAGGTGTATATATTAGAATTTTCCATATATTAAATATATATACACACACATAGATATACATATGGAAACAGTGCATTTGCTTTGAAAAGTGGGAAAAATTACCAGTGATATGAAGAGGAATGCATTGAATAGCTTGGCGAGAATGAGAGAGAGAAACCTCACTCTGCATCGATTAAACGATTTGCAGCGGAGAAAGGGTTTTGGGGGTGTATTCTGATGATGGGCATCGTGGTGGGCTGCAAAACCTGTACGACCGGTTGCTTGTCTTTTTCACTTCTTCATCCACCAAACCTACTGAAATTAGGTTCTCTCTTCAATTATCACAATTTCTTTTATTTTATTCTTAAATTGTTTTTTTTTTTTTTTTTTTTTTTAAATGGAGGGTCTGGCTCAACCTAACTAATTTCGGAGAAATTATTTAATAATTTCATAATATCACATGATCATACTTTAAGTCAATCATCAATTATTTAATTCTCGTGTTATTTTTTAATTTTCACATAAATCGTGGGTTCTTACCTCTTTTTATCAATCAAAATCTTATGATCTGTATTTTAAAAATACTTGAATAATCACCCTAATTTCAATAGTCACACAAAGCATTCTTTTACGTAAATCAAGTAAATCTTAAATAAAATGCCTGTAAATATGATTCCAAAAAATTAGTAATCCCTAATAAAAATTAAACTTCAGATATGCAAGTTGGGTTGTTTATTTTGTCTATATAATCCATAAATATATATAATATTTTTTATATTTGTATTCATGTGGTCAAATTGAAAGCGATTATGCAAAATCAATAACAACAACCATGAAAGCCCAGTTTAATGAAGAAAATATATTATTTTATAATTTAAACAATTTAAATCATAATTATTATTTTATTATTTTGGAAAAATACATTTTATAAGATCATCTCCAACCCAATACCATTCGTTTCATCAAATTTAAATTTGATGAAAATAAGTACATTTTGCTGCTCCAATCCTATCACTAAATAAGTATTAAATTTAAAATTTCTCAAATCTTTTATCAAATTAAAGGTGGATGTAATTTTTATTAAATCACTATTCACTATTCATAGCCATTGGAGTTGTAGGTCATTTTCACTACCGGAGGACTACTTCCTTGCAAAAATTTATAAAAAAGATTACATTGGCCGATCAACCGGTTGAACATCTATCCGGTAGACCGGTGTTTTGATAAAAGTTCAAAATTTTCCGTTGGAACACATAATATCAGGTAGAGTTTTTAATCAAATTTGATGAAAAAAAAATATAACATTGGAGATGCTTTAACTAATTTAATAAATTTTTGATTATATGATTTAAATTATCTAAATTATAAAAAATTTCTTTTTGCTCATCAAATCAGATTTCAACAACTATTGATTATACAATCATTTATAATTACACCACACAAAAAAAAAATTAAGAATTAAATAAATGAAATTAATAAATTTAGAATTTATTTATTTATTTTGGTAATAGTTTAAGAGATAAAAAGTTAAACTATTCTTGAAATTTCATGGACTATGGTTTATAACATTGGAGAAGAAAGAATTAGTTATTAAGGGCAAAATAAACGGTGTAATATTTTAACGATAAATTAAAAATATATTTTTTGAAATTTATTTTTAAAAAATGCTACTTATATTTCATTTTTTCAAATTTATATTCATATAACAAATAATAAAATATAAAGTTAATTAACAATTTTTTTAATTATATTGTTATATATAAGAAGTTGGTTAGGATTTTTTTAATTTATTTTTGTTAATTTTGTTAAATAATAATTTCGTATTTTAAATAAATTTTAGGAAATGATTTTTAATTTATCCAGAATAATTTTTACGACCTAAGCATATTCAGTTAGTCTTATTATTAACGCTCAGTCAGGAGGAGTTTATCTGAAATTCAAGAGAGAATCATACGGGGGGTTTGTATTATTTTAGAAATTTCAGGGGAGGCCTCCGTAATTTTATCAAACCTCAAGAGGTCAGTGTAATTTACCCTTATATGTTTGTTTGAAGGCTTGAGTTTGGGAAAGTCGTTGTTGACAGACCAGGAGGAGAAAGTTGAAGCATTTGGTTTGGTCTCCGTCAATGGCCTCTCTCTCTCTCTCTCTCTCTCTCTCTCTCTCTCTCACGCGCGCACACACACACACACACAAACACACATTCTAGTATTTTCAGTTCTTGATAGGGAAGAGTGCAAAGAGAAACCCCTGATCCAACCATGTCTGAGATCATCAAAGAAGGTTGGAACAAGTATCTTTTACAACTCCAAGTCCACCCTCTCAGAACCAAGGTCTGTTTTTACATAATTGATCTCTTCACTTTGCTCTGATTCTTTTCTGAATGTACTTATTTGGTGGTTTTTTGAATTGGGAAGGCAATTACTTCTGGGGTTTTGATTGGAAGCAGTGATATAATTGCTCAGAAGATTACTGGAGTCAAAAAGCTTCAATTTAGAAGAGTGCTTCTTTTAATGGTATTGTTTGACTTTGTTTTTCATTTGTAAATTTCTTGTTGTTCTCTTGATTTGATGGGTTTTGGGTTATGTGCTAATTATTGAGCTTGGAATTTGGGAAATGCTTTGCAGCTCTATGGCCTTTTATATTCAGGTCCATTTGGGCACTTCTTTCACAAATTGATGGATATGATCTTCAGAGGAAAGAAGGGCAATAAAACTGTTGCAAAGAAGGTAAACCATATCTATGATTTGATTGACTGCTCTGTTCAATACTTATGTATATATGAGAATCCCGAAATATAGAAATCGCGAGGCACAATCATATGACTCTGTATGCATTGGGAACAAGAGACGGGGATTTTGGGGATAGAGGATCCCATGCCTATTTATCGTCTTATGCATATATATTTACACGTATGCTTTGTTTGATTTTCGGTTTGGACATAAGAGAATGAGGAAGTTATATCTAAGGATATAAGATGAGAAATAATAAGCTTAGAAAGTGAGATGGATTATATATACTGTAGGATCGCTTTACCATATTTAGTTAGGTGGGATATAGCATGGGATAAGGATAGAGTAATTATTTTTTGACCGTTGGATAAAAGATGACCCGTGGAGGGATTGGTATTAAGGTCTCGTTTGGGAACAGGCTAATTTAGTAACTTTTTGACTATTTGGCTAAAATGTAAGTTAAAAAAAACTAATATGTTTGGGATGACTTTTTAGCTTTTTACGAAAAGATGTACAAAAAGTAGAGAGAAAAGAGAATTTTTGACTTTTTGTTATGGGTTGTTGGCTTTTTGACTTTTTTAGTAACTTTTTGATTTTTTGGTTAAACCGGTCTGTTGCCAAACAAGGCCTAAGTATCCTACTCTTTTGTTGGATTATATATCCAAACTTTTTCATATTTGGATTAACCAAATGTGGGACTAGGGAACACAAAAAAATCACATGGGCCTCATGGATACACTATCTGGTCCACTCCTCGTATTCGGCTCTATATACCACAGTCAAACAATGCTGTAGATGTGGAGATACATGCAATTTAGGTTTTTATTTTTATTTTTAGCATACTTGTATTCCTCTGCTCAACTATAGTTGTCTCTGATATCCCAATAAAAATTGATTAGTATAATATATACTTCTTATCTTTCTTTGTTAGGTTTTGTTGGAACAATTGACTTCTTCTCCTTGGAACAACGTACTTTTCATGATGTACTATGGCTTGGTAGTTGAGGGTATGTAATTGATTGAAGTGATTGCTTTTGTTGCATGTTGTTGGCTTGGGGTATGCTTCTTGTATTTGTACATATTCTTCCATCTTTTTATACATGCTTGCTTACTAACCGGAAAAAAGTGTAATTCTGAAGTTAATTCCTTATTTATTTATTATTAGGTATTATTTTGGTAAGAGTAATGTCTTCTTATTTTTCATTTAAAACATGGTTTGTTTAGGGTTTAGGGACTGAACTTTTTTTTGGTAGAGATATAGGAGTTGCCACTTCTCATTTTGTGATGTTGGACAGGCTAGTTGCCTGAGGCTTTTTTGCTTCTCATTTTTCCCTCTTTGCTTTTTGGAAAACTATATTAACTGATCCATAAACCCTGATTTTGAATTCGAAGATACAATGACTATTATTGCAATTGAAAGCACATGATTGCCCTGAATTTGACGAAGGATGTGAGATTTTTAGATGTACCTAGGTACTAGGATTTTGCTTGAAAATCAACTCATACTTGATTGTAAAGTTAATGAAGATTCAAGAGTATAAGAGATGAAGACTAGATAGCACAATACTTTTGAAGGTCAATTTTTGCCTTCCGCGATAAAACTTTGCCGTCGTCTTCTATCGTAGAATCATAGCCAATAAGAGGATTAATGAACACATGATTAGCCAATAAGATTTTTTTTTTTTTTTTTTTTTTTGGGGGGGGGGGGGGGGGGAAGACTTTATAAGATGAAGTTTGAACATGGTCCGGCTTTGCAGGAAGACCCTGGGGTTCTGTCAAGAGTAAAGTTGGAAAAGACTACCCCTCAGTACAATTGACTGCCTGGAAGGTATTACGACATGGTCCATCTTTTATAATTTTAATACACACTGGTTTTTTCTATTGTTGAGTTTGGCATTAACAAAGTCATGGTGCTATTGATTTGCAGTTTTGGCCCCTAGTTGGGTGGATCAATTACCAGTATATGCCTTTACAGTTCCGCGTGCTCTTCCACAGCTTTGTTGCCTCATGCTGGTGTGCACCTCTTATTGCCCTCATTTTCCTCTGTTCTATCCTCCCCTTCACTTTTTTTAGATAGCATTCATGCTGAATCCCTTCTTTTTTGTGCAAGGATGACTAGAGATCAGATGTTTTAATTCTAGGAAATCATTATGTTTTATTAATTAGTAACTATGGTTTCTGTGTGCTTAATACAGTAGTATATTAGGTTAATGTACACCATTTTGTGAGCAAGTAAAAATGCATTCAAATTAGTTTGGAATGAACTGGAGAGGAAAACTCATATTAGTGATTGCATAGGGAGGATAATACACTTTACCCTTGTTTTGACCTAGAAACATGGAGTCGTCTAGTTTGTTTTGTGATATTAAACACTGATGTAGTGGCTATCAAACTGCTGCCCATAAAGATTTCTATCCAACTTAACAACCCACGCAACACATGATGGAAATAAACTGAAATGACTAGGTGGGCCTTGTTCCCACCAAATTTGACAGCATTTTAGAACATTGAAAGACGCTTGTGCCCTCACATATTTTCCCCTTTTCTTTCTCATTATTTTTTTTGTCAATGGATGGTGATGACCACACTCACAACCCACCACGTACCATTGTATACCACAACCCTCTCTTGCTTTTCAAACTAAAAACATTCTCTCTCTGCACACACATACATATATCTACCAAAGCCAATATAAAAGAAATAAAAAATTCTTCTCTCTTCCTCAAACTCACCATTGTCCAAAACAAGTATCACTGTATCACTCATTCTCATTCTTAAACATAAAACCATTATATAAACATTCACACATACATATATACACAAAACCATACAAAGGAATCAAAATTTCTTGTCTTCGTCCCCAAAATCCACGGCCGCCACTGCCCCTTTTCACCTTTGTGTTACCATTGGACAACAAATCTTAGTTTCTAAGTAACTTGTCAGGCTTGCCTTTCTAAGTATATCCTATTTTAGTTTAGTAGTGCATGGATTGGTTATTACTAATTTATTCTCTACTTGCTGAATTCAGGGCTGTCTTTTTAAATCTGAGGGCAAGATCCATCGCCACTAAGCAGGCCTAAAATCGAGGAAGAAAAATCAAGGAAGACCTTTTTGTTTATTACTTTTTCCATTTTCCATTTTTAGGTTGAGCTTAAAACTCTTTTTTCGTCTAGTCTTTTTCACTATGTTCTCATTTACAGTTTGTCTGTATTGCTTAAAACTATTATGTTTCCATACATATCATCTGTGAAACAGTTAATGTAATCTGCTATGGGTTAGTTAAAGAAATTGGAAAAATCTCGTCATTTATCCAACCCATCTATGGTTTCTTGCATGGGAAATCGACATTCGTGATTTAGTAATGATAAGGATGAAGAACTTTGAAATTTTCTCGTGCCCAATGTCCTCATATAACTGCTCAAGTTTCTGATTTAAGTTTTTGATTTTTTTTCAGTTTTTTCTTCCTTCATCTAATATAGATATGTAGAGAGATGGAAAATCATATATCATGGAAGGCTTCCAAGTGAACCCAAGCCAAACACTTTAAGGAATGTCTACTACTACTACTCAAATAAAAACAATTATGGTACCTCAACCAAACCAAGATCAATAACAGAAAAAAGAAAACATAAATACTATCAAACAGGTCCTTAGATTTATCACAAAACAAACACGAGGCATGAAATTATTACCCTTTTTTGGGGCAAAAAATTTCAAGCTTTATGAAACTCAAATTCATAGTTACCAGCTGGGATCCTTTATCCTTAAAAAATGTCAGTTCCTCTGCCGCTTCATTTATCGGATCTGATTGTTTTTAAATTGAAAATCAAATCGTATAATAGTAATGCATAAAACTAGTGAACAAAATTGTTTTTTTTTTTTGGGGGGGGGGGGGGGGGGGGAACTATGGATCTCTTGCCCAAATTCACACACTTTGGATCATTACAGATTCGTATTATCATCACCTCATTAGAAGAACACCATTGTTACACGATTTCCATTAATGAAGCTTGCCCACTGGCTTGTCACCTATGAAGGAGTGATCATGATCATCAATAGATGATCCATTTCCAGATACAAACTTTCCATCATCATCATCACCATTGTCAGTCTTAGCTTTCCTTTGAAACTCTTTTTAACACCTTTTCCATTTATACCCTTATCGTTTGCACCAATGTTAACCATTAGACCAAGATTTACCTCACTTACCAGCAGCCGACGATCCTCCAAAGTAAGCTTCTTCGCATTGGCTTGCAAAGTTCCCACGATCAACATAAAAGCTACCAAGACTAGTAGAAAGGTCTTCGTGGTTCGAGCGATGTCACTTACCCTAAAAGAAGAATTGTAGTTAATGGAAAACAAAAGTGCTTTCCAAAACAACTAAGAAAGAAAACAAAGCAAAGCGGCATTAAAACTAGGGTTTACAAGACTTACCACCACTGTTCTTGTTTCAAGAAAAATGCATGTATGAATGATGAAACAATGGATTCCAAACAGGACAATATATAGGAAAATTTCATTAATTCTCGAGGTGGGCATAGATTAGATTGATTAAATTGACATAGTGAGCTTGACTAATAAAGCAAAAACTAAGCACTACATTGAACATAGTACGTAGTGAGCTGACTAAGGAAAACACTAAGATGAAATTAACAAGAGATATGCTACATTTCAATGATTTTTTTTCCTTGTATTTTTTATTTTTTTGTGAAGGGATTGTATCACTTTTTATGTGGACATTTACAATTGGCAATTTGTTAGAAAAAATCATTAAGGAAATACTAGAAGTAAATAATATCTTCTCTTGCATCTTGACATAAAATGGTGAAAAAATAAGTGGTGTGTAAACAATTACACATATTAAAAGTTGGGAAATGACTTCTCTCCTTTTGGAGAGTTAACTAAACTGGTCCAATGTTATAAAATAATGTCAAATTTAATAATTTGTGTCGTTTATTATTTAGACTTATTTGTATTGAAGGAGTTATCTCACCAGCTGAGCTGCAGCCTCTGCCTTTGTCTGTTATGGGTTGTTCATCACAGGCCTATAATAGTAGTCTTAAGCTGGAGTGTTACAATGGCATCAGTTGTGGTGGTTAGAATATCAAGTTGTTATAATTTGTTATATAGTTAGTTAGACTAATCATGAGTTGTGCTAATAAGATTACATATTTTGTATAGATTAGATTAGATATTTTGTTCAACTGTATATTTATACTTGTGTACTCTCCAGTTTTGAATAAGATGAAGTATTATAAGATTGTCAATATGGTATCAGAGCTTTGAGCTCTTGTGAGCAAGATCCATGGCCTTTCAATGGAAGATTCTTCTCTACCACCAAATCTTAGTTTACTGATTTCAAATTTCAATTCTCTCATCACAGTGAAGCTCGAATCCAACAATTTTCTCATATGGAAGACACAGATGACAAATGTGCTTAACTGGATTTCTGGATTATGTAAATGGATCAAATCCTTGTCCATCTCCAGAACTCATTGATGCATTTGGAAAATCTATTCCAAATCTAGGTTATGCAAAATGGCAACTGATTGATGCACATTTGCCCATTTGTCTGATTGCAACTCTATCTTCATCTATTTATTCTTTTGTTCTCCATCTGAATCACAATGATCAAGTATGGCAGTTTTTGGAAAAGCAGTTTACTTCAGTATCACGTTCTCATATTCATCAACTTAAAACCAAACTCCAAACACTTTGCAAGAAATCATCTTCAATGGAGGTTTATTTGTCTCAAATCAAAGAGCTTTCAGATCAACTGGCTTTAGCCTCTGCCAAAGTTGACGATGAGGATCTAGTGTTTCTAACCTTGAATGGTCTACCAGAGGAGTACGATGCTTTTAAAACCTCCATTCATACCCGTTCTGAGACTGTCACGATGGAAAATTTGTGTTCCTTGTTATGTTCAGAGGCCATTCATATTGAACAAAACTTAAATATTCCACTGGAACTAATCTTCATGTTGCCTACTCTGCTTCAAAAAGATCTTCATCTTCTTCTCAGTCTGGTTATGAATCTTCCAATTCTTCTAATCGCGGTTTTCATTCTGCAGGAGGCAGAGGTTCGTATCGAGGTTACAGAGGAGGCAGATATAATAATTTTCATGGAGGCAAATCCAATAACAGATTCAATAATAATAGATCTAGAGGAAATTATTATTCTTACTCTGGATATCAGATTTGTAGAGGTTTGAGTCATACTGCTCTTGAATGTTGGCATCGATTGGATCCTAATTTTCAATCTTCTTCTCACAGTAATTCCTCACAGTTCTCTTTATCTTAGTCAAAGGCCTATGCTGCTTCAATACCACAACCTTCCTTTGATCCTTCCATACCTTCTTGGTATGTTGACTCTGCTGCCACCAACCATCTGACAAATGACTTGACTAATCTTCAACAATTTTAGCCTTATCAAGGTCAGGAACAGGTTCAAGTTGGTAATGGTTCATTTTTACCAATTAGTCACATAGGTACTGTATGGGAAAGAAATATACCTTCTCGTATAATCCTGTTGATCAAGTCTGCGTTCCTCTAAACGACGTCGCTTTATCACCTGAAAACACAAACGCGAGCTAGCCGGCGGGTGGGTGCCGGAAACCTCTCTGATGCCTAAGTCAGAAAGATTATCAAATAGGCAAAAGCTCTGTGTATTCAGGAAGCCAAAATTGCATTACCTCTCCCAAGGTGATGTTTGTGAGCTTTTATAGATTTCGCGTAGCACAATCCTGGTAGGACTCTTACTCCTTCATGCAGAGTCCTCTTAGGATTCAAACTCCTGGAAGATAATGCTTATCCTCCAACACCCTCCCTCACTGCTTAAACCAAGTGAGATGGTTTTACCACGGCCGGACTCCAATATGGCCAAAGTAACCTCTAGTTCGGCCCTTACTTTCCTTTCTCTTACCTCGGCTTCCCCATGCTACGATCAAGCTAACCATAAGAGAGTTGAGCTGAATTATTTGCACAACCAGTCCTCCTAAGGACTTAGCACACCTCGGTTTCCATACGCTATGACCGAACTAATCACTGAAGACCGAACGACTGTTACCTCGGCTTCGCTTTCCTTTCTCCTACCTCGGCCTCGTATGCAAAGGCCGAGCTATCCATAGAAGAATTAAGCCGAGCTACCATTTACTCAGGTCCTAAAGCAAGCCCAATATACCTCGGTTCTGAACAACATGACCGAGCTAACCCAAACAACCTGCGACCGAACTAAACATAAGTACTTACTCCGGTGGAAATCCTTTACTTCGGACCAGACTAACACTTGTCCGGGGCCCATCTTCTCAGCCTCTTCAATACGGACCATAGATCGGCCCACTATCCTAGCTCGGTCCAATTTAAACATAAATTACCCTTTCAATTGCCCCTTAATTCCATCTGCGAAGCATGATAGGGATTACCTGTCTTCCAGCTGAGCTAATACCCTTTAGCTTTTCCAGCCGAGCTAAAACCGCTTAGCTTTTCTAGCCGAACTAAAACCTTTTAGCTTTTCCAACCGAGCTAAGTCCACGCCGGGCTATACCTGTCCGGCTCAAACGTCTCTTCAGTTGCAGAAACTGAATCGATTGTCCTTCCAATGACACGTGGCATGCTGGTATTGGCTATTCACAGGTGTAACGCCGCCCCTCGTACTTCGTAAATTTTGAACAGTTCCCGCCTTTTTGCCTTTTACACAAAATGAATCATATCACTCTGAATCTCACTTTACTCTATTCTTCTTCTCTCTATGCTCCTGCTATTCCAACCAATAAGCTTCCTGAGTCCGTGTTCCTCATTGTTACTGTTGCTGTTGCTCTCATCTCCACCTTCCTCTTCATCTGGTAAGTATTATGACTCTGTTCTTGTTTTTTCCTTCGTTTTCTATACTTGTTTAATCCATAGCTTTAGTTTTGTGTTTTTGCGAAACACTTTCCTTTCATGCTTTCTGGGAAAAATTTTCATAAGAACACTATGAATACAAACAATATCCTGTAGAGCACTATGAATACAAACAATATCCTGTAGAACACCTTTTTGATCTTTGCACATGCCCCAACCGGACTAGAACACTGTTCTTGCTATATACAGATTTAGGTAGACTGGAACCGAGCTAGAGCTTGTACACTTCACAGTAATTTTAATAGGTCACCAACTGATTCATACTAGCCGAAAATGAAAAACACACCGAACTAGAAATATCGGCCCTTGACCGAGCTAAGCCTCGGGGGCTAAGCCAGCTTTCTCAGTTCCTAAACTAGACCCAGAAAGCTGCCCCTTGATGCTTAACCGGAGTAACAAAAATCATAGGTAGAACCGAGATAACCAAGCACCTTGCCAAACCGAGATAACCAAACATCTTGCCAAACCGAGATAACAAGCACCCTGATTACAACCGAGGTAGATCCTGTAGTATACTGCGCAGCCGAAGTAGGACTTGTCTATTCTTGCTTTCTTTTTTGTAGCACGGTCAACGATCTGTGCTTAACACCTTGTTTTTCCACCTTGCAGACTTAGGTTGCCCAGGCACTCCCTTTGTGTGCTCAACCGAGCTTTTGAGAACAACCTCTCAGCCGAACTAATTTATTTGATAAGTTATACCATAAATGGGGAAGTACAGATTTTTGGTAGAAACCCTAGGAGGCCTAGCGGAATTCCGAAAAGATTACAACATTCCTGCCCATGTAAACTTAACCTTAGCCGAACCAAATATTGTACCTTGGGGAAACCCCGGTTTTGTACCTTTTACCCTTCTCTCAATAATTGAGACCGGATTAAGATTCCCGGTCCAACCATTAATTTGCGAGTTCCTGAGGCAAACCAGGCTCTGTCTAACCCAACTCTCCACCAATTCTTACCGTATAATAATGGGTATTGCCGAACTAAACCGCCAAACCGGCCTGAACCTCGGTCTCGCCGAAATATTCCATCAATACTCTTTAGGATCGAAAGAAGATGGGTGGGTATACTACCTTAGGATACGCCGACGTAGAGAAAAACTAATAAAAGATACGCCGGATAAAGATTTAAATGACGACGACTTCTTGTGGGTATCTGGGAATTTTGAGAACCACCAGGCCCAGATCCCAGGCCGACGTATAAACTGGGACAAAGGAATCCCTGGTAAACTTACTTCGGTTTTCCATGCATTCTTCTTTTTTACTTCGATTTCCAATTTTAAGCCGGACTGACAGTTGTTCCTTTCATGCAGATTCAGCCCACATTTATTCTTTGTATAGCTATCTCGACTTAGGCGTACTTCGCGCCGCGCTACGAGTCCAAGAAAGAAGCTGGGCTAAACTTCTCAATTTCGAGCCGACCTACAGATACACCGGTCGCCGAAAAGTGAGGGTGACTGATTTCCTTCTAGAGGAAGCACCGCAAGCGGACCCCTCCTTGCCCGAAATCAACCTAATACCTCTTACAAATTAACAGAAATGGCAAAGAAAACCGATCAAGGCATTATCGATCAAGAACAAACCCGACCAGACCACTGAGACCGTGGTGGCCCTTCCATCCCAACGGCCGTCTTCATCTCGTCCAAGCAAACGTGCCCGGACTAGCCAAACCGAGCCACGTCTTGCTGATGAAGACGAGACCGTCCTGCCACCAAGTCCTCCACTACGCCCTCAGCCAAGCCCCCAACCGGAGCAATCAGACTGAACTACCTCTTCCAAATGGGCTCCCACTCTGTCCTTCAACAACCGAGACATCACCGATTCTGATTCGGTTGTCTCAGAGAAGGACCACTTAATGGCTTTTAACCTAGCCAAAAGTGTGTGCCTTCCAAAAGATATGGAGCACCACTACAAACAACTCAATACCGAGCTAAAGTCAATCCGGTCTTCCACTAAGTCCATGATCCTGGTAAGCAGCTTCTACCTTCTATGTAATTTTTCCCAACTTTCAATCCGGCTAGCGTTACTTCCCCTTTGCAGGCCATTCAGAAAAATCAAGTTACGCACAGGAGGATCATGGAGCTTATGAGGAATACAAGGGATGCCATGGCTGAGGCCGAACTAAAAACAGCCGAGTTAGAGGAGATCAAAAAACAAATGGCCGAACTACAAGCAGAGAATGGTCGGCTGACCGAGATAGCTAATTCGGTCGAAGTCGAGAAGCAGAAGGTTGCCAATGAGGCAAAAGACAAATATATGCGCATCTTGGCAAAGATTGAGAAGAAAAAAGATGCCGAGATAAACCAGCTCAAGGGGAAGATGAAGAAGGCCGAAAAAAGAGGCTTCAAGAAGGCCGAAGACGCCAATACCCTTCAATGCGACGCAGCAAAAGATCTATTTTTCAAATGTGGCTGGAGGACTGCGGTGGAGCAGCTCGGTTGTATGCCCGACACCGAGGTCTACAATGCTCCACCGTATTCCGGCTTCACTGTCGCAGTATGCCGCCGATCTTCAAAGACAATTTTTGGAAGGGTCTGATGAAGATGATGATGATGATGATTCTGAAGAAGATGAGCCAACTCCTACTCCGGTTATTAATGATCAAAATAATCAGACAGTTCGATCGGAGCCCATCATTGAAGACCGAAGGGACGAGCTACCATCAACTGAGACTGAGGTTCAGGCTGAGACCCAGCTCCTAGTTCAGACCGTACTCCCGACCGCCACCGGACTTAGGGTAGATGCCGATGACGAATTTGATGCCGAACTAGATGCTCTTCTTCATTGATTTTCCTTTTCTTTCTTCTTTTGACTTTTTGTAACCGGGCTGCGGCTCCCCCAATTGTACTTGGTTTGCACTTTAATGAAAATTTCTTTAACTCTTATTCCGGATTTGTGTATGTACTTGCAATGATTTTTTCATTAACTGTGATTTCGGTTTAACTGTCTAACTTGCTAGCCAACCAGTCTTTAGCCGATATAACTCACTTCGGCTGAAGAGTACACAGAGTTGGTTTAATCCAGCCAACCACTCTTCAACCATACACTTACTTCGGCTGAAGAGTACAAAGAGTTGGTTTAATCCAGCCAACCACTCTTCAGCCATACACTTACTTCGGCTGAAGAGTACAAAGAGTTGGTTTAATCCAGCCAACCACTCTTCAGCCGATATAACTTACTTCGGCTGAAGAGTACAAAGAGTTGGTTTAATCCAGCCAACCACTCTTCAGCCGATATAACTTACTTCGGCTGAAGAGTACAAAGAGTTGGTTTAATCCAGCCATGCACTTACTTCGGCTGAAGAGTACAAAGAGTTGGTTTAATCCAGCCAACCACTCTTCAGCCATGCACTTACTTCGGCTGAAGAGTACAAATAGTTGGTTTAATCCAGCCAACCACTTCTTCAGCCATACCTATACTTCGGCTGAAGAGCACAAAGAGTTGGTTTAATCTAGCCAACCACTCTTCAGCCATACCCATACTTTGGCTGAAGAGTAACAAGTGTTGGTTTAATCCAGCCAACCTCTAAGTTGGTTTTTCCAGCCAACTTAGAATATAATGTTTGGTTATTCCGACCAAACGTCCTGCAGCCTGGATCCTTATCCTGGGCTTAGGAGGGGTCATAGTTGGTTTAATCCAGCTAACTATGTTTACAATGCTACTAACTTTACTAATGCTACTTTCTTCTGAACATAATCATGCTAAAAAAGAATCAATATGTTTTATTGATGAAGTAAAAAATTACATATACTTAAAAAGAAAAAGCTAGAAATAAAACAACTTGAGATTTGCAGTGTTCCATGGCTTGGGAATTGCTCTGTCGTCCTCATCTTCCAAGTGGTATACATCTTTGCCTGCTAATCCGACCACTTTGTAAGGTCCTTCCCAATTAGGTCCTAACTTGCCATCCCCTGGAACTAAGGTGTTTTCCATTACTTTGCACAGCACCCAATCCCCGATCTTGAATTGCCTTGGATGCACTGTTTTGTTATACTTTCTGGACAACTCTTGTTGGTAGGAGGCGATGTGAACCAATGCTCTGTCTCTTCTTTCTTCCGCAAGGTCAAGCTCCAATGCTATGGCTTCGCCATTTATGTCTGGATCAAAGTTTTCACTTCGAATTGTGGAGAGGCCCACTTCTAATGGGATAACTGCTTCCATGCCATAAGCTAAGAAGAATGGTGTTTCTCCTGTTGAGCGCCGAGGCGTGGTGCGGTATGCCCATAAAACGTGGGGGAGCTCTTCTGCCCACTTGCCTTTGGCTCTCTCTAATCTTTTCTTTAATCTATCCAAGACTACCTTATTTGATGCCTCTGTCTGTCCATTTGCTTGGGGATACGCTGGTGTGGAATTGTAGAACTCTATCTTGTACTCTTCACAAAAGCTTCTGAAAATTCTGCCGTCAAATTGAGTGCCGTTGTCTGAGATCAGTGCCTTTGGTATGCCAAAGCGAGTGATAATATTCTACCAGACAAACTTCTTCACATCTTTTTTCTTAATTGATGCCAAGGCTTCTGCTTCCACCCACTTTGTGAAGTAGTCGGTTGCCGCAAGAAAGAACTTCCTGTTGCCTGGTGCTGTTGGGAGTGGTCCCATTATGTCTAAGCCCCACATTGCGAAAGGCCATGGACTAGTCAAAGGTAGGAGTTCTCTGGCAGGTTGGTGTATTTGGTGTGCGAATTTTTGACACTTTTTGCATTTTTTGACATACTTCTCTGAATCCGCTTGCATGTATGGCCACCAATATCCTTGTGAAATCGCTCTGTATGCCAATGATCTTCCTCCTTGATGGCTGCCACATACCCCCTCATGTATTTCGAACAGAAATGCTTCCACCTTGCTGGGGTGAACACACTTTAAGTAAGGTCCTGTGAACGACTTCTTGTACAATGCCAAGAATGGAGAGAGCTAAAACCGCTGCGACTTTGCTCTTATTCTGTTGGCTTCTTTCTTCTCTTCTGGGAGGGTGCCGTCCTTTAAGAATAGTATGATGGGATCCATCCAAGAAGGACCTAACTCTGCACAACATACCTTTTCAGCTTCTGGGTCTTCAATGCTTGGTCTAGGCAGATAGTCGATTAGTAGTGGGTGAGGAATGGAGGTGTCTGCCATTGAGGTAAAGCTTGAGTTCGCTCGCTTCTGCTTTTTCTCTCTGCCGATCTGTTCTATCCTCACTACTTTGAACTTCTTTATCTCTGTTCTGACCAAGTCTTGGTACTTGGCCATCCTATCATCCTTTGCCTCGTAGTCGCCCGATATTTGGTTTACCACCAGCTGTGAGTCGCTGTAGACCATTAGCTCGGTGGCCTTCATGTAGAATGCTGACTTGAGACCAGCCAGAAGCGCTTCATACTCCGCTTCGTTGTTTGACGCTGGGAAGCCAAGATTGAGTGCTTGCTCCACTACTAGGCCGTCTGGAGAGATGAGGACTATGCCAAGTCTTGCTCCATGCCGGTTGGATGCTCCATTCACGAAGAGCTTTCACATCTCTCCAACGAACAACTTCCAGCAGGTGGAGGGATCGGATGATGCCTTGGGATCTTCCATGTTGCTGGTGGCTTCTTCAGAGTCGATGCTTGCTGTCTACCCCTTGTTTTCTGTTTGCACCAAGTCTTTGTTTGTCGGTGAGTCTTGACTTGGTGTAGCATGGTTTGTTTCTTCCTTCCTTTCTATACTCTAGTCTGCCTTGGGACCTGACTGAGTAATCAGTACTAGGGGTTGCGTTATTCCGACGTCAACTTCCATCCCTAGTTCGGCTGTTTCAGTCAGGTCGACTGGGCAGATGTGATGACCTCCAGGAGTGAACTCTGCGACAAAATCCGCCAATGCTTGAGCTTTTATTGCGGTCCTGGGTTGGAACTTGATGTCGTATTGTCCCAATTCTACTGCCCACTTCAGAATTCGCCCAGAAAAGTTCGCCCTTTCAAATAAAGCCTTTAATGGAAAGGCTGTGAGAACAACAATGGTGTGGGCGTGAAAGTAATGTGACAACTTTCTGGAGGCCATCATCAAGGCCAATGCCAGTTTCTCCAGTGGCAAGTACCTTGTTTCGGCGCCTAGTAATGTCTTGCTGACATAGTAAATAGGCAGATGCTGGATTCCTTCTGCACGGACCAACACTGCGCTGATTACGTGCTGCGAGACTGCCAGATATAAGGAGAGTTCTTCTCTAGGGATTGGTGTTACAAGGAGTGGCGGAGAAGACATGTACTCCTTCAAGCTTTCCAAAGCTTGGTCGCATTCTTCGTCCCACTCAAACTTAGCCTTCAGCGCGTGGAAGAATGGTCGTAGTCTATCCGACGACCGGCTTATGAACCGATTGAGTGCGGCTGCCATGCCAGTGAGATGCTGCACTTCCTTTACTGAGTTTGGCCTCTCCAGATCCTGTACTGCTTTGATCTGAGAAGGGTCCGCTTCTATACCTCGGTTGGTCACCAAGAAGCCTAGGAATTTGCCAGATCCTACTCCGAATGCACATTTCGACGCGTTGAGGCATAACTTATGCTTCTTCTGGATCTCGAACATCTCACCTAGGTCCTTGAGATGGTCATTCTCATCTTTGCTCTTGACCACCATATCGTCGATGTAAGCCTCCATTGTTCTGTCTAACAATGGCTCAAACATCTTGGTGACCATTCTCTGGAACGTTGCCCCCGCGTTCTTTAGGCCAAAGGGCATGACTTTGTAGCAGTAGAGTCCCCTTGGAGTGGTGAAGGATGTGATCTCCTGATCTGGTTCATGTATGGCGATTTGGTGGTAGCCTCTGTATGCATCCAGAAAGCTAGGTCGGTTGTGCCCTGCCATTAAGTCTACCAGTTGATCTATCCTTGGTAGAGGAAAGCTATCCTTTGGGCACGCCTTGTTGATCGTTTTGTAGTCGACGCAGACACACCACTTGCCATTCTTCTTTGGTACTACAACGGTGTTGGAGATTCATCTTGGGTAGTGCACCTCTCTGATTGCCCCTGCCTCCAGCAGGTTTCCTACTTCCTCCGCCACTATTTCGGCGTAATGGAGTGCCGATCTGCGAGTGCGCTGAATGATTGGCCTGGCAGAATGGTGGACATTGAGTTGGTGGCAAATGAAGTTGGGATCAATGCCTAGCATGTCATATGGGGTCCAGGCGAACACTTCGATGTTGGAGGTCAGGAATTCCAAGACTTCCAATCTCTCAGTGCTGGACAACGACGAACCAAGTAAGAAGAACTTATCCGAGTTCTTCTCATCTATCCTGACTTCCACCAAGTCCTCCACTGCTTTCTGACTAGCCGCTTTGCCGACATCCGTGAATAGTTCATTACTCTCAGGTTCTTCAACCGAATGAACATATCCTTTGGCAGCGCGGCTGCCGTTTACCGTGACAAAGCACTGCTTCGACATGATCTGATCTCCATAAACTTCTTCTATTACTCCGGTGTCGTTGGGGAACCGCATCACTTGGTGGTAGGAGGACGCCACCGAGCGCATGGCATGCAGCCATGTTCTACCCAAGATAATGTTGTAGGTGGAGGGGACCTTCAACACCCAGAACTCCACTTGTTTTGTCACACTCCCTGCTCTGACTGGGAGGATAATTTTGCCGACGGGCCATTCTGGCATGGAGTTGAATCCAATAAGGGGAGATACGGCCGGCGCCAAGTCTTTATCTTGCAAGTTAAGTTGTTTGAAGGTTTCATAGTACATGATTTCACATGAACTACCTTGGTCAATCAGAATCCGTTTGACGTCAAAATCCTTGACTCGGAGAATGACGACCAAGGCATCGTTGTGAGGGCAATAAATCCTTGCCAAGTCTTTATCCGAAAAAGACATGACATTTGTGGCCTCTGTCTTCCCCTTTTTGACGACCGGTTGGGCACTTAGCACCTCTCTGAAGTGCTCAGCCTTTTTGATTGAACCTCTGAGCTCGTATACACGCTCAGGTTCAAAGACTCCATGTATTACGTTGATGACGCCTTGGGGCGGGGCGTCGATCGGCATCCCATTGGGGTTATTGTGGTCTTGGGGGGCTGGCTGCGCCCCTCCCTCTATGTATTTGTCCAGGTGGCCTGCTGCCACCAACTCTTCCAGATGCTGCCTCAATGGCGTGCAATTCTCAGTGCGGTGCCCCTTTTCTTTGTGGAAGGTGCATCTGGATCTGTCATCATAGTCCTTCTAGGCCTCGCCTAGCTTGGCTGGCCACTTGACGAAAGGCTCGTCTCGAATCTCACTAAGTATACGGTAGATCGATTTCTTGAATACCGTGGTTATGGCAGTGCGGACTCTCAACCATCTCTTGTTCTAGTCCTCGCCGTTGTCTCGCCTTCCTCGTCCGTTTCGGTTTTGGCGATCTACCGTATTGACCTTTGCTGAGGTCTTTTTCTCTAGGGCTGGGGTCGCGCCAGATTTTGCTTTGGCACGAGCGTCATCCTCTTCTACCCTGATGTGCTGATGCACTCTTTCCATCAGGGCCTCCATGATTAGGGGCGGTGTCATGGTGATAGAGTCCTCGATGCATTCCCGGGAAGGTGTAACAACGCCCATGGGACCTACTTCTGATTCGGACTCGATTTTGTTGCGGTTCTCAATCTCGAACCAAAGAGTCCAAATCCGGCAAATCGTTTTGAAGGAAAACAGATTTTTGAAAAAGTGCCAAACATGGACCGCTTTGCGGATATGAGTCGCCACCTAAATATTTTAAAATGGGAAATTTAGGAAACCACGACTCGGTCCGAAGGCCACGTGTCAAATCATCACCAAAGTTGGCTCGGGAACTTGGGTACGATTAGGGAAAGGTCACATCGTGAGCACCCTCTCGCCCGGTCAAAGGCCGGCCTCTACTAACCATGATATCTGTTTTTGAAAACTATGTGAGTTCTTATTCCGGTTATTAGCCTAGGTTACTATGTGATGCGCACAGCATACAAGTATAGACTGAATCGCCTGAATTGGAACAAAACATTTCATGCTTGTTTGTTTGTTTGAAAATGATGTGATGGTGCTACCCGCAGGTAGGCTAAAATGCGGATTTGCCACCCTCGGGTAGGCTTAGAAAACATGATGTTGCCACTATCTAGTGGGCTTAAAACAGACAGTCGATGAATTGTTCCAATTCAAATAACTCAACCTCCACCCACAGGCATTCAAGGCAGTTATATCATATAAGCACATAACCTCATGGCAAGCATGCTATCATGGCAACACTCACACGCATGCAAGAATGCTAAAGCATAAAACTTACCGAGTACTCCCAGCCAAAACAGAAAACTGATTAGAAATCATGCATGATCCTAAGTATACTGTAATGCCTAATGCAACACATGCAAAAATGCAACTAATGGCAGGCTCGGCTATTCTAAACATGGTATATGAGATGCTACAGTTAGCATGTACTCAATTTGGAATTGAAATACAAATGCAGTTTGTATGGTGCGCCGAGCCCGGTGCGTGCAAAACAGATGAATGATGCAAACATGCTGTCATGCTGTATGCTAATTGAAATATGCCCTATATCTAACCATTGTAAGCGGATAAATAAAAGGGAGAAAGAAATGGGGGTTGGAAGACATACATCACACTCACGCACCCTTATTACAATTATGCCCTCTCATGGGGTCCGAATAAATATACTGATCCGGAATAAATATACGATTGAAATAAATATCCAAAGTTCTAATTAATTGAGAAATTACTTAATAAAAGCGGTAAAACTGGCGTGCAAGCCGAGGATCGCCTTGATACGATAGATGCCACTTTGTCGCTGGAAATCCTTTGGGATGCCCCGATTAGCCTCTGTTGGCAATATTTCTTGAAATGCGCGTCCGACTCCGAAAGTTGCTAAACTTTGAATTTTCTTTTGCAGAGAGCAGGAAAAGGGCACAGCAGTGTATTTCACAAATATATGCATGCCTCGATCCTCGTGCCACCAATCACGCATATCGATGCATGATGGCCGAGGAGCCGAATTGCACAACTCAATATCAGATGAATGCAGATGAATGCTACAACAAAAACCTAACTCCATCATGGGTAATCCGGAGTGTCGGTGGCTTGGGAATTGAGACCCGTTCCGTTACTCGGAGTACGAAACGTGCCTCGTTTCCCATGCCCGGGCTAACTCCTATCCCGAACACGATGCAATATGCATGATATGTATGAAATGCAGCTAACATGTGATATAGCATGCACAATGCCATGAAAATGAGTAACCTCGAAATGCGTGCACACGCATAACCGAGGTAATGCATAAATGCAATCTAAGGTACAACCTAGTATGCACAATTCGGATGAAAATGAGATGAAAATAAGATGCCTCGAAAAGCGGGCACACAGGCACGCAAACCGAGGCGATGATATGAAATGCAAGTCGGATAAAACTAAAGTGCCCCGAAATGCGTGCCCAGCGAAACCGAGGCGGCGATGATGAAATGAAATCGAATAAACCAAAGTGCCTCGAAATGCGTGCACACAGGCACGCAAGCCGAGGCGATGATGAAATGAGAAATCGGATAAAATCGAAGTGCCTCAAAATGCGTGCACACAGGCACGCAAGCCGAGGCGATGACAAAATGCAAATCGGATAAAACCGAAGTGCCTCGAAGTGCGTGCCGACGGGCACGCAAACCGAGGCGGTGATATGAAGTACAAATCGGATAAAACCGAAGTGCCTCGAAATACGTGCACACGGGCACGCAAACCGAGGCAATGATGAAATGGAATGAAATGGCATATGGAATGCCACGATGGGCTTACACCAACATGGGAGAGCCTCAGCTCACTCACATAGGAGGCCGTCGGGTAAAAATAAAGCTGCCTCGAAATACGTGCCCGCGGACACGCAAACCGAGGAATGCATAAAATAGCATATGGAATGCAGTGATGGGCTTACGCCAACATGAGAGAGCCTCGGCCGCACTCACATAGGCTGCCATAATGATAAAACGAGATGCCTCGAAATCACTGCAGACGCATAAGCAGGAAATGCACTAAGGTATGAAATGAGATGGCAATGAGATCAAAAATGCAAATTGGGCTTACACTAACATGAGAGAGCCTCAGCCGCACTCACAGAAGCAGCCGTCGGATAAAAAGAGGTGCCTCGAAATGCGTGCAGACGCATAAACCGAGGCGATGCGGAATGACATGCGAAATGCAAATTGGGCTTATACCAACATGAGAGGGCCTCAGCCGCACTCACATGGGATGCCGTCGGGTAAAAATGAGGTGCCTCGAAATGCGTGCACACGGGCACGCAAACCGAGGCAATGGTATACGGAATGCAAATGACATGAAAAATGCAAATTGGGCTTACACTAACATGAGAGAGCCTCAGCCGCACTCACATAAGCCTCGTCGGATAAAAAGAGTTGCCTCGAAATGCGTGCACACGGGCACGCAAACTGAGGCATGGCATACGGAATGCAAATGACATGGAAAATGCAAATTGGGCTTATACTAACATGAGAGGGCCTCAGCCACACTCACATAAGATGTCGATGATGAAAACGGAGTGCCTCGAAGTGCGTGCCCACGGGCACGCAAACCGAGGCAATGCATTAAGGCATAAAATGACATGGGAAATGATATGCAAGCATGCAAACCAAATTTCAGCCACTAAATAAAGGGGAAAACAGCCCCGAAATGATACGAAATGACAATCAATGCATGAAATCATCCCGAAATGCAATTCTAAGTGCCCGAAATGGCCTACGGCTATGCTAAACATGCAAAATTGGCACATGAAAGTAAAAACAGTAGCAAGGCAGCCCCAAAAATAGCATCTTTCCAGTACAAAATATGGCCAAATTGTAAGCATAGATACGACAACAATAGCTTGCAAAAATACGGAAAAAGAGAGGATTTACAAAGCAAGTGATATCTACAATGCTCAAACCCAAAAAATCAGTTCTACAACATTCGAGAGGGACTAAAAATATGCATTTTTACAGAAGATGAGATCCCCAAATTCAGTGCGTAAATATACTATACATAGCATGCAAAATAAGGGCCAAAAGAGGGTTATAAAGAGAGGTACCAAATGGATGCACCAAACCAGCAAAGACCCTTAATAAAACTTGAAGAATAGCCCAAAACAAGACATTTTCTAAGCCTGATGAAGGCTGAAATAAGAGGCTAAGATGGCCTAAACAAGCATGCAATTTTACGGTAAATAAGATGGATTTCAAAGTAAGTGCCAAAAATATTCACCAAGTGGCTTAAGGCCCTTAACAAAGAAAGACAAGGAGACAAAAATAAGGCTCTTTCTAAGCCTGATGAAGGCTGAAATCCGGAGCCAAATAAGTCTAACAAAGCATGCAAAACATGACCAAAGAGAGATACAAAGAGAAGCCATTCATGGAGACACCAAACAAGATTGGTCCCTTCTACAATGTTGTAGAGGGACACAAAATAGGCTCAAAATCAGTTTGTATCATGCTCCAAAAATAAATTCACATAAGCTAAAAATAGCATGCAAGTTTACGGTAATTTGGAGGATTTACAAAGGAGATGCATGATAGAGTCACCAAACATGGTTGAGTCCTTCTTCAATGTTGAAGAGGGGCTCAAAATAAGCCCACCCACAGTATATGGTATGCTCGAAATCAGATCACTCAAAAGCCAAACAAAGCATGCAAAATAATGGCATAAAGAGTGATATTGAAACAAGTGCATCATAGAGGGCTCAAACAGGGTTGAGCCCTTAAACAAACATGTAGAATAGCTCAAAATAAGGCCCCTTTCAGTTAGGGCCGGAGCTCAAAACAGTGAGCAAGTGGGCTAAGAAATTGGTGCAAGAATGAGCTAGAAAAGAGGGAAAGTGAACTTACCCTTGAAGACCAATACTTTGACTACTTCTTGGACCAACTTTGATGATTTCAAGCTTCTGGAATCCCTCCCTTGCTGCTGGAAATGGAGTGGTGATGATAGAGCTTGAAAATGATGAAGAAAATGGGACCAAAACTTGGATGTTTGAAGCTTGGAAATGGAGGAACCGTGTGTATGGAGCTCCCAAAGGTTTTTTCTAACCCTCTCCCCAGCTGGAAGCTGCTGGTTTTATGGCCAAAAAGATGGAAATATCTTTCCCCAAATATCTAGATATTTTGAGGGCAAAATATCTAGATATTTTAAGGGCAAAAGAAAAAGATTTTGTTCGGCCACGAAGTGGGCATCTGAGACCTCAGTGTTCCTCGGAATGATGAAACAGAGGTACCTGCCAAAAATGAACAGACATCGATGCAAAACGAAAGCTCGGGGACCAAAACCGCATGGTCCCGAATGGGTCACGGCACCTAAGTGGTGTTCGGGTCAAGTGGGTCTCGGAGACCCCAGTGTTCCTCAGTGTGACAAAACAGAGGTGTCTGCCAAAAATGAACAAAAACCGATGCAAAATGAAAGCTCGGGGCCTAAACCGCGAAGTTCGGGGTCCCAAAAAAAATGGGCTATGAGCACCGAAAGTGGCGTTCGGCCACAAAGTGGGTATCAGAGACCCCAGTGTCCCTCGGAAAGACCAAAAAGAGGTGTCTGCCAAAAATGAACAGACATCGATGCAAAATGAATGCTCGGGGCCAAAACCGCGTGGTTCGGGATCCCGAAAATGGGTCACGGCACCTAAGTGGTGTTCGTCAAAGTGGGTTTCAGAGACCCCAGGTCCCTGGAAGGACCAAACAGAGGTGTCGCCAAAATGAACAGACATCGATGCAAAATGAATGCTCGGGCCAAAACGCTATCCGGAAATGGGCCACGGCACCTAAGTGGTGTTCGGTCAAGTGGGTCTCAGAGACCCCAAAGGTCCCCTAAGGACCAACAGAGGTGTTCGCCAAAAATGAACAGACATCGATGCAAAATGAATGCTCGGGCCAAAACCGCGGTTCGATCCCGAAATGGGCCGGCACCTAAGTGGTGTTCGGTCAAGTGGGTCTCAGAGACCCCAGTGTCCCTTGAAGGACCAAACAGAGGTGTCTGCCAAAATGAACAGACATCGATGCAAAATGAATGCTCAGGCCAAAACCGCGGTTCGATCCCGAAAATGGGTCCGCCGCACCTAAGTGATGTTCGGCAAGTGGGTTTCAGAGACCCCAAGTGTCCCTTAAATGGGAGTAAATGAGATGCATGCCAAAAACCGGAGAAATCGGAGATGGTTGGGCGGTCCGAACCGAGGCACACGGCCTAACTGGCTCAAAAACCGGAACCGGGCTCCAAAATGGGAAAAATGGCCTACGGCCACGAAAAGTAGCCCACGGCCATTGAGAGATAGTCTACGGGACCACTCCCTCCCCTCAGGAAAGAAAACAGAGAAAAATCGAGCCTGGTTCGCAAACCGAGACGAGGCACAGTAGAGGGTTCGGGAGTCCGGAGGTAGGGCGCACGGCCGCAACTCTGAGACTTCTGAACGAGCACATCATGAAACATCACCGAGCGCTCAAACGGTGACGTCTGAGTCTTAAGGTCGGTCAAAAATGGGGTGTCTACAGAAGGCCTCTTTTATATTGCGCAATGGCGAGATTGGTTGGCGATCCCCAACTGCTGAATGTCTCCCAAGAATGATCGTTGTATGACCTCAGGGTCTCCTTGTCGCCCATGTCGATGGAGAGTAACTGGTCGATCTCCACCGGGGTATTCGTGTTTGTTCTGAATCGCGTCACAAACGCCTCCGCAAGTTGCGCCCAGGAGGCTATGCTGCCCTCTAGAAGCTTTTCAAACCAAGTCAAGCCAAGGTCGCCAAGGCTTGAAGGGAATAAGATACACATCAAGGCCTCGTTCCGCCGGTATACAGCCATGACCTGACGAAAGTGGCTCAAGTGTGAGTAGGGGTCCGTCTTCCCCTCATACGTTGTGAATTTGGGTTGTAGGAAGCCTGACGGAAGGGGCGCGTTCTCTATTGCTGGGACGAATGGTGAGGTCTGCAGCCTCGCCAATGCCTTGTCCGTTGGTTCGTATGCCGGGTGCGGCATTGGCATTCCAACCTCGATGCTTCCATGCGTCCGAGGAGCCAACCGCTGTAAGGCAGGAATCCTGTGTGGATCGCGCGCCCTGGCGTCCTCCTTCCATCGTGCCTTTTCTTCTAGCATGGATCGCAGGTCGAACGATCTGGGTAATTCTGTCTGTCTAGACCTCGTCTGGTGCGTGTGTGAGGGCCAATATGTGCTTCCCTCAGTGTATGACCTCTCAGACCTCGCCCTCTCAAACCTGGAGTGACGAGTCCTGGAAGATCTGGATTGCGTGTCGCTCGCCCCGAGGCTTGCTCTCGCTGAGAGGGTGTAGAATTTACTACGACCCTCGAGTGGCGAGGGCGTCTTGTTGTTGCGCCTCTCCGCCGCCACTTTCTTTACCTTTCACCTGGCGTTTAAGATTCCATGTCCGCCGCCATCTCGCAGATAATTGCCTTGTTCTCGACGCGATCCTCCAAAGTTTGAGGATCAATCCTTCGTCGCTGTCTTTCTGGGCTTTGCGAATGAGAGAGATGGGGGCTGTTATTCCGCCTTCGTCCCCTTGCATCCCTCCTAGAATTTTGCCTTTGTGGTTCCAGGTTCGCCATAGGAGTGACCACTGGTAGGCCTTCGCGCCTTGCACCCCCATGTGGAGTTAGTCCATCGACGGCGGATTGAGGTAACTCTTCGTTGTTTGCCATTGATTTTTTTGAAGGAAAAGCTTGATCAAGAGGTTGTTTCTTGTCTGAATTCCCACAGACGGCGCCAATTGTACGAGAAAGAAATATACCTTCTCGTATAATCCTGTTGATCAAGTCTGCGTTCCTCTGAACGACGTCGCTTTATCACCTGAAAACACAAACGCGAGCTAGCCGGCGGGTGGGTGCTGGAAACCTCTCCGATGCCTAAGTCAGAAAGATTATCAAATAGGCAAAAGCTCTGTGTATTCAGGAAGCCAAAATTGCATTACCTCTCCCAAGGTGATGTTTGTGAGCTTTTATAGATTTCGCGTAGCACAATCCTGGTAGGACTCTTACTCCTCCATGCAGAGTCCTCTTAGGATTCAAACTCCTGGAAGATAATGCTTATCCTCCAACACCCTTCCTCACTGCTTAAACCAAGTGAGATGGTTTTACCACGGCCGGACTCCAATATGGCCGAAGTAACCTCTAGTTCGGCCCTTACTTTCCTTTCTCTTACCTCGGCTTCCCCATGTTACGATCGAGCTAACCATAAGAGAGTTGAGCCGAACTATTTGCACAACCAGTCCTCCTAAGGACTTAGCACACCTCGGTTTCCATACGCTATGACCGAACTAATCACTGAAGACCGAACAACTATTACCTCGGCTCCGCTTCTTTCTTCCTACCTCGCCGCATGCAAAGGCCGAGCTATCCATAGAAGAATTAAGCCGAGCTACCATTTACTCAGGTCCTAAAGCAAGCCCAATATACCTCGGTTCTGAACAACATGACCGAGCTAACCCAAACAACCTGCGACCGAACTAAACATAAGTATTTACTCCGATGGAAATCCTTTACTTTGGACCGGACTAACACTTGTCCGGGGCCCATCTTCTCAGCCTCTTCAATACGGACCATAGATCGGCCCACTATCCTAGCTCGGCCCAATTTAAACATAAATTACCCTCTCAGGTACAGGTCTCTTACCCACACCACATTATTCTTTTCATCTCTCAAATCTTCTTCATGTTCCTACCATCTCTTCAAATCTCTTATCTATGCATCAACTTACCAAAGATCATAATTGTCTTGTTATTTTTTATGTTAATACTTTTGTCATTCAAGACAAATGCACGAACAAGTATAACAAGCCCGCGGGGGACCTCGCTACAGTTAGGATTCGATTTGTATTACGGTTCTTAATCTCAAACCAAAGAGTCCAAATTCGGCAAATCGTTTTGAGAAAACAGATTTTTGAAAGAAGTGTCAAACATGGACTGCTTTGCCAGATATAGAGTTGCCACCTAAATATTTTATTTGAGAAATTTAGGAAACCCTAACTCGTTGCCTAAGGCCACGTGTCCGTCATCACCAAAGTTGCCTCGGCTCGGGAACTTGGGTACGATTGGGGAAGGTCACTTCGTGAGCACCCCCGCTCGTCCGATCAAAGATCGGCCTCTATTAACCATGATATCTAGTTTTGAAAACTTTGTGTGCTCTTATTCCGATTATTAGCCTAGATTTACTATGTGATGCGCACAGCATACAAGTATAAACTTGGTCGCCTGAATTGGAACAAAACATTTCATGTTTGTTTGTCTGAAAGATGGTTTGCTACCCGCAGGTAAGCTTAAGATGCAGATTTTGCCACCCTCAGGTGGGCTTAAAAAAGATGGTTTTGCCACTATCTAGTGGGCTTTAAAACACACAGTTAATGATTTGTCACAATCCAAATAACCCAACCTTCACTCACAGGCACTCAGGCAGTTATATCACATAAGCAAATAGCCTCATGGTAAGCATGCTATCATGGCAGTCACTCACACTCATGCAAGGATGCTAAAGCATAAAAACTCACCGAGTACTCCAAGCCAAAACAGAAGCTAATTAGAAATTCATGCATGATCCTAACTATACAGAAATGCCTAATGCAACATATGCAAAAAATGCAACTATAGCAGGCTCGGCTATTCTAAACATGGCATATGAGATGCAGCAACTATCAAGTATTCAACTCGGAATTGAAATACAAATGCAGTTAGTGTGATGTGCCGAGCCCGATGCATGCAAAACAGATGAATGAATGCAAACATGCTATCATACTGTATGCTAATTGAAACATGCCCTAATCTAACCATCATAAGCTGGTAAATAAAAGGGAAGAAAGACGTGGGGTTGGAAGACATACATCACACTCATGCACACTTATTACAGTTGTGCCCTCGCTCGGAGGGTCCGAAAGAATAATATACAGTTCTAAATAAATACAGTCCGAATAAATACAAAATCCTAATTAATTAACAAACTTAACTAGGAAAACAATAAATTGGCATGCAAGCCAGGGACTGCCTCAACTCTGATGGGTGATGTATGTTTGGGCTGCCTTGCGCGGAAATCCACTGTAATGCCCCGATTAGCCTCTGTTTGCAATTATTCTTGGAATGCGTGCCAAGCTTCGAAAGGCTTCTGATTCTTGATTTGCTGCAACAGAGAGCAACAGAGGGGCATAGCAAAGTATTTTCACACATGTATGCATGCCTCGATCCTCGTGCCACCAATCACGTATCTCGATGCATGATGGCCGAGGAGTCGAATTGCACAACTCAATATGGAATGAATGCACATGAAAATACAACTATGACCTAACTCCATCATGGATAATTCGGAGTGTCGGTGACTAGGGAATTGAGACACGTTCCGTCACTCGGAGTACGAAACGTACCTCATTTCCCGTGCTCGGGCTAACTCTTATCCCAAACACGATGCAATATGCATGATATGCATGGATGCAACTAAGATACAACCTAACATGCACAATATTATGAAATGGCATACACGATGCACGAGGTAACATGATATACACAATGCGCTAACATACAACCTAGCATACACAATGCTATGAAATGAAATAGCATACACAATGCATAATGGGCTTACACCAACACAAGTGGACCTCGGCCACACTTACATAGGAGGCCATTAGATGAAAATGAGACACTCGAGATGCATGCACACGTGCACGCAAACCGAGGACCGACCCTAAGGCACCAAATGCCACTCTAACAAAGCATGGCAAGGCATGGAATATGGCATACTAGCATGCAAATTTCAGCGCTAAAATATGATGCAAAACAGCCTCGAAACATGGAAACATGGCACCCGATGCATGAAATGAGACTCGAAACTCGAAACTAGGTGCATGGAATGACTTATAGCTATACAAAGCATGCATTATTTGAACATGAAGTATGAAGAAAGAATCAAGACAGTCCCAAAACAAGCATATTTCCAATTTTAAGCAAGGCCAAAAGGTGAACACAAGTAGGGCTAAGCTAACATGCAAAAATGGCCTCGAAAGAGAGATAAAGATGCAAGTAACAGCTGCTGGCCCTAAATGGCAAATAGCCCTTCAACAAAGTTGAAGAGGGGCTCAAAATGAAGCACTTTATAGTTTACATCAAGCCACTAAAATAAACACAAGCAGGCCAAAAACATTATGCAAGAAAATGGCCAAAAAAATGGACAAAGAAGCAAGTGATGGCTTCTGGCATCAAATAGAGGAGGGCCCTTCAACAATGTTGAAGAGAGGCCCAAAACATGGCATTTTACAGTTTATGGCCAAGCCCAAAACAGTGCACAAATAAGCTTAAAATTCTATGCAAAATAAGGCGTAAAAGAGAGCTATAACACGAAGAGCAAAAAGGAAGCCTCAAACAGTAAAAGACCCTTGATCAAACATGAATAGGGGGTCAAAATAAGGCTATTTACAGTTTGGACCAGAACCCAAAAATACAAGCACAAGAGGCTAAAAAAGCATGCAAAAATAAGGCCAAAAGAGGGATAAAGAGGCAAGTTATAGATGGAAGCCTCAAACAATGAAGATCCCTTCAACAATGTTGAAGAAGGGCTCAAAACAAGCCACTTTACAGTTTATAACCAAGCTCAAAACAGTTCAAAATAGGCCTAAAATACTATGCAAGAAAGAGGCATACAAGAGAGGTAAAGAAGCAAGTGGTAGCTAGAGACCTTAAACAGGGAATGACCCTTAATCAAACATGAAAAAGACCTCAAAATAATGCTATTTTCAGTTAGGGTCGGAGCCCAAAAATGTAAGAAAGTATGGCTCAGATATAGAACCAAATAAAGCACAAAAGAGGAAAAATGAAGACTCACCCTTGTAGACCAAACTTCAGCAGCTCTTGGCCTGAGAAAAGGTGCTCCTAAGCTCTGAAAAACCAGCTCCAAGTGTTGGAAAGAATGGTGGTGGTGTGGTGCTATGTGATGGTGTAGAAATGGTGTAGGGTTTGGGAGGTTTTGAGGGTTGAAATGTAGAGAAAGAGAGAGATACAATGTAGGAGACTAAGACCAAAGATTCTAACCCTTCAAAAGGGAGCTGGAGGGCCTAGATATATAGGCATAAGAGTAGGGAAAAATGGGGGAAATGAATTTCAAATTTCCCCCCAAAAGTGCAGCCCCCCAGATACACAATTTGGGGGGAAACAGAATACAGATTTGTAATGTACCAAAAGAGAGAAGGAAGGCCGGCGTGTTAGAAAGGTTGCAGGTGGCCGGCCGGCCATCCCCATGGCCGGCCGGCCAAGGGTCAAAAGGTTCAAGAAACATTAGTGGCCGGCCACCTCAGATTGGTGGCCTCCCATGTGTGCTCAACACAACCATGTGGTCAAAAACTGAAGAAAGTGAATCAGGAGAGAGAAAAGGCCACTTTTTGGGGGGGTTCAAAAGGGTCACTGACAATTACTAGCCGGCCATATGATATTTGTGGCCTCCCATGTGTGTACAACACAAATATGTAGTTTGGGGCTAGAAAAAGTGGCCTTAAGGTGGTCAACATTGGCTCCCCAGTGAGAAAAACGAGCGACGTAGGGCGATGAAGAAATAAAACTAGTTGTCAGAACAATTACTGGCCTCCCACTCTTCTACGACATTCCTAACAATGAAACAGAGGTCCCTGCCAAAAATAAACTCAAACCGATGCAAAATAAAGGTTCGGGGGCCGAAACGCGCAGCCCGGGGCCCCGAAAACTAACTGTTAGGCACCGAAAGTGGTGTTCGACCACGAAGTCAGTCTCTCGGACCACAGTGTCCCTCAAAAGGGAGGAAATAAGGTATGTGCCAAAAACCGGAGCAAACAGAGGTGGTTAAACGGTCCAGAACCGAGGCACATAGCCAACAGCTTCGAAAAACCGAAAACCGGGCTCCAAACGGGCAAAATGGCCTACGACCACGAAACGTAGCCTATGGCCACTAAGAGATGATCTACGAGACCTCTCCCTCCCTTCGGGAAGAGAAAACAGAGAAAACGGAGCCCGGTTTGTAAACCGAGGCAAGACACGAAAGAGCCCGGAAGTTCACAGGCAAGGCTCACAGCCGAGACTCTGAAACTTCCGCATGAGCACAATATGCAATATCACCGAGCGCTCAATCGGTGACGTCTGAGTCTTAAGGTTGGTCAAAAATGGGGTGTCTACAACAAGGTTCTGCATAGAGGTGTTAATGTCAATGGTCTCTATCAATTCATTCCATCTTCTGCACACTCCAAATTTGAGCAATTCTCTCCTCAAGTTTTTCAGTCTAGCACTACTGCCCCTATGTCTGATCTGCTTTGGCATCACAGATTAGGGCATCTATCTTCTCTAAAGCTTCATCATATAGCAGCTCTTTTGCCAAATAAAATTTCATTGAATAAGGACTTGTCTTGTCTTGATTATAATGTCTCTAAAGTTCATAGGCTTCCTTTCAAATTGTCTAATACTTCTGTTAATTGTTTATTTTCTTTGGTTCGTAGTGATGTATAGGGTCCTTTCACAGTGGCTAATGCGCCTTTTCATTTCTATGATTTGTTTGTGGATAATTATAGTAGATTCACTTGCGTTTATCCTTTGAATTACAAGAGTGAGGTGTATGATAAATTGCTTGTATTCAAAGCCTATATTGAAAATCAGTTTCATACTTCACTTAAGATCCTTAGGATTGATTGTGGTACTGAATTTGTTAATAAAAGAGTTAATACTTTGTTGTCTTCTCATGGCATAGTTCATCAAAGCAGTTGTCCCTATACTCAAGCTCAAAATGGCATAGCTGAACGCAAACATAAACATATTACTAAAACTGCAATAGAACTACTTCATCACTCTTTTGTTCCAATTACTTTTTGGTTTGATGCCATTGCCATAGCTACTTTTCTTATTAACAGAATGTCCTATAGTGTTTTACGTCACAAGACTCCTTTTGAAATGTTGTTCCATACCTTACATGATTTTTCATTTTTCAAAGTGTTTGGTTGCCAATGTTTCCCTTAGTTGAAGCCTTATACTCCTCACAAGCTGGCACCTAAATCCATTTCTTGTGTTTTCTTGGGGTACAATCCTACTATTAAGGGTTATAGGTGTCTTGATCCTCTTTCTAGCAAAGTCTACATTTCTAGGCATGTAGTCTTTAATGAATCCTATTTTCCTTTCTTTCAGGAGTCTTTAGTTCCTTCTCCTTCATCTTCAGATTTTTTCTGCTCTTACTTCCTTTTTCTGGCCTTCTTCACCCATTTCTTCATCTATGTTTCATTCTCTGCCTTCTTCTTCTTCTGTTCCATCTCATTCTGTGCCATCTACTGCTCATTTTGAGCCTTCTTCTTCTTCTCCTGCTCCTGCTTCTCTTACTTAGCCTATTCCTATTTTTTCTATTACCATAGACTTATCTCCTCATTCTCTTCCTACTTCTGTCTCTAACACACATCACATGCTTACTAGATCCAAACACAAACTTCCTCAATGTCTTTCTACTACTGCCTCTCTTTTTGACACTGAACCTACCTCTGTTTAGGCTGCTCTTCAATCTCCAATATGGTTTCAAGCCATGAAGTAAGAATATCAGGCTCTTCAACAACAAGGCACTTGGGACCTCACTACAACAAATAACACTTTTAGTGACCAACTTTTGGTCGCAGAAAGCTCATATCTAGTCGCTAATAGTTTTTAGCAACCAAAAAAAGTTGGTCGCAATTTTGTCGCCAAAAGCCTGTCACATAAGGTTTTTGGCGACCAGAAGTTAAGTTGGTCGCGGAAAGTTCTAATCTGTGACGAAATATTTTGGTCACGGAAAGGATTTTAATTTGCCAAAAGTTGGATCATTTTGCGACCAAAAATTTGGTTACTGAAAGTTAACATTGGCGACCACCTATTTTGGTCGCTGAAAGTTGTCATTTGCGACCACCTATTTTGGTCATTGAAAGTTAACATTTGCAACCACCTATATAGGTCGCTGAAAGGGTTTAAATTTGTTGAAAGTCCAAATTCATGACTATTTATTTAGTTGCTGAAAGTCTATGCTTGGTCACCAATAGTTACCCCTAAAACCTTCTCAAACACCTATTGCGACTAAGATTTTATTGGTCGCAAAAAAGCTTTCAATTTCAAAATTTTAATTTTTTAAATCTAATACTATTTTTTTTTTTTAATACCCATAATACATTTGCAATTAACGCATAATTTATGTCCATCCAATCAATTTCAACATACTAATCCATCAAGAATATAGAGGATACTTTAGATATAGTTAGCTAAATCAGCCTACAAAAATAATGAAGGACAAAAGTGGGTTGCCTTCAATCACACAATAACATCCACAAATATCCCACCAACACAAAAACCACCAACAACAGATAGATTTCCAAAAAAGGTTGTATTGTATGTAAGCCATTGCACATTTAATAGACACCAAATCCTCAAAAATGAAACAATAGTTGAAGTCTCGATTTGATGATGGTACAAAATTCTTGGTCAGCCTTACATGCACTGGAATAAAAAATAGCTACGGGATCTTTCGCATCATTTCCAGTGTCTTGACATTTTGTTATGCCTGTTTTGTTCTGGCAATATATGTTCACTAACAAGAGAAACAATAAAAGTTACTAGGTAAACTTGGAAATTGTCACACATAAAATTACTATCATCAACAAGGTTTGAAATATGAGATGCCCGGTGGACTAGAAACCAAAACAATCATTATGAACAATCAAATAGCATCAACATCACTTCAGCATTATTATTCGAGTAGCAATCTGAAAGAATATGGTTATAACCAAAAAGTAGAATTTTATGTGATTTGGTAAGCAAAAAGTATAATTTTATGTTATATGGTTATAACCAAAAAGTAGAAAAGATTTGTCAAGGAAAATGTTTTTCTTTTACTCTTTTTTGCACTTCACAAATGCCTCCTCAAACCTATGACCTAAACATAGCCTGAGAGTCTTCATTTAGTATTCTTTTTGTCTCTCAACCAAAGTTTTGAATCAGAGAAAAGTTGAGAAAGCTTTTGATTTTTCATTCAAAAATTACAGCCACACTACATCAACAATAATAATACAATTAAAGTCAGAATTACCAGAATTTTGTTGTGAACTTCCTTTTCTTTCTTTCCATTTCTTGTGACCATCATTCTGATTTTGACATCAATAAACGCCTTCTTCGATTTTGGCTCAAAAGTGATGTTCCTTATCTCTGAGATGTCAAGTTCAGAATTGGACTGAAATGCTTACTTCATTTATTGAGATTATAACCTGTTAAGTCTCTGCTTTTGTCCTTGGAGCTATGCTTTATATGCAACAATCAGAGACACAAAAGGATTGTGCTTGAATGGATGTATGTAAAAGATGGAGAGCTAATCAAACACTCCTGAGTGGTTCATCATTGATTTGGACATTCATATTCTCTCAATAAAACAATTTATTACACATTATCAATTCACTTTAGTCTATTATACATGCAAGCAAGAGAAATTAACAGAAAAACTGTAATGAAGTATGGAATGTAAATGTTGTTTTAAAATTAGCTATATCTAATGCTATTTGTTTTTGGCGGGTGAATATTCATGTAATTGCAAAAATAGGATGCCAATATAGTAAACAAAGAATTATGTGAAGGCTCCTGAATTGATCATTCAATTTCAATGTATTAATCAGAGAGAGTAATATATTAATTACATTACATCATTTAACATTCATTCTAAAAATTTACTTTGATGGAATAGATTGAATCAAGAAACAAGGATTGGATCCCCATATGAAAATTTCACACCACTAAACCTAACAGAGGAAGGCATCCAACAAGGCACCGTTTTGATAATCACGTTATCCATTAACTCTGCGATCAAAGTCACATATTCTTTCGGCAATTCAAGCTGTTCCACCATCTCCCAAGCTATTGAGAGAGTTATATCCGCATCAAGATTAAACACAAATTCAATATTCGTCACGTGATTAGGAAACTGCAATTTACCTTGATCCTCATTTTTGTTATATTATTTTCACAGTAGCTTCTTTATTTAAAAAGATGAATCTTAAGTATCATCCTACCTACAGCCGTTAAGGACCCTTATCTAGCAAAGTTGTGTTAGCACAAATTTAGTTATGGAAACTGAATAGACTCTTATTCTCTCTAAATTCTCCAGTATGTTGATTATATAGTTCAATTTTGATAAGAGTTAGAATGTGGATGTTTTGTGGGGAGACTATTCTACAATGAACATACAAAAAACACAGATGAACTTTTAGAAGATTAGAATAAATGTAAACCCTTATCTAAAACTGAAGTGCTCACATACATATATATATCTATAATAGATGAAGTTTGAAGCAGAGAGGACAATGAAATTAAAACTTCTCTCTCTCTCTCTCTCCATAAACAGTGACCCAAGAAAAGAGAAGCAAAATTCCCTCTTTAGTTCAGCTTACAGAGCAAAATTTCAACTTCCACTAAAAAAAAAGTGTAGAAAGAACACAATGAAAAAGGATATTGTTCATCTATCAATGTCGTTTGTAATTACTTTATTTTGTTCTAGTTTTCAAAGGTATATATAGCAGCTTGTAAATTGCATAGAAATTTGATATAATTGAACCGTAAATGCATCCCTACACAACTAGGAATATAGGTAATTGGGTTCTTATGGGGAATATGCACACCTAGACAATAAAAATCATTTATAGGTATACTATAGAGTTGTGGATTTCTTACTTGTATACTAAATACTCTGATTCATCAAAGGCAAAACAGAACAGATGAAAACAAAATTTTTAAATTATAATTTCCAATGAAATCATCTAGACATATACCTACAAAGTTGCAGATTTCTTACTTGAATAACCGTTACTCAAATAGATCAAACAAATAACTAAGCACTCCAGCAATCATAATGCAAATTAAAGCTTACGTACAAATAATCTTTTTCCTTTTGTATATAATAAGTAATTCACCTCAAACAGGTTAAATCGCAAGAGAAAAGCTCCATTGGAAGCCATTAGAAATTCCATAACTAAACGACAAATTGCTGACACACAACGAGAAAAATGCAGATACGATAACACAATAACAATCTAAATATCAAATTCTCATTAGATCTATCACAACAGTTAAATTTAGATCATCAGATCGACACAAGCGTAATCATAATGTCAATATTTGTAAAGGAATATCAAATTCAACATTAATTCATTCCACTAAACCACCGTAAAATCATAGGAATCTCGAAATGTAAGTGAAAATCAGCATGTAAAAACTAGAAAACAGAAACTAGAGAGAAAGAGAGAAAAGGTACCGTGAAAACATTCTTCGAAGTAGACTTCAACTGAAGTGATCGCAAAGAGGACCTTTTTGTTCAATCCCAAAACGAGCAATCGTAGAAGTGAAAACACATTCAATAAGGGCATGAAAACCCTAGAAATCAAAATCAAAGAGAGACGAGAGAGGAGAATTGGAACACATAAATTCAAGGCTTAGAATCGAATTAATCGAATAGATATGCAAACACCGAATTAATCAAATCCATGGAAGGGGCTTAGAATCATAATTGAACTCTAAGCTCGGAGTGGTAGTGGCTGGTGGTGCTCATGTGTTTCTATGAGACACCGATGGAGAGAGAGAGAGAGACGCATGAATGCAAAATTTGTGTGAATTCAATCTCAAATGAAAAAAGTGTATGAAGATCTATCAAGGGATTTGAAGGTCTGGTTTGTTTTCTAGGGTTTTGGAGGAGGAAAAGGAGGAGTGAAAAAAAGAGAGAGGGGTTGGGTTTTATTGGAGAGTCCGTAATCCGATTTGAAAAACATAACACTGAACCCTCCCAGGGTCTCTCTCTCTCTCTCTCTCTCTCTCTTTCTCTCTCTCTCTCTCGACTAAAATTTATTTTGGTTACAGAAAGTAAACTATTCGTGACCAATTCTGGGTGTGGTCGTGGAATGTAGTCGCCAAAAGGTTTTAAGATCCCGTTTTTAGTCGCCAAAAAATGTAAACACTTTTAAGATTCCGTTACAAAATGTTAACACTTTCTTAAAATGTTACAAAATGTTACAAAATATATATATATGATCAAAGCTTGCAATTTCTCTTTCTCGCTAAAAGTGTTAACATTTTAAGATCTCGTTTTTGGTCACGAATGTAGTCGCGGAATGTAGTCACCAAAAGGTTTTAACATTTTTTCATCAGCGACCAAAAACATGTTAGTCACAGAAAGTCAACTATCTGCGACCAACTCAAAAAAGGTAGTCGCCAAAAGTGTTTTTTCTTGTAGTGCCTTGTTGACCTTCCACCTCATAAGATTGTTATTGAGTGGAAATGGGTTTTTTGCATTAAAAGATATTCTAATGGTACAATTGCCCGTTATAAGGCTAGATTCGTGGCAAAGGGGTTTTTGCAACAAAAGGGAATTGATTTTCATGAAACTTTTAGTCCGGTGGCTAAACAACCCACAATCAAAATATTCTTAAGTATTGCTCTTCAATTTCAATTACCTATCAAACAACTTGATATTTCCAATGCCTTTCTTCATGGCATTCTTCAGGAAGACATCTATATGTTGCGGCCTCTAGGATTTGTGCAATCTTCTACTCATGTTTGCAAACTCAAAAAGGCTTTATATGGTCTCAAGCAAGCCCCTAGGGCTTGGTACTCTACTTTTTCAGCCTTTTTGCTCTCTCAGGGGTTCATAAATAGTATGTCTGATACTTCTCTCTTTATCAAGAAAACTTCTACTAGTCTCACCATTCTCTTGGTGTATATTGATGATATCTTACTAACTGGTAGTGATTCTGCTCTAGTTGCTTAACTTCTTCAACAGATGCACGGCTTTTTCAATGAAAGAGCTTGGTTCTCATTCCTATTTTCTGGGCATTTCAATTCATACTCATGAGCATGGTTATTTCTTATCTCAAGGCGAGTATGCAGCTGCCTTATTGCACAAAACAAGTTTGCAACACTGCAAACCATGCTCTTCTCCTATGGTTGTTAAGACAGTGCCTTCTGCAACTAATTCTCTACTATTTTCTCATCCTTCTCTATATAAGAGTTTACTAGGTGGTTTGCAATATTTGACTATCACTAGACCTGATCTCTCATTTGCTGTCAATCAGGCTTGTCAGTTTATGCATCTTCCTACCAATGCTCATTTTCAAGCAGTTTAAAGGCTTCTTAGGTATGTTAAGGGAACTTTGTCTCATGGTCTCTCTTTCACACCTAGTCCTTTTTCTCTTTCTGCTTTTTCAGACTCTAATTGGGCCAGTGACAGTTTTGATCGAAAATCTATCTCTAGCTATTGTGTTTATCTTAGCTCAAACTTCATTTCTTGGTTAGCTAAAAAGCAAGCTACTGTCTCTCGATCATCCACTGAAGCTGAATATCGAGCCTTAGCTCATGCCACAGCTGAGCTCACTTGGCTCCAACAGTTGCTCAAGGATTTCTGGGTTTCCTCTCCTGCTATTCCTGTTGTTTGGTGTGATAGTTTGTCTGCTATAGCTTTAGCGCCCAATCTTGTGTTTCATTCTAGGTCCAAACACATCGAGATCGATTGCCATTTTATTCGAGAAAAAGTGGTTGCTAAACAAATTGAGCTCAAATATATTCCTACAGTTGATCAGGTGGCTGATATCTTCACTAAACCTCTTTCCCCTTCTCGGTTTCCTTATCTTCGTGACAAGCTGTTAGTGCTTCCTTGCCCTATCAGCTTGAGGGGGGATGAAGGAGTTATCTCACCAGCTGAGCTGCAGCCTCAGCCTCTGTCTGTTATGGATTGTTTATCACAGGCCTATAATAGTAGTCTTAAGCTGGAGTGCTACAATGGCATCAGTTGTGGTGGTTAGAATATCAAGTTGTTATAGTTTGTTATATGGTTAGTTAGACTAATCATGAGCTGTGCTGATAGGATTAGATATTTTGTATAGATTAGATGAGATATTTTGTTCAACGGTATATATATACTTGTGTTCTCTCCAATTTTGAATAAGATGAAGTATTATAAGATTCTCAATAAGAATGTTAACGAAAACAAAAAAATTATACTGATTTGATAATTACAATAACATGATTTCATCATACTTATTTTTAGAAATAATTAAATAATATATTTTTGAATGGAATTAACAGAAATAGAATCCGATCAATTCTCAGTATGCCTTTGTAAATATTTCTCACTATCTCTGCTATTCCACCAGGACACACATGAATCCCTTCTTCAATATTAATCCAGGTGTTAGACGTCAACCCTCTTTTTTGTTTGAATTTCAAAATATTACTAAACTTTAATTTTAATTGTTTATTTTTTTTGTAAAATTTTATATTTTTGAATTTCTTTTTTCAAAAATTTTCAAACAAGATATAGATTAGTCAATATGATTTCACACAGTTTAATAATTATAAGAGTACTCAAAGGACTTAAAAAAAAAGTATAAGAGTATTTATTATATATGAGAGCATTAAAGGACTAAGGGCTAGTTTGGCATGTTTGAAAAAAATCAAAAAGTCACTATCCTATTTAGGGGTGTGCGCGGTGCGGGTCGGTGCGGTTTGAGAGAAAAATAAAAACCGTATGGAGGGTGACGGATTGATAAAAGTGTCACTAGAATTTGTCATTTTCCTTATTAAAAACTGGCGGTTCGGTTGACAAATAATGGCGGATTTGCCTTGGCGGTTCAGGCGGATTGGCGGTTTATAAAAAATATAATTCAAATTACAAAACTTAAATCAAAGAGTAAAAAAAAAAACGAGAGATACCGTGATATTAAGCATCTTGTGAAGCTTTCTTTTTATGCAGCAAGTGTAGCAACAACATGATAATATCAACGACTATGCCATCAGTTCATTACAAGCATCTGTGGAAACTACAATGATCAAATACAATACATAAAATTAATATCATTCAGGGTTTACAATATATTAAAAATGTTTACTGTTGAAAAGTATGTAGATTGAAAAGTGAGCTGATGCAAGTTTGTAACATGGCCAGAAAAAAAAAAAAAAAAAAAAAAGATTGAAAAGTGAATTGGAATCCAACTTTATTTTGGATTACTGACATCTTGAATTTCCCTCGAGCAGTAATATAATACTATATTCTAAAGTATAGAACAACAAGCAAACTTAAGTAAAAAAGAAATTTTAGAATCTTATAAAACATGATTTAATAGCGGTGCGGGTCGGTGCGGTTTGGAAGAAAAATAGAAACCGGTGGATTGATAAAAGTGTCACTAGAATTTGCCATTTTTCTTACAAAAAACCGGTAGTTCGATTGACAAATAATAACGAATTTGCCTTGGCGGTGCGGTTCGGTGCGATTTTGGCGGTATTATGCACACCCCTAATCCTATTTAAGTCATATCATCTCTCTAATAAATCACTTCAAACCCAACCCAAACCCAACCCATATTTTATAAAAAAATCAAAAAATACCCTTATTTAAATCATCTTAAACAATCCCTAACTTCAAAAGAAACTCAATTCAAGAAAATTCTGCCTAACCTTTCACTCGTAGGTATCCGACAATGCTATCAGGAGATTTAACGAGTAGAAAATTATTTGGTAGCCCTGGAGTGGAGCATAATCGTGGAATGAAAAACAATACATAAATTATGAGAATTTTCAAACTTTCATTATTCAATTTTCAAAAAGGCAAAAATGAAGACAACAAAAATGAAAGTACAACCATACAAACCTTGGGATTTATCACATAGATTAAACACACTGCATGAAATTGATACTTTACAAAACTCATACTCACAATTACATATTGAGATCCATTGCTCAAAAAAAAGTGTCTGTCCTCTTGTCTTTTTCCTCACAATCCCACTATGATTTTCTTTAGATTAAAAATCAAATCGTGCGACTGTTAATATATAGAACAGAAGGGCAAACATTGTCTAGGGACAGACCATCACAGACCTAAATTTATACACTTGTTGATCACTACTTAGATATAGGTTTTGGTACACCATCTTAACATTAGCACACCATTTTTACACAAAGTCCATTCACCAGATAGTGCTTAGTCATGGTATCTGAGTAGGGCTATCTATGTAGATGTGGTGGTGAGCATCAGTAGATGATCCATGGCCTAACTTTCCATAACTCTGGTTCACATCATCATTGTCGTTGTTCTCATCATCATCAGTAGTGGTAGTTTTAGTTTCATCGATCTCTTTGGCACCTTCTTTTCCATTTATACCATAATAATTTGCACCGATGTCAACTTTTCGTCCAAGATTTCCATCACTAAGGAGCTGACGATCCAACATAGTGAGCCTCTCTGCGTTGGTTTGTAGAGTTCCAAGGATCAACATGAAGGCTACAAAGATTAGTAGAAAGGTCTTCATGATTCAAGCGATATGGCTAACCCTGAAAGGCTTTTTAGTTAGTGGAAAACGAAAGTGTTTTCTGAAATAGCCAAGGAAGAAAACAAAGAACTATTACAATAAAACCAGGGTTTACAAGACTTACCACTCTTCTTGCTTCAAGAAAAAAAAATACATGCATGAATGATGAAATTATGGATTCCAAGTGTGGCAATATATAGGCAAATTTCATTACTGTATTTGAGACTCTGAAGACAATTACGGCGTGCAAAAAATATGATGTTTATCCAGAACAGATATTTAGAAAATTGTCAATTTAAATTTATTATGTAAATTTCAACTTAGTGTAGTGTGGATCATATTCAAAATAAATGGGGTATATTACATGATCATTCTTGAGACTTCAAAATAAAAAAAATATATATAATAAGCTCTACAAATTTTGCACTGTAATTACATTGACTTTCTTTTAACAAAGCTATAAAACAATTGGAACTAATGTGGATAGTATACAAACACATAGATGAACAAGGTAAAAATGTATTTTAATATAAAAAGACAATGATATCATTTTTCAATTCATATTAAGGTATTTGATTCACACAATTTAAATTTTAGATATTTTTAAAATGTATTTTTTGAGTATATACTGTTAGGGTGTGCGCATTGGGAGGGACTGCTAATACCTATTGGTGAGGTATACGCATATATATACCACCCACCAATGGTGTGGTGTAATGATGGTTAGCATTATTATTTTTTTGATAATTAGAAACTTTAGTGCTTAGTTTCATTAATTTTAATGAATAGATTATGTTTACATGTTAGGGTTCCAACAATGGGTGATAAAGAAACATCTAGTTGAATTATTTCACATCTCGGATGATTATTGAACACAGATCTCTTAACTACGTTGAATATAATGCATTTTTGAGTACGAAAAACACTTAATCAAATGAAATTAACAAGAGAAAAATATATTTGTCATTGTTTTTATTATAAATAAATATGATAAATTTATGGGGTTATGATTATCGAATTAATCTAATTTTGTAACGGATGATTTACATTCAAAGGCCACAAAATAAACAAATCAAATTATTGAAATTGGACCCGTGATAATTCCCTAAGCCCAAACTACAGACATTTTGAGATATTAAGAAACTTTAAAGGGATAAGAAGAAAATATAATTTGATGTCAAAAGGATTGTAATGAAAGAAATTGAATTGAATCAAAGATTACCGAGAAACCAAGTTTTATATTTGAGTTAACCTATTTATTGAAATTTTCATTCTTAAAGAAAATGACAACAACAAAAGCATTTATAGATGCAAACTAAAAGAATAACACTCAAGTAAAATAAGGGTGTTCAACGGATATATCGATCCGCCCAAACTGACCGAATTAAACCGATCCGTCGCATTTGAATATTCTACTTGTGTTTTCAATTGAAAAAGAATTTAAATATTCTGTTGGAAAAAAAAAATCAACTTGAATATATTTTTTGAATTGAAAAAAATAAACGTATTATTTATCTATATTTTTTGATTTTAAATCTAATTCTAAAAATAATAAATAGAAAATATGATATATGCTGATTGGTTTTTGTTTTCAAAAACAGACATAGATGTAACAATACAGAGACATACAATCTCTACTACTACTCTATTCATGGTTTTAGTGGTTTGAATTGTTGTTATATTTTAAAAATCACAGATTTTAATACTTTATATGGATAGCATGCTGTGATTGTAATATGTGGATGAGGCATGCAGTGATTGTGATATTCTAAAGTTTCAAACTTTATTTCTTTGAATGAGGTATACAGTGATTGTAATATTTTTTTAAATCATTGACTGTAATACTTTCTTTTTTTTCTTTTTTTTTTTTTGAGGAAGTGAGCAAGTTGAATTATGTTAAAAATTTATAAAATTTTAAATCGCGAAACCAATTCGCATCCATCCGTCAAACCGCCAATACACTCAATCCACATTTGCCGGATTGACAAATGGATGCGAATTGATTTTTTCTAATCCGTCAATTTAACAAACGGATGACGGATTGAAGGTTCTGTGACCACAACCGACCTATGTACACCCTAGGAAAAGAGAACATTGTGGGCAAGTTTCGGAGGGGAAAAGAATCATATGATAATGAAAAAGTGAAGTTTGGCAGCCATATATTTTATTCTAAAAGAGAGTCAGAGGTTCTAGCCCAATTTATGTGGCTAATGGAGAAACGCATTGTATAGGGAAGCTGGAAAATTATGGAATCATTTACCCACCCCACCATTCACGAAAACCTTACTTCTATCCTTCCTTCTTCAAAAGCTGAAAATGACCTTCACTTCCACCCAGTCATAAATTTCAAAATTATTTTTACTAGTGAGAAAGTATAACATAATTTAAAGAAAATAATATTTGTTATCCAGTGAATTTTACTTTTTTTTTTTTCTCATCTTACATGGATGCATATATAAAAAATATCAGTGTACATGTAAATTCATTATATCTAAAAAATACTATTAAAAAATTGATGAAAATACTTGGTCACATACTGTAGCTCTCTAATTAATATGTCACACATTAATTATGTTTCTACAAAAAAAAAAAAAAAAATCTTGAAAAAAACTATACAAAAAAAAGTTTATCATATAAAAGTAAATTATTTTTTACTTTTTACTTTTTTTTTGTCTTTAGTTGTTTTTTATTTTTCCTGATTTATCTAGTCATGTAAAAATTAAAAATTTTATTTTAATAAAATTAACAAAAAAATAACTAAAAATTTGATCACAAACGACTAACAAATCGGCAAAACGGGCACCCAACTGGCCACATGGATAAAGGACAAAAATTGACATTGTAGACCCACACCTTTCTAGTTGAGAAAAAATTCAATACAATCAACTATTAAGATCGTATCATTTGTCTACCATGTGTAGATCTCAACATGAAAATTATAAAAATGAAATGGATGAGTAGTTACATTTAAAAGGTGAGATTCAGTATTGCATTCAAGTTTTATTCCTTTTAGTTTAAACCATTTATTATAGAAAATTATTCTCCGATTTAGCACTCCACATCAATCACTAAATATCATGTTTTCTTATTATTTCTCATCAATCAATATTATATCATAAATTTCATTTTCATCACAAATTATAGTAGTCACACTATTTGACTATGCCCAAAATCATCAAATAAACACTACCTCATTATGCCCGAAAAATCATCAAATAACTTCCCGTCTCTAATGAGGAAACCCAATAATTACTCGTACAGTGGGACTACTAGGTTGATCTGACGACACGTCGAGCATAAATCACTTGGATATAAAAGTTGATCAAATAATACACTCTACCTTCATGGGTTAAATTAGGGCTGGTAAATATTCCAACCCAACTAATTTCAATTCTAATGAACGGTTTCAATGCAACCAATAGACCGATGTGGGTATGGTAATTTTTTAAAAATTTGAGTTTTTGATTAAGTGTCGGACATACATGATTACTCCATATCACTGTTATATTTAAAATATTGATATATTGATATATTATTTATATTATATTTATTTGTTAAAGTATTGAAAATGATGCTTTTTTATATTAAAAGAAGAGAGAAGGCAAAATAGACAAATTAATATAAACTCTTGTTTAAGTAAATATATATAAAAAAAAAAAAAATTAGGGGAAAAAATACAAAGAAAGCCCAAACCAAAAAAGGAAAATTATTGAAAAAAAACAGTAAAGCTCAATATACCAACTTGATATGCATCCACCAGTCAATTTGTTGAACTCGCTCGATTAATTTTGAAACCATGAATGATGAGATTCAAATGAGATTTCTCAACTCGATCTCATTCAATTTGGTGGTGAATGAGATGCAATACAAATACCCAATTAGTGATTACCCCTAGGTTAAACCCATGCGGAAATGGATCACAAAAGTGAAGGGAATTTTGAATGCCAATACTACATTTTGAGACACGAAATTTTGATTACTAAACTAGTCGTTTTCTTTCAAAATTGAATATAATTGATCTAAACAATGAAACTTATAAAATTAATTTTGTATTGTTTTGAGAGATAATAATAATATAATATGAGAATTATTAGTAATTAATGTAGAATAACGTCATGTGCCAGGCACCAAACTTTTTTGGAAAAAATTACACATCAATGGGGGTACATAGCTCACATTTTTGGAACATCAATAATAAAGACCTCCACAAAACACAATCTCCACAATCCTTAAAATGATCTAAATTATTTATGTCACTGTCAGACATAACTTCTAAAAAAAAATTCAAACACATCAATAATTAATACATCAATGGAGATCATGAGAATCCTCTTTTGTGAGAGTCTCAAACATTTTTCTTTTTGTAAAGATATATATATTTTTTTAACAGAAGTGACACACACTCATCAGAGCATGCGCAGCCATGTATGCTCTCAACCCAAACCTAACCCTTTCCTATATCATTCAAATGCCGTAGAACATCTCCCCCCACGTCCACAACTACCCCTCTATTTCTACTACCTACTTCAAACTAAAAACAAAATAAAAACAAAAACAAAAACAACTTGATTTGAGAATAAGCCATGCGTAAAGTTGTAACTAACTGGGTCGAGTTGAGTGATTGATTTTTAAAAGGGAAATTACTAATGAGTGATATTGTCAAAAAGTTATTATAAATTGATAAAAAAAAAAAAAAAATTATGTCTTTAATTATTAATAGTTATTAAGCCTTGGTTTGGTTTTTGAGTTGGGACTAAATAAGCATATAAGGACAAAAAAAGTCACAAAATCACAAAATAACAAAACACTTAACTTTTGATGTAAAATTACCAAATTAACCCATATACAAACAAAAAGTCAAAAAAACATCATTTCAAGTGGAGGGTAATTTTGTCATTCTAATGCAAAAAAGTCAAAAAAAAGCAAACAAGAAAACCAAACGAACAAAAAGTCCCAGACTAAAAAAGTCAAAAAAATCAAAAAGTCAAGTTTGCCAAACGACACTGATCACTTATTTGTATTTTTTTTAAAACTTACCCTGCATTGAAATTTCCCCATTTTTAAAATTGATTTCAAAATTTAGCAAGTTTTTACAATGTATTTAAATTTGACAAATCAATTGCAAACGAGCTTTAACTGAAGTAATCATGAGTCGAGTTCAAGTTGTTTAGTTTTTTATAGTGTATAATCGAATTGAGTTGAGTTGAGTAATTGATTTTTCAAACTAAACGAGTTTGAAAATATTTAAATTTGACTTGTTTACCTAACAAATTAATTTCAAATAAATTTTTAACAAATTAAATCAAAATAACTTAATTTGTTACATGCGTAACATCATGTACTGCAACATGGATAAAATCCATATCAATTTTGTGCCCCAAGCAGGGTCTTTTAAAATCCATATCAATTTAACGGCACAAATTGTCTATCTCTAATACGTTAATCTAGTTGTAGAGATGTGTTTTTCTTTTCTTTTTTTTTAAAAAAAAAGACACAATTGAAAAAGGAGTTTTGGTTGAAAATCTCTCTTAATAAAATTTTAATGCATTAAAGATAAGCACAAAAAAAATTCTTGACAAATTCACCCCATACCATATTAACAAAATGTACTTAGTGAGTAAGTTGTTTAAAATGATCTAAATAAGTACATTTTTTGACTTTTTACAAAAAAAATGCACAGAAAAGTAAAAAGGTGATATGATCCAAAAAAAAATAAAAAGTGTGTTATTGTAGTTTGCCCCAAACAAATTTAAATTTTAAAATAATATAATTTTTTATCTAAATGTCAGATTTTTAATAAAATTAATATTTTTAGAATCTTTTCATCAAAATATATCAAACAATATTTATGTTGATTACGAAATTCTTAGAAGATAAAAAATTAAAAAATTACCATCAAAATTGATGTAAACAGTAACATATTACTCTAATTTACAGTAACATTTAACTGTTATAAAAAACAGAGTACATATTCGATGAACCAACCAAAAATACATATACACAACATTTTTGAACTTGTATAAAATAAAATAAAATAAAAGTGTTTCTTGCCAAAAAAGTTATGTGAAATATATATATATATATATGAACAATATTGTTTAAGAAAAAAAATTTTTTTTACTTTATCTTTATTCAATTGCGCCTCCTACTTGGAGGATTTATTAAACAAAATAAATTGAATTATCATTTTCATCAAATAAAGAACCAATAAAAAGATTTTAACTAAATTTTCCAATTAAAAACAATACAATTCTAGTCATACAATTATATTTTGAAAACTTCATATTTCAAGTTTTACATTACATTATACAATCTAAAATATACTATAAGAAGCATATAACTGTATAAATTACCAATGGCATTTATGCACATGAAAAGAAGCAACATCTACTTTTATCCACCATTGCATGTCTGCGAAGCAAATTAAACGTTGACCCACTCATCATCACTACTACTGCTGCTGCAGCCCACGTCATCTTCCACCATGCATGCATTCATACTCCATGTCCATATATACTTACTTGCACACAATCACACACAGAGTTCGCACTTCAAAGATCATAATAATCAGACATAAAACCAAGCAAACCATGTGATTACCAGACATGTTCCGTCCCCAAATTTTTCTATATTTCTGTCCCAAGCACTATTTATTATTTTATACAATAGTAAGAGCATCTCCAATGCACTAAACATATAATATTTGTTAATTAAAATGTTTAATGTGATTTACTTTTTTCAATTCCAATGCACTAAGCATATGATTAGACATTTTGGCTCAACTCATATTCACTAGCTACAGGTAGCTAGCCTTCAACGCTAGACAAAATGTATTCGATCATTAGGATCATTTCCCTCCATCTTTGTTATTGACGGCATTTTATGAAATTAATAGTATTTGAATAAATAGCTAAAATAAAAGAGCATGGTTGGAGTAAAACATAAAAACAGTTGATAGGCAAAATAAAATATATATACTTTATAATAATATTTAGATAGGTAAAATGCTTCCAACCGTTGAAGATGCTCCATATCAACAATACAATTATATATCAATTAATATCAGACAATTCATCAATATTTAAAATCATGCTTTTAAAACCCTCACAATTATCAGAAAAACAATGTCGAAACATGTCACAAATGCAATGAGAACATATGTTTTGAAATAAATTACACTTCATATTAAATTTTACTTCCTACTCTCATTTATTAGTTATAACTTTCAAATTTCTACGCTTTTAATCCAGTGTCAATGTTTCATTTTCCTTCAAAAAAAATTTAAATTAACGAAAACCGTTGTGTGCCAATGTCAAAATTAGAAAACATGTTGCACAATCGTAATTTTCCATCAATTTTGATGACCGATGTGGATGAGGGGAGACATTGGCATTCCACTAAAATTGTAGGAGCTTGATTGCCAATATGTAATTTTCTTTTTTTGTTCAGGATATGAGTAATTTGATGAAAATAAAAGCATGGATATTTAAAACAATAGCAACAAAAAAACAGTTTCTCACGAAGAGAGAGAGAGAGAGAGAGAGAGAGAGAGATTAACAAGAGCATAAGTTGCCGGAATATGAAAACATTCTTACAATCCCAGCTTGGTTAGTATTTGTAGACACTTCTAGAGAGAGAGAGGCCATCTCTGATATATATGTAGTTTTGACAGACTCACCACCTCTGGTTAGAGAGACATTGATGTGCCGAGCGAGATGTAGCGTATCTTAGGTGTACAAAAAGCAAAAGTACTCCAATCAAGACCTGCCACGTCAGCATTTACATCTGAATCCACCGAGCAAGTTGTGTGGGGTTGACAATCCCTGGTACGTGGGCCCCATCTTCCTTCAGCAAATTTGACACCACCGCATACCTCTCTTGGTGCGGTTGCTGTTGCTGCTTTTCCTGCTGCTTCACGACCTTTCCTCTCGGCTCGGCTTCACAACTCTGGCTCTGACCCGCCTTCGTCTTCTTCGACTCTCCCAATTGACCACCACTATTCGATACTGGCACAGCCCCGGCTCGAGCCGGGTCCCATTTCTGCCCGAACAAAGTACCCTTCGTTAGATACTCGTAGGCCATGTACCCGGCTAAGAGCCGATTAGAAGAAGCTGGCTCTATTGCTTTTGTGGTGGTAGTAACCGCCGTAACTGGTGGTGCCAATGGTTTCGCGGCGTAAAAAACTTCCCTTTCTTTGCGCTTTCGCGACTCCAAAGGAGTTAAGATTTGGCGTGGGTGGTGGTGGCTCATCGTGGCTAGGCTTGGCTTCTTGATCTAACGTATGCCAAACTCTATTTTAGGAATTTCACGAGAAGGATATGAGGGTAAAATCGTCAAATCATTTTCATCGAGAAACGGAAAACTGGGAAACAGGTAAAAGTGAGAAAAAAGAAAAAGCAGTTTAAAAAATATAATTTAAAAAAAAAAAAAAAGAAGAAAAAGTGTAGGACAAAACTTGTAAATGACGTCAAGAGTGGAGGACAAAAGTGTAAAATGACAGAAAATATATTTTTTATGTTTAAAAAGGACAACAAAAATAGATAATACTAAAAAAATCTACAGAAAATGAGAGATAGAGAGAAAGAGAGCTAGCGGTTGTGAGGTCGCCGGGATCTGATTAGAGAGGTAGATCTAAGGTGTTAGGAGGTTTTCGGTGGTGTCGCTGCCGTAAACGGGGGGGGGGCGGTCGAGGGTAGGACTGAGTGGAGAGAGGGAGAGAGAGAGAGAGAGAGAGAGAGGAAGGGAGATAGAAGGCAGGAGAGAAATGGAAGGAGGGGGAGGTTGTTGGGTTTTATAGGGGAGAGGGGGGAGATGAGCGGCAGGGTTCCGATAAATATATTGTTTCTCTTTGTAATATGGCCCTCCTTGTTGACGATAATTAACCAAAATGCCATCAGGATAATGATGCATTGAATTTCCATCACAGTTTATTGTCTTGAGATAATGGTAGCTCTGTAATTATCACAAATGTTAAGGGTATTCTTTAGTGCCAATATACGAATTGCAGTTTGTCCGGTGTTACCCGCGGGTGATGGTTTGAACTTTTAATACTCACAGACCAATAGCGTCCAGCTTGGGTATGCCCAAGAAACAAATAAAAAAATAATTTTGAAAAATCATCTTCTCTCCCCTTCAAACTTTTCCCCTCAAACCCATTTAGGGGTTGTATGATTTTTGAGTTGGGCTAAATAATCACACAAAAAATTATAAAAAATTATAAAATTACAAAATGATAAAAAAAAATTCATTATTCTAAAGTTTAAAAGTCAAAAAAGTCAATTAAAAATATTAAACGAACAAAAAAATTTTAGACTAAAAAAGTCAAAAAAATAAAAAAATCAATTAAAAAGGTCATTGCCAAATAAAGGCTTAATGATTTGATAAATAATCAATCAATTCTTTTCAAGCACTTATTTCTCTTTTTCAAGCCATAAGTTAAAATAGAAATGATACGGACGTCAATTTTTTTATTCTTACAATTTTCACAAACATATGTCAATTAGAGATAAGAGGGAAAAAAATAAAACAAAATAAAAAGTTGATCACAATACATTGGTGATAGTGGAGGTTCTTGAAAAAGGAGTCCCAACCTTTTCCAAGTTAAAATGCAATTTTTTTGTTAAAATAGTCACAAAATAATAAAATAACTTTTTTAACCTAATAAAATAAAATGTCACATCTAAACCATAATTATTTCATTTTTTTCTCTCATAAAAGTCAAAAAAAATCAAAAAGTCTATTCCAAACGAGACTTTTTAGCCCCAGACTAAAATAGTTAAAAAATCAACCCACATCCCAAATCAACCTTAAATTTTTATTTTTTTCCCACGTCATGAGGGAGAAATTGAGAGATGGAGCATTACTCAATAAAAGATTTTACCCCCGTTTGGGATGTTCATTTGGACTAAAATAGTCATATAGAACAAAATAGGTTATTTTAGTCAAATAGAACAAAATATCATATCTAACCCATAATTATTTTATTTTTTCTTTCACAAAATTCAAAAAAATCAAAAAATCTATCACAAATTAAGTTTTTTAGCCCCAGACTAAAATAACCAAAAATTTAAAAAATCAACCGTCATTCCAAACAAACCCTGTGTTATCTAATAAGATGGTCAAGTTAAAATAGACAAGTTAAATGATAAAAATTAAAGCATTGCTATTCAGAATTAAAAATTAAATTTACTTTTCAAGCTCAATAAATTGACAATTAAGATATCTAAGATGACACTTGCTCTCATTTCTTTCTTAATCATCAACCAATTATATCATTTACACATCATTGAATTTAAAAAATAGATTTACAAAATAAACTTGTATATCATTTTCTTAAAAATTAATGAATTCTCCTATTATATGCACCCCTATTACAAAATGTATAACTTTACCATACTCACCTTCTTTTATCATATCCTATGCTTTTTATTATTTTAAAAGTTGTGTTGTTGATTTGTGAAATATGATTTTGAATAATATCTTCAATTAATTTTGTGGGTTCTATGTTGGGATTTGAAATGAATAATTTTTTTAAATTAAAATTGTAAGAAAATTAGTGTGTTATGTTTTTTGAAGTTGCTTTTCATTTTATATATAAGAGTTTTTCGACGCTTACTTTTTTCTTTCGTTAAATTTAAAAACTTGATGAAAAAAGTTCAGTTTTAGTACTCCAAGCACAATATCAAACCAATATCAAATTGAAGATCTCTTAAATTTTTTATCAAATTATGGATCTCTTAAACTTTTTCATCAAATTTATAGGTGATCGTTGGACTGGACATCCTCTCGAATATCTTCCCAAACAATCTCTTCCTTGCAAAATTATCCTGCAGGTTGTGGTCATTTTACACCAAATCATTCGCCCGGCCGAATATCCGTCCGATCGTCCTTTCAGTAGACCAGTATTTTGATGAAAATTCAAAAAAAATTGTTAGAATACATGATATCAGAAGAAATTTTTACTCAAATTTGTACTTAACTTTTGACGGGAAAAAAAAAAAGGAGAGTAAATTTTGAAAATGCTCTAACTAGCTAAAATTCTTATTTTGAAAATACTATAATATTCAATCAACTTATTAATTTTGAAAATAAATTGGTTTGCATTGAGTTCAAAATTTTTAAATTCATCAAAAACGGCTTGATTAATAAATTTTTACTTCTCAAATTAGAGAATAGAATTTTTTCACATTATTAATAGGTCAATGATTCGAGTTCATGTCCCCAAACTACATCACCCATAGTACCAAATTAAATTTTTATATTTAATTTTGATTCACGACTCACTCATAATTCCTCCAATTTTTTTGTTTTTAAATCTCTTGTTCTATGCCCCCAAATAAATTCTTAGCACATAATTATATTTTAGGGTTTGGACCTCCAGTTTAGATCTGGTATTGTTCGGTTTAGTTTGGTCTATTGGACTCACTTTTGGGTCTCTTTTTTAATAATTAGAACTGTTTACATTTTTGAGTTTATTGAGTATATTATTCTTATAAAAAATCACGTCAATCGGATAACAAATACTATATATTCAGATCACTTTTATCTTAAAAAAATGAACGGTTAGAAAATTAATGATTCATAAAAAAAAGTGATATGATATATAGTATCTGTTATCCGATCGATATGATTTTTTACAAAGATAATATACTTAACAAATCTAAAAATTTAAACAATTTAAATTATTAAAAAAAATTAAGAATAAATCCAATGGATCAGACCAGACCCTCCAATCTAAGGGGTGGTTTGAGATGATCTAAATAAGTGTACTTTTTGATTTCTTATAAAATATGAATTGGGTATGGGTATGGATTGGGTTTGAAATGATGTGATAGAGAAGTGATGTAACTTAAATAAGATAATGTGACTTAAATAGAATAATAATTTTTTAATTTTTTAATTTTTTTAGATTACGACAAATAAAACCTAAATGGTAGGCTGAAAGCAAACCCAGCCATATTTTAAAATAAAAATGATTTTAAAACTCTAAATAATGAGTTCTAAATTCACCACTAGTGAAATAGAAAAAAAAAAAAACATAACACATATTATAACAATAAGTAAGATTTATTATTACATCATTAATGATAGGCCTAATTAATGGCCACTACCATTATTGATTTTGAAATCTCGTGTTTCAAAGTTCAACCGCTTCAGACAATTAAAAGGAGATTCGCAATAAATGAACATAGATTTTTGCCCAAAAAAAATTCTGCATAATGCAAAAGCCTAAGGGCACATTGGATTGCCCAACAAAAATATATATATATATATATATATAATTTTTTTTTTTTTTTTTTTGAAACAAAACAGGCAACAACTCACTTTGGACAAAAAATTACACAAATAAATTGGTAATTTGGATTAGGAATTAAAGGTTGAAGTCATAGTTACTCCAAATTGGGGATTAAAGAGGGAAACATCGTAATTAACAAAAGTTAAATAGTAATTATAAAATGATGGTTGTTGATGCATGTTGACCATTATTTTATTCCCAATTCTAAAGGCATTTTTAGTGGTAAATAGAGGTGGATGACTTACCAATGAATCAATTAAAGCATGCTCGTGGGAGATTAAGGAATTGTTTGGAATGATTTAAATAAATGTATTTTTTAATATTTTATGAAATATAGATTAGGTAGGGATTGGGTTTGAAGTAATGTGGTTAAGAAGTGATGTGACTTAAATAAAATGATGTGACTTAAATAGGATAGTGACTTTTGACTTTTGACTTTTTAAAATTATGACAAATAAGACCTAAAATAAAACATAAGTTAATCAATGATATTTTAAATTGATATATATGAGATATTACAGTAAAATTCAATTAGTTATAATGTTCATAAAAATCATAAACAATACATAATTGTACAAGTGCAAAATAATCTTCTCGTATAATCCTGTTGATCAAGTTTGCACTCCTTCAAATAACGTTGCTTTACCACCTGAAAACACAAACGTGAGCTAACCGGCGGGTGTATGCCGAAAACCCCTCCGATGCCTAAGTCAGTAACTAGACAATAGATAATAAACTCTATGTATTCTAGAGTAAGAATTGTGATACTTGTACATAAGTCCTGCTATGAGCTTTTATAGATTTTACCTGGTGCAATCCTAGTAAGATTCCAATTTTCCATATAAGAATCCTTTTAGGAATACACACCCTACTCACTACTAACCCAGTGAAATGGTTTGCACAATCCTAGTAGGATTCTACTCTCCTTAGCAGAGCCCTCCTAGGAGTCTTAAGCTCAATAAAGAATGTCTATTATAATAATACTCTGCTTTCCACCAACCAAGCAAGATGGTTACATCTTCTGTTTAGGCTGTTGTGACCTAACCGAGCTATATTACTTCGGTCATACACTCAAGTAATGACGTAGATAGCATTTGGCCGAGCTATACCAAGCCTGGCCTCTTTTCTCATCAATACCTCGGCCAACCACCAGGCCCACTCATTTAGGTAGCTTGGTCCAAAGTACCTTTGTCCAGCTTTCATACAACATGGGACCGAGCTACTCGAGGCCTATACCTCGGCCTTTAGTCCGGTCCATAACAGAGACTCAAGGATCGTAGCTCGGTCAATATTTCTTTGTAAATTACCCTCTCAATAATTAATATAAAAAATTAAAATTAAAAAAAATATTAATTTTTCATCAAGTGTAAGAGTTGTGAATAATCCCTTGGATTTATTTAAAACTTTATTTTAAATAGGCTGACAATAATGGCTTCAATGAAAGCAGCTTATATTAATTTAAGAGGCATAGGTGTCATTTAAAAACTTCAAAGGATTTCAACAATCATGAGATTTTTGTGCGTAAAATCACCAATATTGAATGACACATACATAACCACAAGTTTGGTGAATGGTATGTCAAAGTCATCTTATTAATTGGCATAATTCATTAAAAATATATTTATCATCCGCTTTTTGCTATAAATGTGATAAAATAAAAATATTGTAATTATTGAATTTACTTAATTTTTTCACAAATAATATATATGGAAGGAGTTACAAAATAAATGGTTTGAATAATTAAAATAGAACCTATGGTAAGTCTCACAAGCCTAAACATGATAGTTATGTTTAGATTTGAACTTAAGAAAAACTCAACATTAAATAAAAAGTATATATATGTTTTTAATTTTTTGAACTTTTTTTAAGCAAAAAATTAATGTTTTTTTTATTTATTTAATAAAATCGAATTCTATTAACTAGCATGAAATAGTTCGACATCATCATTTTATACCATGTGAAATATTAATGAAATAGAGAGTTAATAAAATAATTTTTGTAAAATGAAGAAATCATATTATAATGTATTTTATGAATGAAAAATAGATTGAAACGCTTCAAAAATCTCCCCTAATATATATACATTGGCATGACAAGTTATGTGTCAATTTTTGGTTTATCACAAACTGAATCATGAATGAGACCCAACTACCTTATACCAAGTTATTGTGAATAAATTTAAAAGTTTAAACTTTACGTTTCTAGTATTATCCTTTATAAATACTCATAAAAATCGGCAATGATTGGTGGCCACAAATTCTGTGGCTCAAATGGCCCGAAAATGCCAGCAGCGTCATCCAAAACGACATCGTTTTGGCATTTTCGCCATTTGAGCCACGTATTTTAAACCAAGCATTTTTTCATAAAAATATAGGATAAATTACAAATAGACCATCTGAGATTTACTTAAATTACAAATTACCCTTGTGATTTTAGAAATTACATTATGGCCCCTAAGGTTTCTTATTTCATAACAAATATTCTTTTTTTAATAAATCAAGTTAATTAACAGTTTTTTAATAATGTTAAAATTTTATTTCAATTAATAATTCAAATAATTTTATTATTGTATAGGTGAACAATTAGAATTTTTACTTTTTCAATTAATTTTGTTAAATAAAAAATTCTAACAGGGAGATATTTGTAATTTTTCAAACCATAGGGGGCAATTCGTATTTTAAGTAAATCTCAAAAGATGTATTTGTAATTTATCCTAAAATATAGGGGTATTTTTTTAAGGTCCCTGATATTATAATTTTACAGTATAAAGGACATCAAATATTTTCATGATGTCTAAGGTCCCTCAACATCAATTCAGAGAAAATTGATCCAGAGAAATTTTCCTTAACCTTTCATGGACTCCAAAGAAATTTCAAATTTCTCTGCCATGGGTTTAATCCTCCACCATTGTTGCTACTGTTGTTACCATCTCCACTGCCACTCGACTCCGGAGACCCAAATGTCCCAACTGTGGCACAAGTCTTTAAGTATGAATGCTTCCCTATATTAAAACTATGAAGCTTTTTATCAGATTCCAAATCAAATTTTCAGAGAAAATTCTATCCATAAAATTTCTCTGGACATCACAGATAAAATTTCAAATTTCTCTGAACAAATCACATAAAAAATTTCAAAATTCTATCCACTATAGAACCAATCGATTTTGCGGTGACTTGGATACATATTCACAGAAAAAATCCCATCACCAGAGAATTTCTCTGGATTTAAAACCAGAGAAATTTTCTGCATCACCAAAAAAAAAAAAAACAACAACAAAAACCTAGAGAAATTTTGTTTTTGGTCTTTGAAATTTCTCTGGAAACTTCAACCTAGAGAAATTCAATTGGGTTGATCTAGAGAAATTATCTGGTTTGTCTTGATAATTTATTATTCTTATTTGCTAGTGTCCTAATTTTTGCAGAGATAGTCAAGGAAATACTGAAAGAACGCTCTAATTTCGCCTCGAAATAGACAGCGATGGATGTTCACCATTGCACCTAGCTTGCGGCAAAGGTCACCTTGAGACAACCAGAGAACTCCTCAGATCAGACTCAGATCTCTCTTCTTTACAGGACCATGAAAGTCGAACTCCCTTCCACTGGGCAACCATCAAAGGTCGAGTTAACAATGTCGACGACATACTCTCCATGAGCCTTGAATCTGCTGAGATGGTTGAACTAGTGCTCTGCTGGATATGGATGTGGATCTGTGGTCTCCACTTATAGATAATGCATCTTGGACAAATTGTCTTTTCTCGAAGCTCTAATTGTGGAAGACTTCTCACCATGCTGCGATTCATCAAGATTCGCAACTTTTTGTATTTACGGCGACCGCGTATGGTTTCAGAAGAGAAAGGAGTGTTGTTCCGATCATGTTCATTTTCTCTCTCTAGAAAGCTTTAGGTTTCTCTCTCTATATGTATGTATGTACGTACATGTCTGTGTGGTTGTGGCTAAGAATGGCGGTGGGTTTGACTGAAATTTGTCTGATATATGTTTAGGACCTTAGACATCAAAAAATAATTTTGTGGACCTCTTTTATTATGAAAAGTGGAAGAGGGACCCTAGGCCGATTTTTCTTAAAATATAGTTCTGCTCTGATCAAACAAGATTAGAAAGGGGAAAAAAATGTAGTAGACGACCTTGTTTAGGGAGTGACTAAAGTAGTCAAAATGTCAAAAAATACTACAAGTTGTTACATCATTTTTTTTTTTTTGTACATCTTTTGATAAAATGTTAAAAAAATTAATTAAAATAACTAATTTCTAAACTAATCAAATTAGTTAGAGGATCTTGAATTGGAAATGAAAATTTTCTTCATTAAATAAATGAAATAAAATAAAATAAAATAAAATAAACTTAATATTATTAATCGAAAAGATATATTTACTCTAAACTTTACATAGCTATTTATAATACAAGACCTTCTAATTTGAAAATAAATTGATTAATCAACCATATTGTTTGCTAGAGGTGAAAATATAAATTTTAAAAAAAAAAAATAACAAAGTTGAGTTATGTCCAAAATTTAAATTATAGAAAATATTATATACATGCTACACTAAAATTGAACATTCATAGACAAATTACTATTGAAACAAAAATTTCTTAAAACTTCAAAATTATGTTTTCTATCACACTTTCAAATTGAAAGGGATTTAAAGTTTATCCAAAAAATTCTTTTATACCCCTAGTCAGACTTTCCATCAAGGTGCATCATAAATTATCTTGTTCTACATAAAAAATATATTTAAAAAAAAAAAACATTAGATTCTTCATTAGGGTTCCAAATTAAAATTAGAATTTTTTTTTTACTAAACTCTTCCTTTTCTGTCTAAAAAAGTCTGCAGGGACAAATCAACAAATTTTTTCTAATTGTAGTTGACAAGTAATAATATGGGGTCAAATTAATCTCAATTTGAATAGTTTAAATATAAAAATTAATATAATTACAATAATTTTTAATTTTAATTAATTTTTTAAAAAATAATTTAGGATAAAAATTTAATTTTTATAACGACCATGCTACGTAGCTCGAGACTACATGGCTCGACACTAAAACGACGTCGTTTTGGTGTCGATTTTTATTTGTTTTTTTTCTTCTTTTTCCTAGTTTTTGTTGCATCGGAGAGGGAAGAAGGGAGAAGAAGGAGGGAGGAGGAGGGAGGAGGGAGGAAGGACCTGAGAGGCCTAAAAATGGAGGAGGCAGAGGCCAGGCGGTGGCGAGGCGGCAGTGGCAGGCCGATCGAGGAGGTCGAGCGAGGCGCGGCTGGATCTCCTCCCTCTTCTCTTCTCTCCTCCCATTTCTCGAGCCAATTTTCGAGCCTTGGTGTCGAAATGAAACATTTCCGTTTTTATAATATGTCTCTCCAATGTTTGACCTCACTTTTTACTTTTAGAAGGTTGTACTTTCGGTCACTTATTAGGCTCACTGATCTTGTTGCAATAATCGGAAATGTTGACTATTTTGAGAAGGTGGTTATAATTAATTTTTTAGTAAAAAATTGATTATAGATTAATTATAATTAATTTTTGTGAGAGTGAAATGAATTATAATTTAAAAAGTGAATTATAATCCACTTCTTAAAAAATCCCGTTGTCTGTAGCCCTAGAAAGCAAGAGGTCATTAGTGTTTGAGATACAATTTAAAAGTCATTTATTTATTTCAATAACTAAAATTATATTATTTTTTATTTTTATATTTCTAGTCTGTTTTGTGTTAGATGGATTTTAAAAGCAAAATAAATTCAAAAAAAAAAAACAAAAACAAAAATTTGTCTTTTTTGCAAACTTCTTATTTTTTTAGAAAAACTTTTTTCAGCTTGTTTGTTTGGAGTGTCCTAAATAAGTGTATTTTTTGTCTTTTTAGACTAAAAATTTGAGAAAAAAAATATGGATGTTTAGGTTAATTTTTTGACTTTTTATAAAAAAAATGTGTATTAAAAAATTGTATAAATTAATGTGTAGGAAAAAATTAAAATTGAGAATTGTGCAGCTGTAATTTTTGACTTTTGATCAATAGTAATAATTTTTTAATTTTTTGAATAATTTTTAAATTTTTTAACTTTTTTTCAACTTGACCTGTCAAGAAAAATCCAAAAATAATTTTTTTTAAAATTTAACTCCCGACACGCACGCCAATGTCTTGAGTGGTCCTAAGACATAACAGTGGTTTGGAAAGTTAATTAAAAGTAAATTTTTAATTTTTAATCCATTTTGTGCATATTACTTCTTATATTTTTTATACAAGAAAAAATAAAAAAAGTTAAAGAAAATTTAAAAAATTAATTTTTAATCAACTTTTCAAATCACTCCCTAGTCACAGTTGTTGGAAAAAATATTTTTTGGTGACTTTAATTTAATATTAAAGTGTGGTGACTTTAATTTAATATTAAAGTGGGTCCCAACATTTTATTGTGTTTGGTCCAAGTGAGTCAAAAATCATTGGATTTTGAATAAGAAATTGTCAATAAATTGCTTCATGATGTTAGATTCATAAATAGAATTTTAAAGAGTATTTAAGTCCTTTTTCTTGACTAAAGGGTGTGAATCCTTTGGGCATCCAACCTTTCATATTTTTTGAAAGGGCTATGGATACTTGATATTTTAATGACCGGTTTTAAAATTTGGAGCTCTTCTCTCTCCTTTACATGTATAAATTGAGACTCTCCTATCAAGTTTCAATATAGAAATTTTTTGCTTCCATTTTACAAGTCAGTTTGCCAGAAAGTTCCTACATTGAGAGAGTGCTGCCACTGTTCTTGTTTGCTAAGCTAGACAGAAAGTGCTTCTGTCGTAGCTGGTTTTGACCGTCGTATCCTGAGAGACAAACGCCAGAATTCCTCAAGCACTCGACCCGTGAGGCAGCGAATGTGAAAACCCATATTTAAATTATTCTTAAAAGAAAATAAATAAATTAATAAATTAACTAATTTTATTCAGAATCTACCTAAAATATATAATAGTGTGAAAAAAAAATTAGTTTTAAATTAACCCAATTCAATCACTAACTAAAACTTTATTAAGAATAATTTTGTGGATGTTCAATAATTATCGTTATGAATTATTAGTTTTAAAAAAAAAAAAAAAAAAAAGGGAAAGGGAATCAAATTTGGTGGCAAGGTATGTGCCACCTGCAAGCTTGCATGAAAGCTTGGAAAATTCTATCCCATTATCATTCTTGGATGAAGGAGATGTGTAGTGGTTAGCATCATAAGAGAGAGAGAGAGAGAGAGAGAGAGAGAGAGATACACCTAGTGGTCATGCACATAAGGTTCAAGGCTGAGCATAAACTATATACATCCAAATAGAATGATAGCTTTTAGTGTATGCATGCATGTACTCCTTCGGATGGGTGAGGAAGAAATAAGGAAGAAAAATTCAGCAGAGGGAGAAGAAGAGAAGAAGGTTTAGGAAGTAAAATTCTTCTATCATTTCATCACCCATTTCAATCCTACTATTAAGTAAGAAAACCCTTTCAATCCTCTCATTTTTTTTATAATTGAAAATTTCAGATTATATACATATGATACATTGTCTAAACTGCTTTGAATCTGCCAGCATGTTTGCCGAATTTTTAGACAATTTTATACTCAAAATTTTGAGATGATTTCTTCTACAAAGTTGTTGATAATGATGTCTGGTTCATCCAGGAATTTTGGTAACAATTTTTGAGCTTCCTATGAATTTATACAAATTTGTTTTTACTAAATCTGAAACTGTGTTGAGAGTAATCTGTTTTGAATCTGCTAGCATGTTTGTCGAATTTTTAGACAATTTTATACTCAAAATTTAGAGATGATTTTTTCTACAAAGTTGTTGATAATGATATCTAGTTCATCCAGGAATTTTGGCCACAATTTTTGAGCTTTCTACGAATTTATACAAATTTGTTTTTACTAAATCTGAAACTATGTTGAGAGTAATCTATTTTGAATCTGCTAGCATGTTTTTCCGAATTTTTAGACAATTTTATACTCAAAATTTCGAGATGATTTCTTCTACAAAGTTGTTGATAATGATGTCTAGTTCATCTAAGAATTTTGGTAATAATTTTTGAGCTTTCTACGAATTTATACAAAATTTTAACTAAATCTGAAACTGTGTTGAAAATAAATTGTTTGAATCTGCCAGAATGTTGCCCGAATTTTTAGACAATTTTATAATTAAAATTTCGAGATTATTTCTTCTACAAAGTTGTTGATAATGATGTCTAGTTCATCTAGAAATTTTGGCAATAATTTTTGAGCTTTCTACGAATTTATACAGATTTTTAACTAAATCTGAAACTGTGAGACAGATTTTAATATGTATTTGAAAATTTATTTAAAATTCTACACTAAGCCAAATCTGGTAATTTCTAACTAAAAGATGAAATTTGAGAAGTCTATTTTCATGATAAATTTTTAGATTATGGATTTCATCTATAAAATTAAGCATGGAATTAATGTAAGGAAATGTGACAAACCTGTGTCATAAAGATTGCTGGAAATTTTACAGGATTATTTACATCTTATTTTTCTGAAATTCTTTCTGAAAAGTGACCTAAACATCCCTATTGAGTATTCTGTTCAATTGCACGAATTTTAGGATTGTGTAAATAATTTATTTAAAATTTTAATATCTAAGTTATTATGTTCATATCATGATTTAAATTAATTGTCTGTTAAATTTTGGACATTGAATTATTATTTTGTGACATGTATAATGTTTTATGTTGGGATTTTTTTTTTTTTTTGGTATAACATTATTGGTGATTGAGATTTGAATAATTTGTGTTTAATATATAAAGTTACTGATAAAGGATTAATACCAGTTGTTCAGGGTCAGTCTTGGTTTTAAAGAGTGTACGAAATTAAGGGTTGACAGTCAATACCAGTTGTTCAGAGTGAGCCCTAGTTTTGAGAATTCTCACGTAAATTGTGTTGTGAAACTCTAAGATGGCACGGGACTTATTTGTACCATTTTCAGTATTCGGTTTTGGAATAAGAGTGGATGTGCCAGTGGCACACAGGGAGGTTACGTACCCCTGGCAGACCGTTTCCTTGGGGCAGACCACAGATGTCACTACTTGGGTATATAACTCTGGACGTGGGCATCCCTGGTGGTTATGGTTGGCAACACTTAAATATTGACCAAGAGAGGGTTTCAAATTAACCGTTACCATGCTTAGTGGTTGGTAAGTTAAATCTCTTTGGTGAGATTTCGAGTGTCACCTAACTTATTAAAATTATTGAAATTACTTTAATAGTTGTAATTTATGTTTACAATTATATTGTTATCTCATGTTTATAATCTCATTATTTTTCTCTTAAAAAGAATGGTAGGTTGGTTATGTTTTCTTACTGTATTGCAAAACTCATGACATATATTTTTGTTGCCCTGGCGTTTTATGCCAGATTTTGGCGAGGAAATAAGTGAAGTTGAAATGGAGTTGACGCTAACGTAGAGCCTTGACTGACTTGAAATCATGACTAAAGTCAAATAACTTTATTATCTTATATATTAGCCATTAAGGACCTTATAATTTCATTTGATGTTGTATTTGGATAATTTTAAGTTTTTAGTTAATATTATTTGAACCTTTGGTTATGTACGAGAGTTTGAATGCCCTATTAAGATGTCAACTTTTTAGTTTATTAAGTCATTTTGTTTATTTAATTTCCCTTGATGTTCCAAAAATTTGGGGCGTCACAGCGAAATCTGTTTTAAGGAAACTGTTTCCGTGCAGGCTTCGGTTTCGTCTTTTTACCCTTTTATTGTTTTATGTATTTCTGTTGAAATTTAATTGTAATTATTAGTATATGTTCTTGGTATATAATTTGATTCCTTCATAAATCTATTTATTTAATTTCACAATTTGAACAACAAACTTAAAACAGATTTTATATATATTTTCTATAAAATTGATCGAATAAATTTATATAGAATATTAGGTTAGCTTTGTATAATGTTGCTAAGAATTGTTGCGGAATTGCTCACTATTTCAATGATTGTAAATTATGCTATGGTACTCTCTAATTGCTTAGTTTAGTTGGAATTCTCTATCATAATTTGCATGAATTTTAAGGTTATAAAATATAATTTATGGATGTTGTAATTTTGACATGCTAATTCTATTCTAGTTTTAATTTGTTACATGCTTATTATTTTATAGACTAGATTACCTAATTTAATGTATTTTGGAGTTATAGAGTTTTTATGAATTGTGTACATGATTAATTTGAATTTAATTTGGTGCATTAATCTAAATTATCTAATTGGGTGCATTAATGTGAATTAATTAATTGGGTGCATTAATCTAAATTATTTAATTGAGTGCATTAACTTTGAATTTAACTTATTTATTTGGAGTTATTAGTTTAAATGTTTATAATGAATTAATTTCATTTATAACTTGTGAGTATTGAATTTTATTTTAAAGTTTTAATTTAATTGGCATTTTAATGCATTGGTTACTTATATAATTAAAAGTTGGCAAGATGGTTTCATTTAATTTATTAAATTTTTTAGATTATTTGTTTGTATTTTGTTGTGGTTTGCTACTAACTTTCTTTGTAGGGATACTAATGCGAAAAATAAATACAAAACCAAATGAATAGTATTTGGGATGTAAAAACAAAAATATTTGGACTACTAACTTTTGTGTTGAATAAGAATACCTAAGCGTAGAAAGGCTTGTGGACTAAATAGAATCCTTATGGATTGGCTATTTTATTTAAATGTTTGAAGCATGTTTTGCTTGAGATATAGTTGGTTTGTTTGCCAATTTGTAGTAGCAAGTTTTATTTGTTTGTTTTGTTAGAAGTATTTTACTTGCGTGTAATTATTATAACAATTTTTAAATTGCTTGTAAGTTTGGAACTTGATTTGGTTTTCTGTGATAAAAACCAAAGTGTTTAGCTTTGGCTAAAGAGTAATTCTTATTTATTTAGAAATGACAACTAAGATGGATTTGGTTTCAAACTTTTGAAATTTGAGGAAATCTTTGGGTTTAATCATTTTATTCCCAAAGTGTTAGAAAATCAAGTTTGGAGAAAGTCTTTGGTTATAATCTGATTATGTCTAAAGTGTTTTGGTTTTGAGAAAGGAAACCAAATTTTAGCATTAGCTAAAATATTTCTGATTTTATTCAGAAATAATGGGCGTAGTTAAAGTACCGGTTAATTTTTATGAGTGGTGTAATTCTGGTAGCAAATTTTATTTGCTTGGGAATCGGTTTGTTATAACTTAGTTTATCCCCTGAAAATCTTAATTTTTAAATTGTTTCCTATGGATTAGGAGTCAACATGCTCTTGAATGTTTTGTCAAAAGGTTAACTGAGTTTTAAGTGGGACCGATGTGACCCCTCCAGTCTTCCTGGGAACATTCCTGACCATGTTTGATTTTAAGTTAAATGGTGAGACTAGTTTTGAATTAAATTTCTATCTGAGAGATTTTCTAAGGGTTAAGTTTAATTTCTGAAATCACAGCAGTGAAATTCAGTTGTGATGTTTTAGAAATGGCTTCAAAAGGTGACAAACAGAAATGTTGTTCCACTTGACAACCTTAGCCTCACGAGATTCTTAAAGGAAGATCTTGAAAGATCAAATATGATTAAAGGAAATCATAAGATTGCATTAAAATATCTCTGAATTGATCAGAGGCAAATAGTATGGTATCCTTGTGTTATTTATAGCATCTATGATTGCTATGTGACTTTGTTTGAAAGCAAAGTTAAGACAACTTGTTATAGTGGGTGAATATTTTTTGAATTTTTAAATTCTAAATATATTCTTAAATTGGTGGCTCCTAGTGAGTACAAGATCACTGATCACAGAGATAGAAAACTGGTGGTTCCTAGGTGGTGTTAGACCACTGGCTACACAGTTATGAGATTGTGGTTCCTAATAGTGAACAGATTACTAATTACATGTCAAGACATCATGGTTCCTAGTAATAGAGAGGCTACTGGTCATATGTCAAGATATGATGATTCCTAGTAATGAAAGAGTCTATTGATCCTATGTCAGGACGTTGTGATTCCTAGTAGTAAAGTAACTACTGATCACAGGTTAAGACATTGTGATTCCTAGTAGTAGAAAGTTTATTGACCACATGCTGAGAAATTAGTGATTCCTAGTGATAAGACTACTGGCCATATTATGAAGTTCCGAATAGTAGACTATTGAACACTGGATTTGTGTTTCCTAATAGTAAGACTATTGGCTTCAAAGTGATAGGTCGGACCTAATATATTTGGGTGCCTAATTCGGTTGATGACATTCTGGGAATGTATTTACTGTGATATGATTTTGAGAGTTTCATAATCATTGTAACACAAGGATTTGTTCAAAAAACTTTGTATAAATTCTACAAAGAAGACTTAATTATCTGACTCTAAAATTGAGGAGGATAATAGAAAGAAAGAAAGGAGTACCTCCTTAGTGAAGGCCAATGTCATTAAGCATAGCAAATTTTCTAGGATGAGGAAGAAGTCTCTCGTGAACAAGGGCTCTATGTTGGGGCCAAGGGGTGGTGTTGCAAAGAAGCTGGCATACAAGCCGCGGGAACCTGGTTATCGGTTCTTTGGGAAGTGCTACAACTATGGTAGCGAGGGATTTTATCTTTACTAGGGCTACACACCATATCTGCTCTAGGAAGGAGCTGTTTACAACTTTCGAATCAGTTAAAAACGGTGAAAAGTTGTTTATGAGAAACTCTACTACCTCATTTGTTGAGGGAAAGGTGGTCCTGAAGTTAACCTCAGGGAAAGAACTAACCTTGAACAAAGTCCTGTATGTTTTGGACATTTGTTAGAATCTTGTCTCAAGGTCTCTTCTCAGTAAACATGTTTTTGCATAGTTTTTGAGTCCGACAAGGTCGTTCTGATGAAACACAAGTGTGAAACTTGTGTTGAGGTGAAGTGGACAAGATCCCGTATGAGTTATGGAAAGGCGTTAAGTCTTCTTATAAATTCTTACGATTGTGGGGGTGTCTTGCTATTGTGGCTATTTCTACACCTTAACGGGTTAGGATAGCCCCGAAATCTGTGGATTGTATATTCATTGGTTATGCACATAATAGTAGTGCATATCGGTTTCTTGTACATAAGTCTGAAACTTCAGACATTCACAGGAATACCATCATGGAGTTAAGGAATGTATGTTTCTTTGAAGACATTTTTTCTTGCCGAACCTAAGATGGGGTTCTGAGGTTTTGGAGCAATTTGATGAGCTTGCTAGTGATGATGATCATTTTGATGATCAAGTGGAGAATCAAGGTGATGATCAGCCTAGAAGGAGTAAAAGGGCTAGGATGTCTAAGTCTTTTGATCTAGACTTCTTGACTTTTATGGTTGAGAACGAACCTCAAACTTGTCACGAAGCTGTGACTTCTCCTAAGAGTCCTTTATGGAAAGAAGCGATCAAAAGTGAGATTGTCTCCATCTTACAGAACCACACCTGGGAGTTGGTAGATTTACCTCCAGGTTGTAAGCCTTTAGGCTGCAAATGGATTTTTAAAAAGAAAGATAGAGGTCGATGGGTCTATTGACAAGTATAAGGTGAGGCTCGTTATCATAGAGTACAGGCAACGAGAAGGCCTGGATTACTTTGATACATACTCACCTGTTACTAGGATAACATCCATTCGCATGGTGATTGCGTTAGCAGCTTTGCGCAATCTGGAGATACACCAGATGGATGTAAAGACAGCTTTCTTAAACGGGGATTTGAATAAAGAAATCTACATGGAGCAACTTGAGGGGTTTTCAACTCCAGGACAAAGCAAGAAAGTCTGTAAACTTGTCAAATCTTTGTATGGTTTGAAGCAAGCGCCTAAATAATGGCATGAGAAGTTTGACAATGTAATGTTGTCAAATGGGTTTAGAATCAACGAATGTGACAAGTGTATTTATGTCAAAGACACTGACAGAGGTTATGTCATTTTGTGTCTATATGTTGATGATATGCTCATTATAGGTAGTAACAATGAAATGATCAAAACTACCAAGATTACCAGAATCTCTGGCGGAATTGTACTATCTCAGTCTCATTATGTTGCTAATATACTTGAGAAGTTTAGTGGATCAGATACGAGTGTGTCATCGACACCTGTAGACTTAAGTCTACATTTTACCAAGAATAATAATGAAAGTGTCTCACAGTTAGAATAGTCTCGGGTAATTGGAAGTTTAATGTATCTGATGAGTTGTACTAGGCCGGATATAGCTTACTCAGTTAGCAGGCTTAGTAGATACACAAGTAGTCCCGATGTTTCTCATTGGAAAGGCATTGTGCAGGTGTTAAGGTATTTACGCTATACTCGGGATAATGGGCTGCATTATACTTGATATCTAGCGGTGCTTGAAGGATATAGTGACGCAAATTGGATATCAGATATAAAGGACTCAAAGTCCACTAGTGGATTTGTGTTCACTCTTGGTGGGGCAACCGTGTCTTGGAATTCGTCCAAGCAAACGTGTATATCTAGATCAATGATGGAATCAGAGTTTATTGCAGCGGGGGAAACAGAATGGCTTCGCCATTTCATTGAAGATATTCTACGTTGGTCTAAACCTGTGTCAGCTATTTGTTTTCATTGTGATTGTCAATCTGCAATTGGTAGGGCACAGAGTAATATGTATAATGGAAAGTCTAGACATATCAGTCGTAGACATAATTCCATACGATAACTACTCTCGATTGGAGTTGTCTCTTTAGACTATGTAAAGTCTAAGGACAACATTGTGGATCTGTTAATCAAAGGGTTAAGTCGAGTGTTAGTCGAAACATCGTTAAAAGGAATGGGGTTGAGGCCTTTAGAAGTTACTGGAATGGAAACCCAACCTAGTTGATTGGAGATCCCAAGATCTAGGTTCAATGGGACAACCTAATTACGTGTAACGGTGGTATGTCACTGAAGAGGTTAAACCTCCAGCCATTCCTTCTATCGGATACCGCAAGTGTAGAGGATAAGCTGAGCTTTTAATGACTCTTGTGTGTTAAGCTGTTGAGCTAAGTATTGCAGGATACTTAAGTAGAGTCACCTATGTGAGTATGAAATGGAGCCGCTTCTAGAAGAATTGGATGGGCCAAGATTCTTTGAAACCACTCGTTGAACCAGGCTAGTGTCCAGGGCCACACAGGGCACACTAGTGAGAACAGAATGGTGGTAGGAGTAATTTCCGTGTGAGATCTATTGTTTACATATAAATGACAGAGCAGTTCAAGATGTCTTATTCACTGATCAGCCAGTAAACTCGATAGGTTTTCACTAGAAGAGGTTCAATGTCACGCCCCGAAATATTTCAATAAAGATAACTTATATGTAGAATAAATATAAGAAACAACATAAATTCATATATCAAAGTTCACTGTTTAGCAAGCAATTAAATACCATATAGGCTTTCATCTTTCTAAGACATTGCTTGGTTACATAAATAGAGTCTCGCTCATTACACATTAAGCCCTTGGCTTTACAAATAACACTCATGCACACATAAAGCATAACTAAGAAACTCTTGCTTCCCGAGAGTCCATCCATGCTATTGCCTTGGAGGTAACATCTCACTTGCACCTGAAAATGATATTCCCGTATAGAATGAGCTAACAGCCCAGTAGAGATATGCTAAACATAATATGAGAAATAACTAAAACGTGAGCATTCGATAAATGTTTGATTCACATATATCCATTCATAATTCGTTTCAATTACATGACAAATGTATCCATGTTTCCTAATAATTTCCATTTCTTAATTCATAATCCTGGCTCAGAACCTGGCTATACCCTTTAAGTGAGATTACATCTCATATCAACAGTACTTCCATTTTAATTGAGATAAATACTCAAATTAAACATTTCGTACTTCACAATAGCTACACATATTTGCTGTATCAATCTCAAATAAAATACTTCCATACTTCATATATGATATTCTAGTATTGTATCAACATAACATAGAAACACTTCTACATTTCACAATTGATAAGGATATACATTTTTATGCTATATCAAATCAATTCAACACTTCATAAACAACACTTAATACACATTGTAGTGCTGTATTAATGTCACACAAAATCCGGTTTAAGAGTCCATCCCTATCTTCCCTTAAACCGTAAAGTACATCACATATCTCCTCCCACACAACACAATGTATATAAACATCATCATATATATGTTCATTTAATACACAAATTCGATGTATTATCACAACCGCCATATTCGATGACATTTCAATTGATTAGTATTAGTTTGCCTAAGCATCATGCATTGTCTACAACAATCACGACTATCCTCCACCGATAGCCCAAAGCAATTATTTCTAAACAGAAAATAAATGCTACAACAGATATATATAATCTCAACATTTTCAAAGTGAGTGATTAATGAATCCAACTCCACCATTCTACCTCATATTGAGTCAATTTTATTATTTCCAACTCAATTTCATATTTCCGTATTAATTGCCATTAATTACAGTAATGACCCAAATATACCCAAATGTAATGACCCTTACACTGATTACCGATTAATTACCGATTATGGCTAAATTGAGACTGATTGTGACTGATAATTGAAGTAATTAAAATACTAGACTGACTGACTGAGATCTGAAACTGAATCGATTGACTGTATCTGTTTAATTGCATGTTTATCTGTTGCGTGTTTAATTATCTGTTTAGTTTTTATGTTCAAACTGCTAATTGAATGCCTTATCGGCGACCGAATCTGAAATTGATTGATGTTTTGTGTTAATTAGAATTTATGTAATTTTATGGTGTAATTATCTGAAAACTGATTAGGTATGATTAAATTAGAGTAAATGTTGGTAAGTTACATGAATTGAGCTTATTTACAATTAGACCACTTAGTGGCCACTATCTACACACTTTTGAGACCATTACATTACACTCAAAAAAATGTTTCCTCAGCTCATTCCTTGTTTCCACCAAAAGAGAGAGAGAATGAGAGAATTAAGAGAGATTTGAATTCCTTCTTGTGAATTGGCTTGTAGACTTGAAGAATTGCAAGAGCATTGTCTAATTAAGTTTCGAGTCTTGTGATTCAAGACTTAAGGTAGAAATTCATCTTCCTCATTATGTCTTTGAGTTGATTCTAGCATGCTTCATGCCAATTTGAAGAATTGAGTCATGGATTGGTCCAATGATGTTGAATTAGACCTTAATTGTTGCATGCATGTATTTATATTGAAGTTTTGTGGTAGTAGCTCATAATTTCTCACATGCATGTTCAAAATATTGTTATAGTTCATGTTGTCATCATGTTTTGCAAAATTTGAGCTCATTTAAGCAAGCTTTAAAGCTCTAAATTGGTTTAAATTCATGCATGTTTGCATGTTCTTCACGTTCATGAAATTGGTTCGAAATTGAGTTTGAATTAAACACCCTTGGGTTTTGATTTCACAAATTAAGCTTTGAATTATGTTATTCTATGTGTTTACAAATGTTTTCCAGAAATTTGGCCCAAGAGGATCGAATTTAGTGCATTTAAACTTGATTTTTGGCTTGAAGGTGCAATCTGGGTTTTCCAGATTTTGCACTCTGCCGAAAGTAAGCCTTCGGCGGAATTGAACATCCAAGATTTTGCATCAGACATACCGCTCGAACGGGGTATTTGGTGCTCGAGCGGGACCTTGTGTCTTGCGCTCGAGAGGCTATCGAGCGCCCAATCGAGCGTGAATTTTGAGCATCCAGTACTTTTTGGTCCGCTCGAGCGGTGGAGTTTACGCCGGCGTATGCCTTTATTAGTGTCCGCCGGCGGAGAAACTCAAGGCCGGCGGGACTCTATTTTTCTGAAAATTCTGAAAATATTTTCTGAATACATCTTTGCATCCTCATCCCATCCTAGGCATTCTTAGGCCTAGTTTAAGACATCTTAATGAGGATATAGATGTAGAACACACCGAGGCAATTAGGGATTAAATTATTATTATCCTTCCCAACTGTGTAGCTTAGTGTGTGTTCATTCTGTACTGTTTAGGGTTAGCATTTCGAGGAGACGCTCTAGCCTACTGTAGCCTAGAACTCTGTGAGTAACAACTGTGTAAAGATATGTTCAAAAATGATTATCTTCTGAACAATCGAACTATACTGTTTCTGAATTGTTACTGTTAACTGAATGAATGTATGTCCTATATTCTGAATCAGACAGGCATCCTTAACAACCATCATATCGATCGTTATCAAGCATGAGATCTCGTTGGTTCCTCATTAGAACCACTATCATGCATCGATTGATGGCCATCATTTACTGTTCGGTCTTTTAAGACTTATTGTTACTATTATGCTAATGGATATACCACATATGACTGTTTACTGTACTCAACAACTGACATATTAATTGAAATGAACTGTTTTTATGACTGTAAGGACATTCATTCTAAACCTCTTTACGCATTATGTTATTCACTGGACTTTAGCTCATTGCTCATATATATACGTAGGTGTACAGGCATCAGATCAAAGCTAGAAGTGTCAGGGTTAATTCCAGTTTTGTCAAGCCAACTACTGTGCCTCACTATGAGGTTCCGAGCCTGCCAAGCTATGGCTTAGGGATGTTTTTATTTTCTCATCTGTCTCTATACCGTTTTGTAATACTGTATAGACTGTACTGTACTGTGTTAATAGGGTTTTAGTCCCTGCTCTGAATGGCTGTATATAATGTACATACTGTTTTGTCACTGCCTGTACAAATGTATGAAAAGTCTTTTTGCATACAGACTGTCACAGCTCATTGGACATTATTTTATTACTGTGTTGGCTTCCGCCATGTCCTCAGACTCTATTTTACCGTTTCATCAAATTAGGCCTTCAAGAATCTCGGATTCTTGGCGATTCTGATACTAAACCCATAAGGGCGGGTTTGGGTCGTGACACCAAACATGGCATTTTTTCTTTTTTTTTTTCCTCTCAATATTGACCCAAATGCTCAAATATTATCAAAAACATCAATAATCTCCATTTTTAAACCCAAAACACATAGGTATGAGTCAATTGAACAAAATCCCTGTTTTCAACATTACACATCTCCAACCTTAAGTTCCCAAATCAAACCATCTATACAAATAACCCAACATTTATGTTAAAACATATAAGAATGAGTAGGAATCTCTACCTCAAATTTGGAGCTGAAATGGAGAAGATAAAAAGAGTTGAAACCCCAAAATCAACGATGAAACTCGATCTCCACCACATACAACAAAGCCCTCGAGAAATTACACAACTTTGGCGAAGGAACTATGGCCAAAATCCTAATGGAACTATGGCCAAAATCCAGCTCGGCACAACTAAAATTTATATAACTCGAGCTCAGCTCGTAATGGCTCATTAAACCAAGAAAAAACCATAGAAGCTGATAAGCTAACCCTCTGCACTTGCACTTATATAGAAGTTTGTCCACCTTAAAATGTATTTTGTAATCGATGTGGGACTTCCAATAAACGCACCAAACGATGTCGTTTGGCACAACATTTTCATCCACTCTTTGAGTCCCACATCGCTGAGAGAGGAAACATTTTGTGTCCAAATACTTATAAAGTGGTGAATTTTTGCGGACATAGGTCAAGTAACTTTGAATGCATTTTGAATTTTTGTTTTGAGGGGCGCTGTCCCTTAACCCTGCCAGGGCGATGCCCTTGGAACCCGCGAGCTGATCGGGCAGCTTGACCCCCACCAAGGCGCTACCTTTGGACCCACCAAAGGACGCTGCCCCCTTGACCCCCGGCCAGCCCAATCGAAGTGGAAAAACATAAAAAAAGGATTGAAACCGGGATTGCTACATTTAAAGCCAAAAGCTACATTCTCTGATGTCGGGGTTAGTTCGTTGTACTCTCTCTTCGAGTCATTATTGTTGAACAATGTCCGTTTGTTGAGTCTTTCGGTCAATTTTTATTCATGTGGGGAATTGTTGGAAAAAATGTTTTTTTGTGACTTTAATTTAATATTAAAGTGGGTCCCAACCTTTTATTGTGTTGGGTCCAAGTGAGCCAAAAATCATTGGGTTTTGAATAAGAAATTGTCAAGAAATTGCTTTATGATGTTAGATTCGTGAATAGGATTTTAAAGAGTATTTAAATCCTTTTTCTTGGCTAAAGGGTGTGAATCCTTTGGGCATCCAACCTTTCATATTTTTGGAAAGGGGCTATGGATGCTTGGTGTTTTAATGACCAGCAGGCTCTTCTTCTCTCCCCTTTACATGTATAAATTGAGACCCTCCTATCAAGTTTTAATATAGAAATTTTTTGCTTTCATTTTACAAGTCAATTTGCCAGAAAATTTCTACATTGAGAGAGTGCTGCCACTGTTCTTGTTCGCTAAGCTAGACAGAAAGTGCTTCTGCCGTAGCTGGTTTTGACCGTTGTATCCTGGGAGACAGACGCCGGGATTCCTCAAGCACTCGACCCGTGAGGCGGTGAAATCTGTTTTAAGAAAACTGCTTCCGTGCAGGCTTCGGTTTCGTTTCTTTACCCTTTTATTGTTTTATGTATTTCTGTTGAAATTTAATTGTAATTATTAGCATATGTTCTTGGTATATAATTTGATTTCTTCATAAATCTATTTATTTAATTTCACAATTTGAACAACAACAATACCTCGATAATATTGTAATTGATGAAAATAATGAATTTCAAAATTTTGTATTAAAACATAGGCTCTGGCTTTGGTCCAGTCCTTAATCGGACGGTGTCTTTAAGGCCCATGGGGCCCCACGGTCCCGTTTTGAAAATCTGAACCGTTTAATGTGTAGAACTCGTCGAGTACTATATGCTTGTGAAAAATCACGTTGATCGAATATCAATAGAATACTGTGGAGGATTTATGGCATGTAATAGATTGAATGGACGGTGTTGGCGGCACTTGAAATGCATACACCCGTCTACAACAAAATAAGAGAATGCGGATACATTTTTGATTAATCTAGAAAATTCGGACTTGTCTCCAGTCTACACAGTTTGATTTATTCATTTTAAAAACAATTTTTCATTTCATCATATAGTTATATTTAAAAAAATTAAATTGAACAACAAACATAATTTTAAAAATAAATCATCTATATTGTTTAGAATAAATATAATGAAATCATATGACTGTTATTATTTGATTAATTTAAACTTTTTATGAATAATTTACGCTCAAAAATTTTAAAAATGAACAAATCAAATTATTATAATAAGGCCTTAATAATTCACAAGTTGAAACTGGACCAGTCCAGTCAATATATGGACAGTCTTGCATATAATTAAGGGAAAATTTCAGTGCAATGTACACTTCAAAAAAAATATATAGATAAATAATAAATTTTATACATATTAATAATTAAAATTATATATTTTTTCATGAAGCTATAATAATTAATTTATTCACTCATAAAAAATAATTTTTTTAACAATTTATCAAACACATTGGCCCCGTTTGATAGAATTATGAGAAAGTGATTATAGCTTATAACTTAACATCTTATAGCTTATAGCTGTGAACATAAATTGATTTTTAACTTATAAATTAAACTTTTCCTTCCTCACTCAAAGAATAAATTGATTTTTAACTTATAAAAAATTATAAATTATATTATTAAATTGAACCAAACACATCAAAAAAATTTAAATTAAATTAAAAATTAAAATAAATTAAAAATAAACCCCACTAAACAGGACCATTATCCTCAGCCACAACGCAGTGGTAAAGTTGCAATAACTTTTAAGCTAACATTTGACAAACAAATGCATAAATTTTTATTTTTTTATCGTTGTTCTTATCCATCACTGTCAAAATCACAGAATTTAAGATAATATAATTAATGTATACGAAAGCTTTATAGAGATAGCTACATTTCATATCAATTGTCCCTTTAATTTTTAGTTTCTCACGCCACATTGGACCTATAAAAACCTGTATGGATGTGTTTGTTTGGACGAACTGAATAAGAAAAATTATAATTCATCAAATTATTAGTTTTAAGATATATTATCCCGAATTATTTGGTCAGATTGAATTTTTATCATATATTTATTTAGTCATGAGATTAGATGTCTGGATTAGACTATTTTTAGTGAATCTAATATTTAGTTAAACGGATTGGATAAGGATAAATGTTCAAAAGATTATTTTACCCTTGTAATTTATAATTTTATTTAATATATAATTTTAAATTTATAATCTATAATTTATAATTTAACAACATTAAAAAAAATTAATTTATAAGGCCATAATTTTTAATTTATTATTTTCAATTAAATTAAATTTATAATTTATATTTTTTATTTAATATATAATTTTAAATTAACGACAATAAAAAATAATTTTATTTAATATATAAATTAAATTGTCAATAACATTAAAAAAAATTTAATTTATAAGGCCATAATTTATAATTTATTATTTTTAAATAAATTTAATTTTTATTTTTTATTTTTTATTTAATATATAATTTTAAATTAACAACACTGAAAAAATAATTTAATTTAATATGTAAATTTAATTTTTTAACAACACTAAAAAAATTTAATTTATAAGGCCATAATTTTTAATTTATTATTTTTAATTAAATTAAATTTATAATTTATAATTTATATTTAATATATAATTTTAAATTAATAACATTAAAAAAATAATTTATAAATGTTCAAAAGACTATTTTATCCTTTTCTAATTGTTTACTAAGGGGTGTTTTGGGAAGTTGGTAAAAAGCTGACTTTTGGCTTTTTATCAAGTTTTTTGGCTTTTTTGGAAGTGATTTGGAATTTTTTTATTTTTAGTTTAATATTTTTTAGAAGTGTCACATCACTTCAAAATGACCAAAATATCCTTAATATTTATTTTTTACTTTTTCACTTTTTTTCTCATGCCCCAAATTGTAATTTCAACTGTGGCGTTTTTTGACTTCCCAAACGCATGAAGTTGCGTTTTGGGCCAGGAGCGTTTTTTGCACATGGATAAAAAACGTGGCGTTTTGATAGTCTTCCCAAAACGGCACTAAGTAATAGCATGGAGAGTAAAATGGACATTTCATAAAATAATCCCATGGGATACCAATCTCATGGTTTCTATCCCACACCCTCCATGAGATAGGATAGTCTCATATTTGTGGAACTAATAGTCCGAGGAACTATTAGTCCGGAGCAAAATTTTGTAAACAAATAATGGACTAATAGTCCGATGAGACTAATAGTCCAATCCCATCCCATAATCCTTCAAAACAAGCATGCCCTATGTGTATGGCTAGGATTATAAAAACTTTGGTCCCCAATTAACCAAAATTATTGCGTGCAAAATAATTATTTTCAAAATTAATTAAATACGTATTTATTTTATTTTATTTTTATCGATGGAAACCTTCCTACGATAGAAAAATATATACATAAGATAGAGATTCATCTATTTTCTTTTTATTTTATTTTTAGGAGAAATTTTATAATCATCCTGAAATAATAAATCCAACAATTACACAAGATTTAACCCGAAATAAATATACGAGAGAGAGACTTATCCATGAGTTAAATATATATAAATTTTAAAAATTTTAAAAAAAAATGAGTAGACTACCCTAACCTTCTAAGGTGAGACATAACTTGTAACCAAATAGGCTAACCTTGTTGATTAGATGAGGCACTTCCCAATTTGATTTTTTTTTTTTTTTTTTTTTTTAAAATAAATAAAATTACTCACCGTGAATTCAAGTGGAACCTGCAACAATTTGTGGTGGGTAAGCTCTCTCTATCGAAATATATTTTCAAGAAAATATCTAATGATTTGGGAACACCATATTATCAATAGCCTTAATAAACACTGATTGGCCAATTCAATCGAAATGAGGTTTAAAAATCTCATATTTTTTCCTTTCTCAAAAGGTGGGTCTCCACCAAATGAAACATCAAGATTCAAGCCAATCTTATTGAAGGTCAATCATAATTTATCAAAATTATTAATGACATGATCATCTTAGATCACTGAAAGGGCATCCTGTATATCATTTCTATATTTCTTCCTTTTTTTTTTTTTTCTTTTTTTCTTTTTTTTTTATTCTGATTATTATTATTTTACTTTTTTCGGACTTCATCACACTCAGCTCAGTCTAATATAAATTTATGCTAGGAATATAACACAAAATTTATAGAAAATTACACAAACATTCACAAGTACTCAGCTGACATTACTTGCGTGGTATTTCAAAATATGTAAAGTTTACAAGTAAACATGTAAACTCACATTTTTATTAAGTAATTGAAAGATAAAAAATAAACTCACTTTGCTGCAATTTTTTTATGAAAAATGCTAGGAATTCAACTTTACGAATTTATGTGGTGAAAATTGAATTGATGAGGTATGCGGTTCACATATGAAATAAATCTGAAGCCATTAATTTCTTTTCCTAGATAAATTCTAAGTTAATAAGGGTGAGTTTGTAATATTATTAATTGAAAATATCACATTAACAATGTTAAAAAATTAAAAAAATTTCTTTTTTGACATGGGTCCCACTTTTGTTCATTTGTTTCTCATTTCTTACGCTAAATGGATATATATATATATATATATATATTTGAGCTTAGAAACGCCCGAAGGCTACAGAGGAATATCAATAGAAAGAAATTCCGAGAGAACAGCAGGAGGGTTTACAACCCAATCAAAGGGAAGAACACCATGAAGATGAGCCCTCGATAGCTAGTGACCTACTCCATTGGCTGCCTTTGGAATCCAAGCAAATGAGGCTTGTAAGGATAAGCCCAAGACCTGAATATCATGCATAATAACAAAATAGTCCCATGGAGGGACAAGCTCAGAAACACACAATGCAATCACTTCTTTGTTGTCACTTTCCACTTGGATAATCGAAAGACCCAGAGATTGGAGGAACATACAAGCCAAGCGAATAGCATGTGCTTCTTCTTGTCTAACAAAAGAAGAGTAGATAGTGGAGACTACTCCATCAACAAGCTTTCCTTGGTTGTCCCTTAAAATAACAGCCACTGCCGCTCTGCCATCATGAATAGAGAAGCTGGTGTCACAATTAATCTTCATAGAGCCAGGAATAGGTCGAACCCAACTGTAATGAGAGTTATCTGGAGGAGAATGTTGCTGAGAATGCACTTCAAATTGATGTAAAACATGCTGAACTTCCCACCAAAAAGCACTGGCCTGCCAAATAACCTGCTGCAGGTCAACACAACCATGGTTGAAGACCCACGCATTTCTGGCTTTCCAAATGCACCAGCAAACCAAGGTAGCCCGACTTAGCACCTCTCTTCGATCACGATCATTTCTGCAAGTTTGCATTAAGGAGACAGTCCACTGGAGAGCTATAACAGTTGGGTTATTCCCATTTCGAAGTCCCAGATTACATCCAAACCAAACAGCTCTTGCTCAATTGCACTGGAAAAGAAGGTGTTCAATGGACTCGGTACAATGCTGACAGACAGGGCAAGATGGAGAGGGAGCATATTTCCAACGAAATAAATTTTCTTTGGTCGCTAGTCGGTTGCTACAAACCCGCCACCAGAAGTTTCGAATTTTCGGGGGTGTCTTTAAAGACCAAATGAATTTCCAGAAATTCTTAGGAGGTTGGGCAGAAGAGGAAGCTAAAGGGTAGCTTGTTGCTTGGAGTTCTTTTTTTGCCACTTGGTAACCACTTTTGACTTTATAAATGCCTTTGCTAATATAGTGCCATATCAACGTTGGCCCGCCATGGAGATAGGAATGACAGAAATATTCTTAACATTCTATTGGTTGACAATCCCTATTAGTTTTTCTTTGTCCCAAATCTTATGATTTTGAATGATTGCATCCCCAATCCATTGCACTTGGCACCCAACTGGTTTCAAGCTTTGAGGAGTAAAATTAATAGAACTAGGAATCCATTGATCCTCCCAAAATTTGATAGACTAACCATTTCCCACTTGCCACCTAAGGCCTTTATGAAGAAGGTCTCTCCATTGATCAATGCTCGACCAAGCCCAAGATGCCTGTCTCCCGTGACCAGCTGAGAGAACATCCGAAGAAGGGTAATAGAGTCCTTTCAGAAATTGAGCACAAAAGGAATTGGGATATTTTAACAATCTCCAAGCCTGTTTTGTTAGAAGAGCTAGATTGAAAACTTTAAAGTCCCGAAATCTCATTCCCCTTTGGCATTTGGCTAAAGAGAGACGCTCCTAACTCGCCTAATGGATTCCTCTGTCCTCCGGGTCTCTACCTCATTAGAAGTTGCTCGTATAAGAGTTAAGGCGATCACTAAATTTCTTTGGGAGAGCAAAACACGACATGGCATAGGTTGGAATTGCTTGGACCACTGTTTTCACAAGAGTTTCCCTGTCGGCTTGTGACAATAAGTTTTGCTTCCACCCTTGCATTTTCTGAACAGCTTTGTCAATGAGAAAATTGTAAACCTCAGTCTTTGACTTACCCCAACAAGAAGGCAAACCCAGGTATTTAGAAGTCTGTTGGTTAAGAGGAATACCCAAGAGACCAGAAATATCTAGACATACCTGAACATGAGTGTTGGAGGAGAAAGCAATCCCAGATTTGTCAAAGTTAATGAGCTGACCTGAGGCTAGGTAATATGAATCCAAAATCTGTTTCAAAGCTTGACATTCCGTCATATCCACCTTAGCAAATAAAAGCGCATCATTCGCAAAGAATAGATAGGTTAAAATAGGGCTGCTATGTTTGATTTTGAGCCCCATGATATGTTGGTCCTGGAGACTTTTGGTCAAAGAAACAGAGAGGGCATCAACCACCAGCACAAAAAGATATAGGGAGAGAGGGTCACCTTGCCGCAAGCCCCGAGTGGGGAAAAAAGAGGCACGTTTCATAACATTAGCAAAGATAGAGAAGGAAATTGTCGTAACAATTGTCATAATCCATTGAATCCATTTTGCATCAAACCCCATCCTAACTAAGAGGGTATATAAAAAATTCCAATAAACTCTATCATATGCCTTATTGAAGTCCAGCTTTACTGCCATTGCACCTGCAACCTCTCTCATCTTAATTTTCAAGTGATGAAACACTTCATGAGATACAATTATATGATCCTGAATCATGCAACTAAGGACAAAAGCCGACTGTTGGGGAGAAACCACTAGCTGAAGGACAAGTTTGAGTCTATTAGCCAAGATCTTAGTAATGATTTTTAAGTTAAAATTGCACAGGCTGATGGGGCGGTATTAAGAAAGCGCTATCTGGTTTGGAACTTTAGGTATAAGCACTAAGTTAGTGTGATTCCATTCTCGAAGAAGTTATCCATTCTCAAAGAAACTCTGGACTGCTTTGTACACGTCCACCTTGATGACATCCCAGTACTGGTGGTAAAAAATCCCAGAAAAACCATCCGGACCTGGAGCTTTCAGAAGACCCAATTGAAAGGCTGCTTTTTTTTTTATTTCAGAGTCTGATACAGGCCTGGTGATTTTTAAGTTCATTTTAGTTGTAACCGATTGTCTAACCCCTTGCAAAGCAATGTTCATATCCCTCGGAACCGCACTCTGGAACAGATTAGAGAAATAATCTAAGAGGTGAGCGTTTATTTCCTCATCTGTAGTCAACCAGTGTCGATCATCATTCTAGAGAGTTATTAACTAATTTCGTTGCCTTCTTTGAATAATTGATGCATGAAAAAAAGAAGAATTATGATCACCATATTGTAACTATCGGACTCTGGATCGTTGATGTAAAAACATCTCTTCTCGAAGCATAGTGTTAGAAAGTTCATCTTGAAGAGAAAGCTAGGCATTTGTGCTTTCCTCAGAAATGGGGGAAACTTGTAGTCTAGCCAATTGCTCTTTCAAATGGAGGGTTTTAAGCTTACTGTTTCCAAATTCACCAAAACTCCAAGCTTTGAGTCTCACTCGGCAAGTCTTGAGTTTTTGACAAAATTGAAACATTGGTGATCCCGAATAAGACATCTGCCAATGGTCTTGAATAACAGCTTTGCAATTCAGGGAGGTAGTCCACATTGATTCAAACTTGAAAAGATAAGGAACTCTATTTGGTGAAATACAGGTATTGAGCAAGAGTGGGCAATGGTCAGAGTCGAATATAATATCATGAAACACTTATGCAAATGGGAATAACTCTCTCCAAGCCACAGTGGAGACGGCCCGATCAATACACTCCCAGACAATACTCATTCCCATATGATTGTTCGACCATATAAAAGCATTGCCTTTGAATTCGAGATCCATGCGAGTGCACTCATTCATAATAGATTGAAATTTTTCGATTCTGCACAGATTTGGCACTGATCCCTATTCTTTCTCCAATACTGAGTCAATCTCATTAAAGTCTCCAATACACAGCCAAGGCAATTGATTTTCTCTCGCAAAAGACTTCACGATGAGCCGCTTGTAGAGGAGCATAAATAAATGTAGCAAGCCATTGGGCACTTGTATAAGATATCACACAGTGAAGAATATTCGTATTCTTATAGCTGACATCAAGATCCACCTCATCCAACCACCAGAGAGCTAGTCCTCCCGCAATGCCATCGGGATCCACATAACTAAAATTTGGAAATTTGAGCCTTCGCCTAAGCTGTTCTAAAACCACCATTTTATTCTTAGTTTCCATCAAAAAGATAACTCTAGGACGATGGGTTATGCATAACCCTCTAAGGATCTGGACTGTTAGAGGTCGTCCAATCTTCTGATAGTTCTAGCTGATAATTAGCATGGCCCGTGTGGCTGTTGAAGACCAGCCACCAATGCTTTGTTATTTCTATCTCCTGCAGACTCCTCAAGAAAGGTACTAAGGACTTGAGATAGCAAATCCACTGACTTCACCCTTTCAAAGAGCTCATTCCAAATCTCCACATTGAATGGGCCTTAGGGTTTGAGCATACTAGCAAAGTTCCTCTTAGAATTGGGAGGCCTACCTACTTTACCCTTTCTAGCTTGGGGCTTTCCAACGATAGGCAGAGGGAAAAGAACTAGGGGAGGAAGTTGAGTTAAGGGAAGGTTCAGATCTTTAAAAGACTCATGGGCTAGCTTGATAGTTTTGTGGAGTGTGGGCTAGTCAAATCCTCTTCATTGGTCTTTCTTTTTAAAGATAATCCATGAAAAACATTAGATAGAAAGTGGGCTGGAAGTCCTTTACACAGGGGTAGGGCTTTTGGTGAGGAAGTTGGGCTAGGGGAAGGACTGCTATCCACCAATGGGCTTGGGCATTTAGACACGAGTGAAAGTGGGATGTGTAAGGAGTTAGGGTTATCCTCAGAAGACTCAATAACGTAATAGGCTAGCCCAGATTGGTTAGGCCCAATCCTAGTGATAATAAGAGGTGGAGGTAGAGGTGGAGGTGGAGGTGGTAGTAAAGATACCTCAGATGGTGACAAAAGCTGGGGATTTGTAGGTAGTGGAGCGTGTGCCTTAACCCCAACTGTATCTCCTATTGTTCCACGTGACAGACGTAGTAGCAACTTAGCCTGTACAACTTGTTCTACAGGAGGAGAGGACGATAGTGGCAATCATGCACCATTACCCATAGTACTGGTTTGGCTAATCTTCGGTTTTGCCCTTAGGCCATCCACACTCCCCCGTTGAGGGTTAGAATTTCGCTGGAGTAACAGATGTAAACGGTCCTCCAATTCATCAATCTGATGCCAATAAAATTCCACTGGTAGACTTATGTTTCTGGCCACCCCAGTTCTCATCTCTGGACCATAACCAGACTGACGACCAATCTCTCGGGACACAAATTTACACGAGTCTTTGTCATGGCCAATTCTTCCACAGTTATAGCAAAAGTCAGCGAGTCTTTCATACTTGAAGGAGACCCAGATCTCTTTAATCTCTGTTAACCCCTTAATCTGTCTTTGCAACTTAAACCTCCTAAGTAGAGGAAGGGTGACATTTACCTTCACCCGAATTATGAGAAAACTACGAAAGAGTGGAAGGCCATCATTTGGAGCTTCAACCCCGATGGTTTTTCTAATCGATTCCCCAATTATCTGCCCATTGCGTCTTGTCATTTTATCCATGGGAAGACCATGGACCTAAACCCAGAAGGGACAATAAGTAAACTCCATCTCAGCTATTGCTTTGTCAATAGTGAGTGGTTGAAGAACCAGAAGGTTACCCATGATAGACCAAGGGGCTGTTTTCAAGACCAAAGCTTTATCATCTTCATTCTGAAAGCGAAACAAATAAATGTTATCAGCCCAAGAAGAGATGGTCACCTAAACCCTAGTTTTCCAAGCGCCAAGAATAATACGAGAGACCGCTTGCTTGTTGAGAAGTTTTGGGACCATAATCTTTCCAATCAGACATAGATTCAAGTTGTCAACACTTTCATCCATGCCTTTTTCCAACTCAATGGTGAAGGGATCGGTTGGCCCTTGTGTGGTGTCCACCATAGGAAAAAAATCAAAGGGAGTTAGACTGAAGAGACTATACAAAGGAGGGCTGAAAAAGAAGAGGTAAGTAAATATTGAGCAGATAGAAAGTGAGGAAGGCTACGGAAGTCGAAGGTAAGAGAGGCTTAGAAACAGAGCAGAAAACTAGAGATAAATCCAGAGACCATACCTGTTGGTAGAAAGTCTCTCATCTATAGAGAGAGAGAAAGAGAGAGAGAGAGAGAGAGAGAGAGAGAGAGAAATGCCTCACTGGATACTTGTTTATTTAATTTTGGAACCATGAGTCATGGACAAGGTGTCTATCTCTCTAGTGTCTCTTATTCTCTGTATGTGTCCCCATGAGACCCATCCGAGCCAGAGGGCCTTTACTGGCCTAATTAAAATTGACCATTTGATTTAAAGAGTTTTAATTCATCAATCTTCAAACTTCAAGTTAAGTGATAATATGATTTGTAATTTTGTTATCTTTTTTTTTGATCAAAATATTTAGAAGAGTGGCCATTCTTCCCAAATTGTTCTAAACACTATGTTTACCCTTTTTTATTGGTTAGTAAAATACAATTTATAAATATTATGAGAATTATACCAAATTATTATATAAAAAAATCAAAACCACATCACTTCTAAAATATACACTAGCCCATCACGGGTCCGTGAAGGCTCGAATCTATGTCTGATTGGAAAGGAAGCCTAGCCCATTAGAAAATGACCTGACATGTCAAAAATCACTCAATGGCTGACCCAACACGAAGAAGACTTGAGATACCATCTGGTTGAGACCTAACTCTTAAAGAAAATGAAAAATGTTACATCTCAGATCTTAATTTTTCATATGTGATGGATAAAGAGTAATTAGAATTAAAATTAATATGGTAGTCTTAAATTAGTAAATAATTTTCCCTCTAACTAGTAACCCTATATATTGTTTGCAACAATATTAGGAAAATAAATTTAGACATTAAATGTATATGAATAAATAAAATTTTACAAAATTTATTGGTGGAGCCAATTTTTCAAAAATCTTATCCATCAATTTATTTTGAATAAATTACAAATACATCCCTCAAGGTTTGCTTAAAATACAGATTATCCCATATAATGTGAAAAATTACAAATACCCCCTTATAAGAATTTTTTATTTAACAGAATTAACTGAAAAATGAAATTCCTAACTGTTCTCTTATACAATGATAAAATTACTAAAATTATTAATTGAAATAAACTTATGACATCATTAAAAACTATTAATTAAATTGATAATTTATTAATAAAAGGGATCATTTATTATTAATTTAAAAATTTCAAGAGGTGGGATATAATTTTTAAAATCACGTGGGATAAATTATATTTTAAACAAATTTCAGAAAGTATATTAGTAATTTATTCATTTATTTTTTATTTTTTAATAATTTTTTGATCTCTGTGTTGATATTTTTATTTGTGTTGTATGATGGGAGTAGTATTAACTAAGAAAACTGTTAAACGAAGCAATAAATTCTTCTATCTACCAAGCACATGGAATGCATAAACAATTGATCCCTACATTTTCTTTTGATGATGGGCTCAATAAGCCCTAATTTGTCGGTGTGCTTTTAATTTTTCTTGTTGAGGATAGAGTTGTTGGACCAATGTGCAATTAATTTTTTTTTCCTCACAAATTAAATTTTATTAAATTAACTTTTAGAAGATGTAATTATTCATAAAAATATCCTATTTTAACTCAATTTCATTTCCCAAATTTAAAAAATACTATATCACACTATTATATTTTTTTTATTAGATTATATGAAAAAATTTAATGACTGGTAGTGTTTCAGTGCATAAAAATAGAATTTGGAATAAATGCTGTGTCGTTAATTAGGCACTAAGAAGTGTGTCTTACATTTGTTAGTAAAAGATTAAAAGTAAGAATTTTATATATATATATAAAAAAAAGGAATATATATCTTATAGCTATAGTTGGTTGCTAAATCATTCCGCAACCAATTTCATTTTTTTTGTCACCAAAAGATCTTCTTCGAGGACATGTATTAAGAAAGAGTGATGCTGCTTAGACCCAAAAATTAGAATAAATTTTCAAATCCAATAATGTAGCATTATTTTAGAATATCTAAGGCAAGTATCTCTCTCAATCTTCCTCTCGTATGCTTTTTAATTATCAACCAATTATTTCAATTTAATTTTTAAATGGGAGTTATCAATTGGATTACATTGACACAATGTGAAAATTATAAAAATAAAATTGATATAATTAAAATTATAAAAATTGAATTGACACAATAAACAAACGGGTATTTGAATTGACACAATAAACAAACGGGTATAATTTATTACAACAATGCTAGAGAGCTACAATTTTTGTGGCCACAATGGCTCAAAACTGTCAAAACGACGTCGTTTTGGCATGTTTTGCACTCAAAATGACGTCGTTTTGACAATTTTAAGCTATTATAGCGACAAAAATTGTGGCCCTCAAACATTTTTCAATTTATTATAAAATTTAAAAACTGGTGCATGATAGGTTGCATGTACATTCTACCATCGACCAAAAAGCCAACAGTCCTATCATGACAGCCATGTGAGAGAGTAATTAAGTCTCAAATAATTGCTGCTGCCGACTGCTTAGGAATTTTTAGGGTTTGGATTACATTGAAGACATATATCACCAAACACGTCTTAATAATTGATTTGCATCAAATCTGATTGTGGCGAGAAGCTAATCGGTGAGACCATTTAATGTAAGTCCGATGAGACTCTGTTGACTACGATATGGATGGAGTATCTATAAATATATGGTGCTGTGAAGTGTTAATATGTGTTCAGTAACAAGTGCACTACAGAGTCCTAGACATTTGTTGAAGATGATGAGTGGGGCAATGACAGTTGGTGTATTGTCATTGCTTTGCTTTCATGTTCTAGTAGTGAGTGTGGCGGGTGGCAGAAATGTGGTGAGTGTAAGGCGTGATGAGAAGGAAAGGTTTTTGGGTGCTGGTAAAGGAGGTGGATTTGGATTTGGGTTTGGGGGTGGTGGTGGTGGTGGCGGTGGCGGTGGATTTGGAGGTGGGTTTGGGGGCGGAGAGGGTGGTGGTGCCGGGTTTGGAGGGGGTGCTGGGTTTGGAGGGGGTGCTGGCGGTGGGTTTGGAGGGGGATTTGGTGGTGGTGGTGGGCTTGGTGGCGGTGGGATTGGCAGTGGAATAGGTGGTGGCGATGGTTGGCTTGGTGGGATTGGTAGTGGAATAGGTGGTGGCGCTGGTGGGCTTGGTGGCGGTGGGATTGGCAGTGGAATAGGTGGTGGCGATGGTGGGCTTGGCGGCGGTGGGATTGGCAGTGGAATAGGTGGTGGCGATGGTGGGCTTGGTGGCGGTGGGATTGGTAGTGGGATAGGTGGTGGCGATGGTGGGCTTGGTGGCGGTGGGATTGGCAGTGGAATAGGTGGTGGCGATGGTGGTGGTAGTGGAGGTGGGATTGGCAGTGGAGTAGGTGGTGGAGCTGGAGGAGGCGGTGGGCTTGGTGGTGGACACGGCATTGGAGGTGGTGCAGGAGGTGGAGCTGGAGGTGGCGGACATGGCATTGGCGGTGGTGCAGGAGGTGGAGCTGGAGGTGGCGGACATGGCATTGGCGGTGGTGCAGGAGGTGGGGGGGGGCGGCATGGTGGCGGACACGGCCTTGGCGGGGGTGCAGGAGGTGGGGGTGGCCAGGGTGGGGGACACGGCATTGGTGGTGGTGCAGGAGGTGGGGGTGGGCGGCATGGTGGCGGACACGGCATTGGAGGTGGTGCAGGAGGTGGAGTTGGAGGTGGCGGTGGGCTTGGTGGCGGACACGGCATTGGTGGTGGTGCAGGAGGTGGGGGTGGGCTTGGTGGCGGACACGGCATTGGCGGTGGTGCAGGAGGTGGCGCTGGAGGTGGCGGACACGGCATTGGAGGTGGTGCTGGAGGTGGAGCTAGAGGTGGTGGACACGGCATTGGCGGTGGTGGTGGGTTTGGCAAGGGTGGAGGAGTTGGAGGTGGTGTTGGCGGGGGCATTGGAAAAGGTGGCAGGGTTGGTGGTGGAATCGGAAAGGGTGGTGGAGTTGGTGGTGGTGCTGGTGGAGAAGCAGGAGGAGGAGTTGGAAAAGGAGGTGGAGTCGGTGGTGGCGCTGGAGGAGGAGGAGGAGTAGTTGGAGGTGGAATTGGTGGTGGTGGTGGTGGAGGATTTGGGAAAGGTGGAGGAGTCGGAGGAGGAGCCGGGGGTGGATTTGGAAAAGGCGGGGGAATTGGGGGTGGAGGAGGTATTGGTGGTGGAATTGGAGGGGGATCTGGTGGTGGGATTGGTGGAGGATTTGGCAAAGGTGGTGGAATTGGACATCACTAAATTGGAGGTTGCATGGAGTAGCATTCTAATTACTGTGACGACCAAACAGAGAGTATCATGTAATTTTTATAACTACTATTATTTCCTGAATTTTTATTTTGTCACATTTATAATTAAATTAATAATAACTTTTTTTTTATATCTTTATGTAATCTTCTGCGACATTTATTGTTCAGAGATATATATATACATACAAATATTATAGATCTGTATGTATAGTTGTGTGTATGTGCATCCATTTTGTCTCAAATTGGAGAACAATAATAGCATCCAGTGAACTCCATTTTTTGGCATGGATTTGGTGAGCTCATTTGGAGTGCACATCGAACTCAGTTTGTTGCAATTTGTTGTAACCGAAATACAGAGCAAACAAACATATAGTTGTCCAAAATTCCATATCCACAATAATGTAGATTTAGTTTTCTTGTTTTGGGGCCACTCCATTAATAATTTTTGCTTTTCCATTTTAAATTTTGATTAGTTTTTTGGAAATATGTAAACTAAACTCTTTCCATTTCTTAATAATATTTTTTTTAATTATTTTGTATCATAAATTATAAATAAAAGTTATACCAAACATCTTATGATAAATTTTCAGAATTTATAAGGAAAAAAAATTATAATTAGTAGCCCTAATAAGTTGCATGAAAATGGCCGTAAATAAATAAATAAATAAATAAGAGAACTTAATGCATGCAGTTGGCATGACTTTAGAAAATAAATGACAGTGGTTCTATAAATTTTTTTTTTTAAAAAAAAGAAGTAAAAATCAAAAAATCAATTTGTGATCTTCGCTATTACATTATTTAACAATAAGTGTAATGATCTTTTCGTATTTAAAATAATTATAAATTTTTATTTTTATTTTTATTTTATAGCCATTAAATTTATAATAAAAAAAATAATTACAAATATATAATAGAGAGGATCAAAATCTAAAATAATGTATCCAAAATTTTTAATTAGCAATCAAGATTTATGAAAATATACATTTTTAAAAAAAAAAAAAATTATTTGAGCCAATAGACTATGAGGTATTTGGGAGATGGGTTGGGCTAAAATAGTCTATTAAAATATAAAATATGTTAAAATAATTAATAAGATAAAATGTCAAATTCAATTTATAATCATTTCACTTTTTCTTTCACAATCATCAAATCAACTACAAAAAAAAAAAAAAAAAAAAAAACTAATTAACTTCTTAAATACAACTATTTTAACCAAATTAAAATAATTAAAAAGCTAAATAATCAACTGAAATAACTAATATCCCAAACAAGGCCTTTGAATGAAAAGGGTGTTGTGGGCTATTGGCAGCTGCTCTGTTCACTTATTATGAGCAGCTGGAGAAGTAGTTGACAGTACTACCATGTCAAAAATCATGGGCCTTATAAATTTAGATTTAATTATTTAAAAATTATTATTTTATAATTTAAAATTATTTTACATGTAAATATCACATTACACAAATTTAATATCTACTATGTAACCATCTATCTAAAAATCTAAAAAATTTGATTATATAAGTTTGGAATCCCAAACTTTTTCATTAAGTTGTGACTTTGAATGAAATCCCATCCAACAATTAACAAACTTCGCGTGTTCCATCACAATGCAATAACGGTATTACATCCGTAGAATTAAAGTAAGTCAGTGTGAAATTAGATAAAATATAAATATGTTTTAGTCAATTTTTTTCTTTTTCTTTTTCTTTTTCAAATCTCCCAATCAAAAATAATGTTAGTGTATCAGCCTCTTAATTGAGGGATAATATATAAATAAAAAATTATATTCTTTGGTTTTAAATTGTTAATATATATATTTTTTACTGTTATAAAATATTAAGTTTTTTTTTAATATAAAAACTGAAATAAAATAAATTTTTTATTTTTTTTTAAATTCATTAATTATGATAATTGATGTTTTTTTTAAAAAAAAAAAAGTCAAAGAGTAATTTTGAAAAATTAATATTTTTAAAATATAATCATTATACTACTAAAAAAGTTTAAATTTTTCAAAAACGGCTAATATTTTGGAATAGAGAGAATATATAAAATTATTACATAAAATGATGTGATTTATTGTGAAATTTTTATTTGGGGTGATTTGGGTATAACTTTTTTTATTTTTTTTTTTTATTTGAGTATGACTTATATAGTAATTTTTTTTTTTATTTATGAAAATACATATTAAAAAGTGAGTAAAGAAGTGATATAAGTAACTGGCCAAACCATCTCTTAAATACATCTATCATTATAATTATATATTTTATAAATATGTTATAATTACGTCATTTTAAAAATAAATTCAGTACCTTTGAATTTTTACATGAATGAGCAATGACATACACACAAAATCTACATCACATAAAATAGTTTTTAAAAAAAATTGCATATATACATACAAGCATATAATTGGCTTAAATTTGACTAACACCCGTTTGCCGATATGACTTTTTAATTAAAATAGTTAAAAAGTTAATACAAAAAAAAGTCAAAATTTTGACTAAGACCCGTTTGCCGATATGACTTTTTAATTAAAATAGTTAAAAAGTTATTACAAAAAGAAGTCAAATATCTCAGTAATTTACTATTCTTAGTATAACTAAAAAAAATCATTCCTAAACACATTAACATTTTTTTTCACCTCAAAAAAATTATTAAAAAAATCAATTATCAAAGGAGATTTGGTCTCACCCAAGCAAACTTTGTAAGATTCAAACATAACTTTTAAATAGTAACAATTAAATTTGGAGTACTTATTGGCAGTGTCGTAAACCAATCTTGATGCTTCATTTGTATGGTCCCACACAAATGGAGAGCCGGGATTGGCGGTTTGTGGCTTGTGATTATTTGTTTTATGTAATATGGGCCAAGGGTCCAGAACGAATAAACTCAAGCATAAAAGCCCATATTGGATGGCCATTTACGATTTGGGCTTAGAATGAATAAACGTGGCCTGGCGGTCTCACCCCAACTCGGTAGATAGGTAGTCCCTATTTGGAGCAACTTTTTACTATTTTATAATTTCTCACTTTTCTACTAGTTTTTAGTTTTGTTTGTAAAAACAAAAGGACCAAATCCCATAATACAAGTTCATAAAAAAAAAAAAAATTTAAAAATTAATGAAAATTGAAAGGGACAAAAAAAAAAAAAAAAAAAAACAATAAAAAAGAAAAGCCAATTTAAAAAAGCTAGTAAGAAACTGATCCAAACAATGCATTGTTTCAAGTGTATTTTCTTAATTTCTTGATTGGAGCTCTTCTTATTTTTTCCCTCCTTTTTTTCGAGGGTTGATATTTGCCGTGCCTTGAACCTTTAAAAAAAATAAAAAATGAAAGATATCTCTCCATACAAAGAAGGAAAATGAATTTTTCACAATGATATAGAAGGGTTTTGAATTTCTTTCTTAAATTTTGATCAAGAAATAAAACAAAATCTAAGTTTGATAATTTTGAAAGCCTAAGAAAGCATCAAATATTGAAAAGCTACCCTAAAAAATTCAATTGATATCTTACCAGTATTGCTTACAAAAGTATAAAACTTTAATAGCTAACATATGTTTCTTAAGTATTGGAAGTTAATTATCAATAATTCTTAAAATCAAATTGCTTTCATTTCATTTTAACAATTTCTTTAGATTTTATTTAATCCATAGAAATTATTCGACAATAACATAGGTAAATTCCCTTCGCTGGCAAACATTATCTCCCAAGTTCGAAACATTACGTGTCCGTGTACTTAGCCAATTATATTGTATAATTTATCTATCATCTTTTTATTTTTAGAATTATATATTCATTGAAATCCCTACTATTATTGATTGGACAAATTGTTAACTTAAAGATTCCAAAACAAAAAAACATCATTACTTTTCTCTATTTATGGTAAAATAAATAAGTCACCTACCTTTTGTACAAGGCATGAGAGGCTTGAAAAGTTTGGTAACTCATCAATAATGTTCCCCACACGCATGTGAACAGCATAGATAATATTAGGGTTTCAATAATGCTCCAATGCTATCACAATGCTTCAAAGTTTGGGTGAAAAAATATTGAACATAACAGTTTACATGATATTAAAATTTTAAAAATAAAATTAAATGAAGAAGTGTTTATTATTATTATTTTAAAACAAACAGAAATCATTCTATTAACACAATAGGAAGCACAAAAAAATAGTATAATCCTCAAAGGAGTGGAGAACATTATCTCACATCCAATCCAATGTAGGGTATATGCTCTCAAGCATCCATTTTAAGCAAGACTTCATGAAGGTTTCATTTCAAACAAATCTACTAGTAGAATCGATCATATTTAAATGCTAAGATATAATTATTTTATTTTAATAAAAGTCATCATACTTTCAAATATTGCAACTTCAATTTTATATCTTTAAAATAAAATAATATTAACCTTATTCAACGCACGTATGATAAGTTAATAATTCCAAAATATCTTTCTATTTCTACCTGTTTTTAAATAATTAAGTTATTTAAATTAATTATATCTCATAAATTATAAATAAAAAATGCACAAAATACTTAATATAATATATTTTTAATTTATAAATAATTTCATAAATTACACTAAATAATTTTACTATTGTTTATTTTTGTATGTACAATCTCACAATCTTTTATGGGAAAAATTATTTTGTAATCCAAAAGCACCACGTTAGTCATAAATTATTATATCTTTCATTATTCTCAATTATCATATAAAAACTTATGATTTATCAAAAATTATTAGGTGTTTCTAAAGCACTACGTATTCATGCTTTTCTCTCATTATCATACACTATATTTTTTAATCATTCAATATAAAATTATGAATTATAAATTTTCAACCAATTATAACACTTTTAAAGCAACATGTAACTGTATTCCAAAACCACCCAATAATTACTCCTCCATCCATCACAACACAATTCACCCTATGGGAGGAGTCAAAATCATGGTTTATGACAGAGCATTGAAGAAAGGACCGCAATGTAATAATGAACCCTTAACCACCACCACAATTCCCTCCCCCCCCCCCCCGGGTTCCCGTGGAAGTCACGCCAAAACCCTTGATTAAAATCATTTTTGTATGTATATACAAAGATAAAAAATGTTTAGAAGCATTAAAAATAGGGTATTAGAATAGTTTTAAGGAAGTCACGCCAAAACCCTTGATTAAAATCATTTTTGTATGTATATACAAAGATAAAAAATGTTTAGAAGCATTAAAAATAGGGTATTAGAATAGTTTTAATGAGTTAGATGTAATGGAAGAGTTTAAGATTGCGTTTGGTACTGTTTTTTAAATATAATTTAAAAGTATAAGTTGTATTTTAAGTTTGTGAATTTTGAAATTATGATTTGAATGTAGAAAATTTGTTTGGTAAAAGAGTTTTGAATTGAGTGGGAAATTTTTAATGTGACATATGATATTTGATACAAAAACTTACAACTCATAATTAAACATATAATTCAAAATTCTATTAAAACATATAAAAAAGTTTCAAAAATTCAGAATATATTTTTTTTCAAATATATAAAAATTAACATACGTAAAAAAAAAACAAAAAAACAAAAAAAAATTCTCCTATTCTAGTCAACCGGCCGGATGATTGGTGGAACGTCCGGTAAGACATCCAGTGGGAAGACTAGTTAGGACAAATTTAAAAAAAAAAAAAATTTCAAAAATTACGCTTTACACGGAGTTTTTTTTTTTTTTTGTAGAGTTTTGTGTTTGTTGTAAAAAATTAGTTACAAAACTCTGTCTAATATTTCTAAACATGATGTTTTACAATATGTGAGTAGAATTAGGATTTAAAAATCCTCCAAACAGAGCCTAAATTTTTTTTTTTTGGGGTTAAATTTAAGTTAAATTTGGCATCTTTAAGCCTTCGTTTGGGAAGTGGGCTGGCTTTTTGGCTTTTTGACTTTTTTGGCTATATGAGCCTGGGGCTCAAAAACCTGGTTTGGGAAGGGCTTTTTGGCTTTTTGGCTTTTTTGACTTTTTGGTGAGGTGTCATCCACTCAAATTACCAAACTGCCCTTTTGATAACTTTTGTTTTGTTTAATTTTTTTTTTTGGTTTGGTTTTCCCGAATAAATTAATAATTTATTAATTTATTTTTTTAATTTTATTTGGCGTATTTTTTTAAAATTTTATTATTTTATTATTTTGGGTTTTATTTTGGCTTATTTTGGTAAAATATATATAGATTTTTTAATTTGTCATTTTTTTATTAATTACTAATTTACGGTTTTGTCGGTTTTTTTAGAATAATTTTTTTAAATTTGTCAATTTTTTTTATTAATTACTAATTTACGGTTTTGTCGGTTTTTTTAGAATAATTTTTTTTAATTTGTCAATTTTTTTATTAATTACTAATTTACGGTTTTGTCGGTTTTTTTAGAATAATTTTTTTTAATTTGTCATTTTTTTATTAATTACTAATTTACGGTTTTGTCGGTTTTTTTAGAATAATTTTTTAAAATTTGTCAATTTTTTTTATTAATTAGTAATTTACGGTTTTGTCGGTTTTTTTAGAATAATTTTTTTAAATTTGTCAATTTTTTTTATTAATTACTAATTTACGGTTTTGTCGGTTTTTTTAGAATAATTTTTTTTAATTTCTCAATTTTTTTATTAATTAGTAATTTACGGTTTTGTCGGTTTTTTTAGAATAATTTTTTTTAATTTGTCAATTTTTTTTATTAATTACTAATTTACGGTTTTGTCGGTTTTTTAGAATAATTTTTTTTAATTTGTCAATTTTTTTATTAATTACTAATTTACGGTTTCGTCATTTTTTTTATAATAATTTTTTTTAATTTGTCAATTTTTTTTATTAATTACTAATTTACGGTTTTGTCGTTTTTTTTATAATAATTTTTTTTTAATTTGCCATTTTTTAATTAATTACTATTTTACGGTTTTGACGTTTTTTCATTTGTAATTTACGTTTTTTGCCCTTTTTATTAAGTTAAAATGTTATTATTTTTTTAATTTATAAATTATTTTAGCCATGTTATTAATGTTATTAATTTACGTTTTTTTAATTTTAAATAATTTAATTTTATATTTATTTTAATTTTATTTTAAGTATTTAAATAATGTAAATAATCTAAAAATTCTGTCAATAGAAAAAAATTAAAATAAATATTCAAAAAATTTAAATCGTAAAAATTTAAATAATTTAAATATTCAAAAAATTATTTTAAGGCAAAAAAATTTAAATAATTTAAATAAAACTCACGTAATAAATTATTTTTAAAACTCATAACCAAACACATAATTTGAAACTCCATACTATTTTCACAACTCTACACTCAAATTATAACAAAAACACATAACAAAAAATTAAAATATTTAAAACTATTTTTATAAAATAGAGTTTGAATTTATTTTTATAAAATATTTTAACAAAAAACAAAAAAATTTTTTTTTTTTTTTTTTTTGGCTGCTGCCGCATGCCCCTCTTTGATGAGGGGTAGTTTTGTGAATTGGAGCTTAGAGTTGAAGATTGCAAAGCAAGATTGTTGGTTTTGTCATTTAGTGGGCTTTTGAGCCTTTTTTGTCTTTTAGTGGCTCATATAGCCAATGAGCCCTTCCCAAACATTGCCTAAAAAAAATTAAAAAATCAAAAAATCACTATCCTATTTAAGTCATATTATCTTATTTAAATCACATCACTTCTCTACCACATTACTTCTAACTTAGGCCTAGTTTGGGAAGACTAAATAAGTGCACTTTTTGACTTTTTATGAAATATGGGTTGGGTTTGGGTTGGGGTTGAAGTGATGTATTAGAGAGGTGATGTGACTTAAATAAGATGATGTGACTTAAATAGGATAATGACTTTTTAACTTTTTGTCTTTTTTCAATCTTCCCAAACTAGGCCTTAATCTATATTTTATAAAAAATCAAAAAATACACTTACTTAGGCCTTGTTTGGGAAGACTAAATAAGTGTACTTTTTGTCTTTTTTGACTAAAAAATTGAGGTTGAAAATATGGATGTTTGGGTTAACTTTTTGACTTTTTATGGAAAAATGTGTAATAAAAAATTGTGAAAATTGGTTTTTAGAAGAAAATTTGAATTGGGAGTTGTGCAGCCGTAATTGTTGACTTTTGGTGAATAGTGTTAACTTTTTAACTTTTTGAGTAACTTTTTGACTTTTTGGATTATTTCAAAGTCCCCAAACTTAGGGTTGGTTTGGGATGTCCTAAAAAAGTGTACTTTTTGACTTATTGGTGGATTTAGGTTAGGTTTGGGTTGGGTTTGATGTGATGTGTTAGAGAGGTAATGTGATTTAAATAAGATGATGTGACTTAAATAAGATAGTGACTTTTTGACTTTTTAGCTTATTTAGGTTATGCCAAACTAGCCCTTAGCCTTAGTGTGGGTTTGGGAAGTGGGTTGGCTTTTTGACTTTTTTAGCTATTTTAGCCTGGGCTTAAAAGCTTGGTTTGGGAAAGACTTTTTGACTTTTTGACTTTTTTGAGTTTTTTTGTAAGAGAAGAGTGTAATGATTATGAATTTGATGTGATGTTACTATTTTAACCCCAACCCACTTGACAAACGGGGCCTTAAAACAACTCAAACTCTAATTTTTATAAATCTGAATCAGCTCTGTGGAAAGATAGTTCCACTGTAAGATGAAGGTAATAAATTTCTAAACTGGGTCCCTCTGAACATTCCTTCCCCAAAACCTGAACCATTCTCGTGATGAAAATTATTTAACCAATGTAATATAGTAAATATTTTTATTAATCTATTCCAGAGCAGAGAAAGACAGAGAGAAAGGGAGAGTCAAAAAGATATCTTTTCCCTCCATTCACACCATTGAAAAGTAGAATCAGATTGTTTGTTGTGTTTTCATATTTACTGCACCAACTTTTGACTTTTTCAATCCATCTCAATACACTGTTGAACTACATACCCACAAAAAGTTTTTCGAGCTTTGGATTCTTGGGTAACCCAGAAGAAAATCAAGGACTTTTCTGTGCTTGGATGATCTGGAGAGAGATGGGTAGTGATGGCGTTGATGTCTTGTGGGCTCATCAGTCAATGACTTTTCTTGATCAAAAGGTAACTTTTCTTATTACTCATGATTTCTTCACTTTTGTTTTTTATGGGTCTGTTTTTCTTTAACTGTAGGTCTCACAATCTTGTTGTTTAGCTGGTTTTTGGTGTGTTTAGTACTGAGTTCACCTGGGCGTAGGTGAATTTATCTTGGGTTTTTGAACTACATATGCTCTGTTTGTTTGAATTTGGTGGTTCTGTGAATTGGGTATGATGCGTTTTGCATTCCATGTCTGAATTCTGATGCTAGGGTTTAAGGTTTAAACTAGGTTTCATGTTTTCAGCCTCTGTTTTTTTGAAATTTGGTGATTCCGTGAATTGGGTATGCACGAATGCTGCTGGGTTTTGCGTTTCATGTCTGAATTCTGGATGCTAGGGTTTTGGGTTTAAACTTTGGTTTGGTTGATATTTAAAGTAGGCGTTTATATATGTTATCGAGTTCTTAATTTTCAGAAGAAATTTGGATTGTATGGTTTAAAAATTGACCCTTTCTGTATTCTTTCTTCAGTTAGGGCTAAATTCTTTTCATGGCAGCATGCTCAATTTCATTTTCTTCTCCTTTGTCCTGAACAATTATGATATCATTGTACCGAAAGTTCTATGCATAAGTAAACACATATTTGAAATTAAGAATTCATATATAGTGAGAGTGTTACTGATATGTAAGTTCTTTAGAGGGTTTCTAATATTTTTACAGTTTTCGGGTCATTGGAGTGTGATGAGACAGCATGAAAATTAGGAAGTGGATGAATAAACGGAAAACCGGTGTTAGTGGAAAACTTCGAAAGATGATGAAGTGCATTTGTTCCGGGGAGCAGTTGCGAGTAGATGAAATAATTCCTTCATCCGAGTCCTTGGCAACCCGGGACTATTCGGCAAGTGGGTATTCTTCTCGAGCTGGTGATGCTGATACAAAGATGGATACCAGCAACATTGAAGAAGCTGAATCATCTCTTCGTGAGAGTGGCTTTTTGAACTATGAGGTTTGCTTCTTATCGTCTTGTATCAAAGTTTTGGTTCTATGTGTGCAATTATCATACGTGGAATGATGTTCTTGTATCAAATATTAATGACACGTTTTTTTCTTTTGTTTTTTTCACAATCTCATTCTCATGTAGAGCGTACCTAGAGATTTTGGGTACTTCATCAGAGCTGATAAAGCAGATGACTACAGTACTTGTTTTGTTCGGTAGACTTTATTTATTTATTTATTTTTCTATTTTTTTGGTTGTGACTAGTGAATGCTAACTTCAGGCTACCAATTATATTTGTACCACAACTTGATTTCTGTTAGAGCCCTAGACTAATCTCTTGGGTACATAACATAAAAAAACTATTATTATATCGGGATTTAAGTTTATACCAGAGATGTGAGTTATATATAATAAAATATTTTTATGTCATATGACAAATAAACTTTAAGGGCCAAATTGAGAAAGTGACCAAACATAAAAGGGCAACGAGAGTAAATGGGAAACAAGGCATCATCCTGTTAACACCTCTCACATTTAATTTGTTTCTGTCTGGTCTTCTTTTTTTTTTTTTTTTTTAAGAGGGGATGTCTGGTCTTCTTTAAAGTTGAGAATTTTAAAAAACCCAGACATAAACATCTCAGTGAACCCTTCACACATTGTCCTTTTGGATGTGATACACCTGTTTCTTATTAGTTAGCATCTGTGGCTTCTTTTTATTGGAGTAGATAGTTTTTTTTTTTTTTTTTTTTTTTTTTTTTTTTAAAAAAAAAAAACTTCAGATACACACTTCAGTATCAAATTCAACATATATGATGATATGCCCGAATTAGATACTTGTGATGAATGCCAACATGATTGAATCAATTTTAAATTTTTTAGTAATGTTTGGTTTAGTTTCACTATTTATCTTCACAACCTGGTTTTGTGGCTAAGAGATCTTTTCGATTCATAGGAAGCGAGAGCTTTATTAGGTCGGCTTGAGTATCAGAAAGGGAATGTAGAAGGTGCTCTTCATGTATTTGAAGGAATAGACATTGCTGCTGTGACCCCCAAGATGAAGATCTCCATGGCTAGAAGGTCTGAGTTTCCTAGACGCCATTCACAAAGTGATCCTGCCCCGCCTATGTCGATGCATGCTGTCAGTTTACTTTTTGAGGCAATTTTTCTTAAGGCAAAATCATTGCAAGCTCTGGGGAGGTTTAAAGGTGTTCCTCTTTCTTTCTCGATTTTCCATATTGTGGATTTGTTTAGTGAATTATTTTGTTTGAAGTGTTCATTTATTTTGGATGTTTTCAAATTGTGAACTTTGTTAAGTCACCAATTGTTCGAAAAGTTTAAGCTATCGCATGTAAAGAAGTGAACAAATGAACACACAAACTGAACTGAATAGGATGCACACATACATACAGAATACAGTGCACAACACAAGACTTAAAATCAGGACCTTCTAGAACCAGAGCTTTGATACCATGTTAAGTCGTCAATGGTTAGAAAATGGGTCCAACAATTCATATAACGCTATGTAACAAGCTTGTATAAATTGATGAAAATCTATTTACGTTTTAATGAGAACAATCATGAGCTTGTTTGAATTAAGGAATGTTCATTCATGTCGGATATCTTATGCTTTGGAATAGTTTCTTTTTTAATGTTAGACAACACACAAGTCTCTTGAGGTTGTTGCTTGCATGCATTGACCAGTTGGAAATCACTGGTTTGTCTGTAATTTTTATAAACAGACATAAATTAGTCAGTACTATCGATATTCATAAAACAAGTCTGCTGTGTGATTTAGTATTGTGTTTGTTATAACTTACAATCTCTCTCTCTCTCTCTCTCTCTCTCTCTCTCTCTCTCTCTCTCTCTCTCTCTCTGAAAATGCTATTAACATCCCGCTTTTTTACATACCCTCTTTAGCTGGCTAATATTTTTCCTTTTGGGTACTTGCAGAAGCTGCTCAATCATGCAAAGTAATTCTGGACACTGTTGAATCTGCATTACCAGACGGGTTGCCTGAAATTTGTGCTGGTGATTGTAAACTGCAGGAGACCTTAAACAATGCCGTTGAGCTACTACCGGAGCTGTGGAAACTTGCTTGTGCTCCTCAAGAAACAATCTTGTCGTACAGGCTGGCCCTCCTCTATCCTTGGAGTCTTGACGTTGAAACCACAGCAAAAATAGAAAAAGAGTTTGCAATTTTTCTTCTGTACAGTGGTACTGATGCAACACCTCCAAATCTTCGCTCCCAAATGGAAGGTTCCTTCATACCAAGAAACAATATAGAAGAGGCTGTTCTTCTGCTTCTGATTCTTCTTAGACAATTTGTGCATGGAAAGATTGAATGGGACCCATCAATCTTAGATCACCTTTCTTTTGCACTATCTGTTGCGGGTGAATTAACTGTCCTTGCTCATCAAGTGGAAGCGTTGCCTACTGAAATCATGGAAAGAAAAGAACGATGCAACACTCTAGCTCTATGTTACTACGGGGAAGGTGATAACATGGTGGCTTTAAATCTGTTGAGGAACATATTGAATGATAGAGAGAACCATAACTGCCTATTTGAGCTATTACTGGCTTCAAAGATTTGTGGGGAAAATTCTGATTGCCTTGAAGAAGGGATAGGCTATGCCGCAAAGTGCTTTCCAAATTCAAGGAAGATGTCAAGAGATGGTAAGTGTTGGAAATTGCTTACTCGGTGTCTCCTTTCAGCTCAATCGAGAGAGATTGGTTCTGATTCTCAGAGGATTTCAAGACAGTCTGAAGCACTTGAGGCACTTGAAACTGCAAAAAGAATGACGGGTGGAATAAACCCTAATATTTTATTCCATCTTTGTCTAGAAAATGCTGATCAGAGAAAATTGGATGTTGCTCTTTATTATGCAAAGCAGCTGTTGAAACTTGATGCTGGTTCTAGTGTTAAAGGATGGACCCTTCTAGCTCGCATTTTGTCTGCTCAAAAACGTTATGTTGATGCTGTGAATATAATTGATGCAGCTTTAGATGAGACTGGAAAATGGGATCAAGGAGAATTGCTACGAACGAAAGCTAAACTCCAGATTGCACAGGGTCAATTAAAGAATGCCATAGAAACATATACTCATCTTCTGGCAGTTCTTCAAGTTCAGAGTAAAAGCTTTGGAGTTCAGAAGAGGCCTTTGAAGGTAGGTATTGGATGGTATACATGTTATGTCTATTTGAATGACTTGTTTATTAAAGTGTAAGGCATGGATAAAAGGCCTTAAACAACTCTTTTCAACCAAGGTGGTATTGCGCGTTTTTCCTTCAGTAGATCAAAGATTTGCGTTCGAGGAAGCATTTTTTATGATATTACTTAAAACCATTTTTTAACCTGCAATTCTTGTTTTAAATGGACACAAAAAATGTTACTTAAAAATGTTGGTTTTTTATTTCATTAAGGAAAAGAGAAAGCCTCAAGCTTAATATTGAAGTCTGCATTGAGTTAAGCTTTGAAGAAGTCTGCTGACATAGATGAGCCATTAGATGTATTATTCTCTTTACACTTTTTCCTTTTCTTTTTCTTTTTCTTTTTCTTTTTTTTTTGGTGGGGTGGGGGTGACTTTTGCAGAGCAGGGTATATCGTGATAGAAGTCTGGAAATGGAAACATGGCATGATCTTGCAGATGTATACACAAGGTTGTCACAGTGGCGGGATGCAGAGGTCTGTCTAATGAAATCCAAGGCTATCAGTCCCCATTCTGCTTCTAGGTGGCACTCCACAGGTACATTATGCTTCATTCAACCCCACTTTGTCTTATCTGAATCTGGCATACAATGCTTCCCTGCATTTGGGAACTGCTTCTTTTAGTTTACACCATGTGCCATGTGTGTGGTGTAAACTCTGGGCTTCTTCAGAGTAGTTCTTTGAAAAAACTGGCAAATACCGAGTCAGTTTGTAACTGTGAATCTGTGGTATTGCGAGAGACACAAAGGAAAGGGGGCTTGTTGCTTGGGAGGTGGTTTCTATTGTTGATGAGGTGGCATGTTATAATTTTTTGTATTTCCCCCAACTTAACTTGTAATTCTCTTGCTGTGACGATAAGTATAGGAGTCAAATAGTAAGAGTCTTTACTTTAAAAAAACAGGCTTCATATAATGAGGTGTTGCCATATTAACTCAATGGGGTTTGTACACGAAATGAAAATTTCATGAAACCAAACCCCATCTGTTCCCAATAAAATACCGAAGTAGTTAAGCAAAGTTTTAAGAATCAAACTGAATCCAACTCCTCCATCGCTCCCCATAACCCATTCTCTTCATAAACCAAACCATTTATAGCTGGACCATGCTCTAGAATTCAAAAGTTATTGTGGGAGTTGAAGTCATTCGTCCTAGAAGTCACTTTTTAATATTACACGTTTATTTTCTGTGCATTGTTAAAATAATTTGTCATTTGTTTATTTGATGAGAAGTAGACAAAGATCAAGATTTTCGTCCTACTCAAGCCTTAGGCCTACCCAGTGGTTGGGGCCTTTGATGGCCGACTCATTGGGGCTTTGGGGCCTAGTGATAGGATATGCATGTGAAATCCTTTGATGTACCCAATAATAATAATAATAAAATTGTCCTAAATGTTGAAATTTTTATGGTGATTTTGTTAGGTTTACTGTATAAAGCAAAGGGCCTCCACAAAGAAGCTCTGAAATCATTTGAGAAGGCAATGGATGTCAATCCAAATCATGTTCCAAGCTTGATCTCCATGGCCATTGTTCTCAGAGAGCTCAATGACCAATCATTGCCGATTGTGAGAAGCTTTCTGACTGATGCACTACGTCTTGACAGAACAAACCCTTCTGCATGGCACAATCTTGGGCTATTGTACAAGACTGAGATTGGAACATCAGCACTAGAAGCCGCTGAATGTTTTGAGGCTGCAACCCTTCTCCAAGAAACGGCACCAGTTGAACCCTTCAGATGATCAGCAGCCGGTTCAGCTCTTCTTTCACCTAAATTATTTATCTTAAATATAGTTTCATATGTATAATTTGATGATAACATATATATATTGTGTCCCTTTTTCTTTCCTTTTTTTCCCATGTTTAATAGCAAAAGAATTAATTGATTAAATTTATGGAAAATAGTTGCAATCTGATGATTATATGTACTTGTTTCACTAGACTTCTGTAAATTGATTCATTGATTATGTCACTTGAACTAAGGTTTTAGCCGTTTGAGGCTTCAATTCTACTTTAGAAATGCTGCACAAGCTATTTAAAGAGGAGTTAAGCCCTTGACATTGAGGTTAATGGAAAAACTGGATATCAAAACTATCTCATTCTAAAAATAAAAAATAAAAAAAATCACTTCTGAAAAAGGAAAATATTTTCCATCCAAATCAACTCATTTATTGACTTCAATCTTTTATAATATCCTCTCCTTTTCTTTTCTTTTGTGTCTAAATTATTTACTAATTATGTTAAACTAGACAATTATAATTCAACAACACTATTCTTGAAGCCCAACGACCAACAAAACAGAGTGCTAAGAGAAATAATCAATCTTCAATATGAATTGACCAGGGGTGCCTCTATTTATGCATCATAATTTATCTCAAGGCAAACTACTTCTCAAGGCACACTTTTAATAATTTAATAAATAAATATTTTGCTCAATACATATCACAAATTTGAATATTTACCCTTACTCACACCTCATCCACCACAATATACTCACAAGCTTCCATCTTTACCCTCACTTACACACCCCATCCACCGACGATACCATCTCCCCCTCCATTCTCTGTTCAAACCGGTGAACACCATTGCTCAAAACACTATTTTTCTCAACACCCATTGCTCAAAACACTATTTTTCTCATCAAAGACGTCATTGGTGATGCTCAACATTACTGCATTCCATGAATGCACAGTTCTGAAAAAAAACAAAAAAAAAAATAAAAATGTTATAAGTGTTCGGCAGTACAGAGTCGAACCAAATGGAATTGTTCGACATTTTATAACCGAACAATTGGTTTTTGTTCAATACTTACAAACCGAATAACTTGATATTGTTCGACACTATGAAATCGAACATATACAATTTGTTCGGTTGTAGGTACTTGAACATGGATATATTATTCGACTCTAGATAACTGAACCAATAAAAACGGTTTACCACTCAGCAAGTACATGAAAACAAAAACAAAAGAACATGAAAAAATAACATTTTTCTTGCTCTCCTGTTCCGAACCAGTATTGTCAGATGAATTCATCATTGAATACAATCAAAATCTTCAATAATAGATATATTTTTGGGATTTTATTTAAGGATTTTTGGTTTTTGTTTTAGAGTTTTTGGATTCTTGACAAACAAGATACGTAAGTAACGTTTGTGATTCTTGATAGGTATTATATTCATTATTGTTCTTTATGGTAATTATACAAATGGTGTGTATCATAACTTGTCATTTATAGTCATTTTACCTAAGGTTAAAATTGTAATAAAAAATAAACTAAATAATGGTTTGCTCGAGAGAAAAAGTGGTGGGTAAATAGAGCCTCCCATTGACCACGGACCTCTCAATGAAAATGTACAAAAATAACCAACTAAAATAATGAAAAAATTACAATTTTAATTTAGAAAAAATACAACGAATCATAAATCTAACATATTACATTGGATTATATTACAATTTTAATTCAAACAATTTTTTTGTGTTGTTGTTATGTTTAATTCAAACATTGCCCATCAAATACCTTTTTCACTAATAATTCGCTAATTGTTAAATTCATTGAATTCCTTATATTTTTTGAAAAAAAATTCAAGAGTGGACGATCTAGTTTATTCATTTTGGGATAATCTTTTAGTTACTTTTAAAACCAAATTCCGAATTAAAATACATACGGACTTGGTTTTAAAAGTAACTAAAAGTCATGCCCCCCTCCGCCGTTGCCGCTGCTCTCTCTCTCTCTATATATATATTTATATATGATACAAAATGAATCAAATGATGTACTAGTGTATGTGAGCCACACTCAGGTACGTACGTTCTATCATCTACTTTCGTTTGTTTTGCCAATTTACTAATTCAACAAATACTCTGTTCATCAATCTTCAAAACCCAATTTATGAAGAATCAAAATGACTAATCATTGGAATTTTTGATATCCCATTATGATTATTACTTCGTAATCCAATGAATTGTAAACACAACCTTCGCTTATGTAGTTTTTACACTGACTTACATTTCTTACGTATTGTAATTCCGAGGTTAAATAAACTAATACTTTTTTAATATTTAATTTTTTTTATAAAACTTTTTTGATAAGAGCAATATGGTGTGTTCAAGTAATAGAATTTGTATAACTCAATACTAATATATCTACATAACAATGGAAGGTTCAATTTGAATTCAAGGCTCAAAATGTATATGTGTCAAAATTATGACCTTTAGATTGCTTCAATCTAAGGGTTGAAAATGTCTTAAAATATAAATTGATCCAATGGTCTAAATTGTCTCATCTCAACTTCAATGGTTGAGATGTCTTTATTTCCCTCTCTCTCCATAAATGGTTGATGAGGAAGAGGCTTTATTTCCCTCTTTGAGCATCAATGGCTTTATTGAACTCTCTCTCTCCTCTCCATCACAGGTACTCATCTCCTCTCTCTCTCTCTCTCATTTCAATTTTTGAACTCTCTCTCTCTCTCTAACTGCATCGGAGCCCATCCCGTGCGACGCCGACGACCACCGACACCACCGACCACCTCCTCTCCTCTCACCCTCCTCTTTCGTCTCTCTCCCCTTGCAAGGTAAATTAGAACTTCCAACTTGAATTCATGATATTTTTTGTTTTGTGGGTTTGGTTGTAAAGTTGAATCTGAATGTTTTGTGGGTTTGCTTGAATCTGAATGTTTTGTAAAGTTGAATATTTTTTTGCTTGAATCTGAATTTTTTGTGGGTTTGTAAAGTTGAATCTGGATATTTTTGATATGTGGGTGTTTGATTGGGTTGATTTTGAAATGAGTTTTGAATCTGGATATTTTCATAGATTTTGAAACTGGATATTTTCATTTTTAAAAAGTTTTGGATCTGAAATGGGTTTCATTTGAGCAGCCTGATATGGGTATGTTTTTATTGTTTTTGTTTTTATAAAACATGTTTCTGTATACATTTTGGATACATACTTTGATGGTTGTCATGATCAGTATAGAAAATCAATTTCATGAAGGATAAGAGGTTTATATTTTTTTTATAAACATTCAGGTTCATTTTATTGACAGGTACTCAATCAATTTCATGAAGGATAAGGATAACAGGTACTCATCAATTTCATGAAGGATAGAAAATCAATACATTTTGGATACATATTTTATTTTTATTTATATTTTTTTTAATTTTATTGACAGGTTCACAAGGGGAGGATAATAGGGTTCTTTGCAAGATCATGACTTGGTTTTGCATGAAGGATTTTCAGTTCCAAAATCTGTGCAAGATACTGGGTTTGATGCCCCAGAGATCAATTCATTTGGCCACTCATTTAGGTCAGTTTTATTTTGTTTTTTTTTTCCTTTTTTTCCCTTTTTTTTTATATTTATAATCGGTATGAGCAAAAATTGAAGTTGCATCATGTAGCAATTAGGGCTATAAATCAATCAAGTTTGAGCCGAATTGATGAGATGAAAATCTATAAAATGTGTGTGAGATACATTTCAATTCAATGGCTAAGATTAATTCCAAGTTTATATCAAAGGTTCAGATGAATTCCAAGTTTACATATAACATAATGATTCATTATGGCTATAATAAAATATATTTTTTTGGGTGGTGTTTTGCGAGTGGTCGGTGTGCGTGGAATATAACCACTTTTGTGTGTGTGCATGAGTTAATAGATATATGTACATGAAGATATATATTTTACATTCAACTTTAAGCGTGGGGAGCATAATTTTTTAAATTCTCAAGAAGAAAGGTTTGTTTAATATTGCCTTTGTATTTTTTATTTTTTTTTTGGATTTGTTTAATGTGAGATTGAAGTGGGAATCAGACCCATTTGTTTAAGTGGGAATCAGACCCAGAAGTTTGAAAATATATCAAATTCTATATTAAAAAAGAGAGAAGACAAAGAGGTAAGTTCTCAAATTTTGTATAAAAAATACACTAATTAAAAATATATCAAATTCTATGTTAAAAAATAATAGTGGTACATAGCATTTTTTTAATGTATGGATGGATGTATGTTTAAATCTCAAGAGTGAGAGAGAGGGAAAGAGAGTGGGATGGGGGATATCAGTCGCGCATGAAGGATAACTTTTGATCTAAAATTGTTGATTTAGTTGAATTGTCTCACGAGACATAGCATTTTACTTTCTTTTCTTTTTTTTTAATAGAACTTTTTTATTCACCGCAGTGACAAAACTCACGAGACTTATTCTTACAATAAATTATTTTTTTCAATTTTTGCTATAATTTTATTGGGTGCATTTTTATATGGGTACTTTTACAAAATTTATTTGAAAGTCAAAACCTAATAAATTACATTTTAATTTAATAATTTTATTTTCATTTATTAATCTCATCATTAGTTGCACCGTGCCTTCAGGCACGGGTAATCTCTAGTCTAGAATATTTGTGGGGATTATACTTTTTGTTTATCTCTTTTTTGGATAGAACCCTTCAACAGCTGGAGGATGAGGTATCTCCCTATGAGGCTCAGATGGAAAAATTGGAGACGAACTTGGCAATTATGGCTGCCAAAGAGCAACAATACGTGCTACAACATGCTAACTACAAGGTATCCCTCACCCTTTGTTATTGGTGAATTTGATGTTTCAATTTTGAATGTTTTGCATTTTATATTTGTAAATCTCTTTTAAAATATTAAAATAAATGACATTTCCCTTCCTTACTGGTTTACTTTTCTTTCCATGTAAGAACTTTCGAGTGATGGGATTTCATGTGTGTAGAAAGTCCCTAATTTATGCAGAAATGCTGTTTAATTAGTCACTGAGAAATACAGGGAAGTGGCCAAAACTATTGAAATCTATACGAAAATTTCTTATGTGATAAAAATGCAACATATGTGTACTGGGAAGAGTCTTCGTCATCTTGAAAGGTATATATATATACATTGTTTATGAAAACATCTGGGTCGCAGGTTATTTCATTTTGCTTTTCAGTATTAGCCGAAGCATCTCATATCGTAACATGCTATTGATTTCATGAAAACATCTTGGTGTATGATGTTTTAAGTTTTTTATTACTTTCCTTCCTTCCATATGGATTGAGTGATTTACTTTTGACTGTGTATTATGTGTTTGATTTCCTGACCTCCATTATTTTCTCATCTAAATCTACATTGCACATTACTCATACCTTATGTATTTACTTTTGATGCAGGAGTTACTCAATCGTGTGGGTTACACTCCAGAGATAAGCCACCAGGTTTTGGTTGAAATGGCTGAACACAAGGAGGAGTTGGAGAAGAAAACAACGCCCATAGTTGATTCCTTGAGAAGCTACCTAGATTTGCCTCCTGTAATTCTAGTTTTTATAATATATGTTCATTTGCTGGTGCACATTTCTCTGCAATTTATTTTCTGAAAATTTAAATAAATTTTTTTTTTTTTGGTGGGGTGCAGGATGAAGCCTTGGCTGCTTTAGCTATCGAGAACAAAAAAAGGGACTATGCTGCTGCCGAGAAGTATATTGAAGATTTATTGCAGTCAGCTCTTTCCACAACGGAGTAATGTTCCAGTCTCTGGTTTAGGCATCTTTAATGACTTATTTAGCCAAATTATATAATTATGTAATGTATAGATATTTTCTTTTCATCAATGATAAGTTTTGCCAAGAAAATGTCAGCATCCAGCATTGGCATGCAACATTCTTGAGTTTATGCTAAATAAATTGTTCACTGTCTTCTTAGAAACTTTGTTTCTTTGTGCCATTATTATCCCTTTAGTTCATGTTGAAAAACTCACCATCTTCAGACATGGCAATTAGCAAAACTGTGCTCCCCAGTGGTCAGGGTCATTGCAACCCTGAACTTCGAAGCAAATCCTTCAGAGTTTTGTCCTAATCCCAGCCACCATGCAGGTACTACAGAAGCTGTCAACAATTGTTGTTGCAAAATGAACTAAGCTACTTGAGTGGGACTTCTGTTTAGCTAGGTAAAAGCTTGTTCACATAAGCTTGTTATGTAAAAAATCTAACTCGAACACATAACTAAACTGGGCTCTTGTAACTAAATAATATGCCAAGTTGCTTGAGCATGGGTCGTGATTAAATCAATTGAAGATCGTTTGAGAATGACTTGAAGGAGAAATAAAACAAGATGGAACATAATTTTAAGCTCATTAAAATTTCAAACTATGCTTAAATAACTCACTACACTACTCGGCCCAACTCAGCTTATTTACTTCCCATCAACAACATAGGTAACAAGAACAATGTAATGAAATTCTTGCTGCTGCTGCTGCTGGCCATATCTCTTCAAAAATATCTCTCTCTCTCTCTCTCTCTCTCTCTCTCTCTCACACACACACACACACACACACACACACGAGCACATGAACACATAAATTGCATACAAGAAATTAGTTCACCTTGAGTGCATGCACAAAAGAAATCACAGAAAGATAACAATAATGGAGCTTTGCATTTAACTAAAATATTCAGCAGTGTAAAAAATGTCACAAAAATAACAACATAGGAAAAAAACACAAGCAACTAGTGATGCTTGGCAAAACCAACAAACTATTCATTATTCCTTGCGAAGATCAATCCCAGCCTTCTTAGCAACAGCATCCAGTCCATTCTTCTCTATGGTCTTTATTGCCTTGGTTGACAACCGCAGTTTGACGTAACGTTTCCCTGCCTCCCACCAGATTCTTTTGTACTGTAGGTTTACAAACTGCAACTTCTTTGTCTTGTGGTTCGAGTGAGAAACCTTGTTTGCCCTATTGGATTTCTTCCCGGTGAAAGGACACACTCTACCTGAAAATAAATTTCATGAATGTACTCATATCATCCTTTGATTTTGTAATGATTCTTTTACAAACTACATGAATAAGTAGCTCTTGCAATGGTTAATGATGAAGAAAAACACGTTATGTCACAGAGGCATATAAAATTACAACCTAAGATCTCTGCCTAATAGTAATATATATATATATATATATTATAGTCTATGTTTCATAAATCTTATCAATATCTACTCGAATGAATCAACCATTATTCAAAAATCCCAATTTTCAAAGGAGTGATTCACATCCCAGTTTTGCAATTAATAAGTGGAAAATTTTTAAAAGTAAAATCTTTCTGAAATAATTCCTTCTCTACTTGATTTAACATAACAGGAAACCTTTTCTCCTATAATCCCTGTTCTCCTTGATTTTCTTCACCTGTTTCTTGGGCAGACTGGTTTTGGTGAGGAAAGAGGGAGTTACAATCACTTTGCATTCTCTTCCCCTTTCCATTCCATCAAAAGAAATTGACTTCCCTTTCCTTCCAATTTATGTTCCTAACAAATGAACCAACATGTTGTTGAGTCTCAATTGTTAAACTGCATCTCCCTTATCGTCCTATCTTTCTCAATAAATCTTAATCCATTACAAGTAGGAATAAGCTGATTATTAAAGTTTTGAGTCTTTGTTCTTGGATTGCACCCTCCAATCAATTTAACAGGAAGAATGCAAATTAATGTGATCAAAATTCCACTTCCATGTTCAACACACAATAAATAAATAATAGCAAGAGTGTGAAGGGAGCATTTAGATGTAACACAGAAGCTGAAGCCATGTAAAGTAGTTGTAAAGCGGTAGATTTTATATTTAATTAGTCACTCCAATGAAAGTTAATGAAACAAACTAGTATAACATGAAATTATAGTTTCTCTTTTTTAAACTAAAGATATCAAATTTCGCTCTTAGAAAGAATTTGAAAAAGACAATCAGATATGCAGAGAGAGAGAGAGAGAGAGAGAGAGAGAGAGAGAGAGATTACGGGCAACAGGTTGAAGAGGGGGATTGAAAGGAGCAGAGATTGGATTGGCGAAGACATTGTTGAGGTATGAAATTTTGATGCCACTCAACTGCGAGGTGACAAACCCTAGCTCCGAACACGCCTTCTTCGTCCTCAACGCCTGTCTGGTCGATGACAACTGTGCTCTCCAGAAGCATACACCGGACTTGTGGCCTACCAATAGTCCCGACGACGATGATGCTGATGCTGTAACAACGGCCATGGTTTCTCTCTCTCTCTCTCTCACTCTTATCTGCTTTCAGAAAATATACCAGAGAGAGAGCTGTGAGTGGTAGTAGTGTTCAGATAACAGCATAAGCTTATCAATTTTTTTAACACACTTTCGACCTTCCTACAAAATATAACTCACGCTCCTCCATATTATTTCCGAAAAATAATTCATAGTAAATTTTATCAATTTTAATGATTAAAATCATAATTTTTTTTTATAAATTTATAATTATTTTAGAAAAGTATCATTTAATTTTTAATTTTTTTCTTTAAAAAAAAAAAATCAATTGTAGAGAGAGAATGCTAAATATCTTACAATTTAAATTCAATATATTAACCCAATGACTTTCCCTACAAAAGTTTTCATCCCAAAATTTTGCAAATTTTATCACAAATGCTACAAGTTTCACATGTAGCATTTAAAAAATTAGAAAGACATTTACAAGCTTGATGCACTCAGGGAGTAGTCCAACCATGACAACAAACCCAAATCCTTGATGCCAAAGAGAGAAGAATTATATCAAATCAAACATTCATCATTTAACTTTCTAAAAAAAAAAAAAATCCAACAAGCACAACTTAATCCCAACAAAATGGAAAAGACCTACATACAAGTGACAAAAATAAACATTTTAATGAGGTGAAAAATATATTAATCAATGAACTAGCCTGCTTGGTTTCAACAATTTCAACAATTATCCACCGTTGTTTTGTACATCCTTAGAAATTATTAATAAGGGGAAAAAAATAGTCGTCAAGTCAAAATAGTCCGGGATCAGACCCACAATACTCCCATTTATATCCAATTCCATAAAAAATAATCTGATAATCAAACATGCCCAAAGTGAATATCTAGAGTTGATTACCTCTAAAAATCAAATTACAAACAATAGTCACATAATATGTCCAACAGAGCATATCATTGCTCTCCATGTACCTGAGCCCTTACCTTACATCAATTCTGTGAAAATACAAAATGCAGTACAAAGCAACTCCATTTTCGGAAGTGTCTAATGACTTCCAAGGTATTTAACTGAAATGAACCCTATTAATTCTTTGTATAAGAAAAAGTTGAACTCAGACAACATCTCAATATGCTCAAGATCAAAAAGAAATATGCTGAAATTTGGAAATACAATGAAAGTCTTTCCATGGAGTCATTTGCAGCATTGGGTATAAATGGTCAGTATTTTGCAATCCAGTGCAGGCGACTAAGCCACTGATCCTCAACATATTTCATTTAGGAAACCTTTTTCTGTAAATATCATAAGCAACGTACCCAACTGTCACGACCCGGTTGTCAAAAAGCCGTCCATTCAGACAATGTGCAGCCACAGAAGCAGTTTCTGTCCTTCCATACTCCACTAGAATGCAACCAGGTTCAAAAACATCCTCAAGATCAAAAACCCGTTCCCTATTTCCATTTTTCTCATGATTGTCCGAGTCCATTCTCACACTACAATTCATTTCAGCTGAAGTTTCCTGCTGCTTTCCGTTGGCTTCCTCTGATTTCAACTTTTCTTGAACCATTGATTCGTTTTCCATCTCAGCATCTCTTGTCAGAATATTATCATCAGCATTGTCACCATCATGGCACTCCATTTGATCATTCAAGTTCAGTTGGTCATTGAGTTCTAGGGAAATGGCATTAGAATTATCCTCACAGGCTGAGTCTTCGAGAGCCTCTTTACTGTCAAGTTGAGCTGGTTCACACATTTCATCCTCCATTAGATCAGCTGTGGGTTTATCGCCACAAATGTCATCAACTTCTATAGCTTTATCAACTACTTCGGGTTCTTTGGCAATATTTACAGGCTCTGATCTGCTGATTTCTTGTGAATCACAATCAATAGGTTCTCCAGAGATTACTGTTCTTGTGTGCTCGGTACAATTCAAGTCTGGGCCTTTGCCACCAGAACCAGTGTCATCCGAGACTTCACATTTTTCTGGGATGGTATCACAATCATCGCACTTGACAACATTCACAGATTTAACAATGCCAAACCTGCAGGATTGGATAGGTGTCACGTTAATAATTACAAAAGGAAAAAATAAATAAATAAGTAAAGTCTTGTAAAAATAAAGAAGAATAAAACAAACAAAGAAGTGTCTGTTGTGAACCTGGCACACTCTATTCGTATGTCTTCTAATATTTCTTCCAGTTCTGGTTCAGATAGTGATGAGAGAGCCTCTGGATCCAACTAAATCATATATGGGAAAAAGATTAAAGAAAAAGGAAAGGGTAACTCAATATAACAATAAACCTGCCCAACAGCATAATTAATAAAACACGATAAATACAAAATAACTATGCAGATAATCTACCAAAGATACCATACCACATTTCTAAGCTTCAGCACTTGTGTGGGCTTCTCGAGAAGTGGTTTCACATGTTCAGGGATACCATAGAAAGGTGAATTTCCAACATTTTCCTACAATTAAGTATTGGCTTACGTTAAATACTCGTCATTAGGAAGAAAAAATCATTAAATAAAGAAAAAATGGAATTCTGTTTTGATAGCTACAGCAAGCAGGAAAAGGGAAGTGACAACATACAGCTGATGATGCATCCAGGGTAGCTAAAACTACAGTCAACATTCTTCCTCCCAACCTCATCCCATTCAGACCCGTACATGCCTTGATAGTAACTGATTGGTCTACATACTGAAAAAGTACCAATTATGGTCACCAAATCAAAATCAGAAGTAAAGGGATTATTAATAAGACAAAGAGAAGAGCGAAATTGATATTCATAAATGAATTTCAAGATAACAGTAAGGGATAGTTAAATTGATCGTTATGTCAAAATTTCAAGATAAATAATTAAAGAATTAATACAGTATTATTGGAGTTAGGAATCAAACTAACAAACTGGTGCAATTAATATTCATAAATGAATTATTAACTCCTCAGAACTCACATATATACTAAAATACATCCAAAATGCCATATGACAAACCAACCATGCCCGAAAGTCATTAATTCAAGCAAGAACTATGTTGGAGGGTCTCTGTTAAGCCAAGAATTTACTCGAAACAAAAATAAAATAAAAGAATATTAGATCTCATACCTCAAGGAATGCACATGGTTCATTAATATCGACATTAACTTCAAAGTGGAATGCTTTTAAAGGTCCAAAGGCACTAGCTATCTCCATAAGCTGAAAAGCATCCTAGAAGTTTTAGTCACTAAAACTGGATGATACAGATAGGGAAAATTTGATGCCACCAAATCAATAATATATGATCATGTTACCATTTCCGATGAAATAGCTTTTGAAATCCCACCAACGAAGATCTGCAGCAAAGCATTTAGCAAGAAATTGAACATCATGGCAACTTCATGTCTGTCTAAGAGGGCCAAATATGATTTTTTTTTTTTTTTTTTCCCAACAGAATAAATAACTAATGAAGATCAACCTCCATACTACATTGAAGAAAAATACATTAGAAAGTACCAAGTTTTTCGCAGTTCTAAACGCACTTAGGGTTATTTGGGGTAGTGCACTTATAACTTTTTACGAAAAGATGTGCAGAAGAGTAGAGAGGAGATGTGACCCAAATAAATGCACTTATCAAATAAGTGCACTTATTTAGATCATCCCCAAACAACCCCATGTAAAACAGGAACTTCAATGAAAAAATCGTTGACTCCTCTTTGTTTGGACTCAGAGACTTGACTAGCGAAAGAGAACAAGAGGGAAACAGAAAGTCCTGAATATTTGGTAGTTTCATAAAATAACTGGCTTGAAACAGAGAGTATGCAAGGAAATGACTCTAGTTGCTGCTTGAAAACAGATGGAAGGGTACAGCACTTTTGGAAGCAGATGGTTAGAAAGTAATTCTCAAATGTGATTTTGTTACCTTGTGAGGTGAATCCCTTACAATATCACTTATTGAATCAACTGCAGCCACTGATTTGTCAGGAGCACCAGTCTGCATGAAAATAGCAACTGTCTGAAAACCTGCTACATGAATGGTAACCACAATATACCTCAGAAACAGCAAAGCATAAAAGAAAATACTGTTTCAACCAAAAATAGCTAACATTGTTACATAAAGGAACTCAACAAAGAAGAAAGAACCTGTATAGTAATCTATGTTACATGGACTTGGATACGGGTGTCGTGCACGTATCTAACAGCTAGACCCATCAAACCTCATGTTTTTTTTTTTTATATTTTAACCTATTTTGTGGGATAAAGTGGTGTTTTATGTAACATGGAGTGTCAACAAAAAAACACAATTTATTCATTTTATAGCAATTATGCAACAAAAATGTCATATAATGAAAGTGTCAGATACAATTATATAACAAATTGAAGTGATGGATATGCTTGTCAAGCACATATCTAATGGGAAGTATTGGACACATACCTTATCCATGCTTAAGTGTCCAACATAGGTACTAGATTTATTTTGAAACTCTACAATGGATAACATTTAATCTCAATCTACAAGTTTCATGACAGTTCACTGACGAGTTGTAAATTCTAATTTTTTTATTTTTATAAAAACAGGGCTAAATATATTAAATTAGAGATCCACATAGTGCTAAGAGGTCTATATCTCTAAGGCCTCGTTTGAAAACATGCTATTTTAGTAACTTTTTGACTTTTTGGCTAAAATATGAGATAAAAAAAACTAGTATGTTTGGGGTGGCTTTTTGACTTTTTACGAAATGATGTACAAAAAGTAGAGAAAAAATAGAATCTGACTTTTTGGTATAGGTTATAGGCTTTTTGACTTTTTTAGTAATTTTTTGACTTTTTGGCTAAAATGTTAACTTGCCAAACGAGGCCTAAATCAAACAAACTATACATACCATGAGATCGTTGCTTTACCCATGACTAAGCATGCGTGAGACAAAATACAAGGAAAATGTCCGAGACTCCTAAAAGAGCTCTCCAAATTTTACCCACACTGAAGAGACATGGTAGGTGTCAAATTGTGATTTGTCACACTTGTACAGGGCCCAACTCTTTTGCCACGTCATTGTTGATGAATTTGTGGATCTAAAATTGTGGGTCTTTAGTATTTCTCATAATATAAACAAAAATGATTCATCCACCAAATTTGAGTTTGCCCGAATCGACCGAATTTGTGCATACCGGTCTACTGCCTGGACGACCACCCGAACGACTAGTGCAACCCTTATCAACCGCGACTGTCACCCTTGTTACCGGACAATTGGCCGAACGACCGGCATGCACAAATTCGGGTGATTCGGGCAAGCCAAAATTCGGTGGATATAGCATTGCTCTAATATAAAACCCTACAGTGTCAGGCTTATTAGTCCTAAGGGGGTAAATTCTACACAAGCTGAGGAAAAAAGAAAAACTATGATTAAGAACAAATTTAGAACCATTATTCCCTGCTGAAAATTTATATAAGAGTTGAACCAGTGACTCTATCAGTATTATTCTCATTTCCAAGAAGAATATGACATGCATTCAGATCCATTGCTTCCAACCTCAATGATAACACTTATGATGCACTTACCCAATGAAAACTACTACGAATCAACAATTAATTTACAAACTAAATTAAGGCCTCGTTTGGGAACAGGCTATTTCAGTAATTTTTTTGGCTTTTTACAAAAAAATGTGCAGGAAAATAGAGAAAATGACGTGACAACTTATAGTGACTACTTTTTGGCCAAAATACTTTGTCCCCAAATAAGGCCTTAGCAAACAAGTATTGTAGTTAGACTTTTGGAAATACTCAGAAAAGTAATGTGCTGTACAAAAATATTTAGCAAATAAAAAGACTTCAAACTAACTATTCTGAATATTAAATAAAAGCAGCACATACATCCTTCAAATTAAATTTTCCAAACCTCATAGCTGTATTAAATGTAATGCTTATCAAGTAGAAAGGAAAGCAAAAGAATATAAAATGGCTTCTTAACATTAGGTGCATTTCCGCAACGAGATAGACCAGAATTCCACAGCTTTAATTGAGTTCTTTCTTTTTTAAGCGATACAAACATAAGAAGGGAATCAAAATGCATTTCAAGTTATTACTTATAATGTTAGTAATTGGCAGTTTTGTGCAGCCTACCAATTTTCACAAACCTTATATAGCTCATGTGGAATTCTGTCGACATCATGAATACATTCTTTAATAGATACATTTTATAGATGAGAAAATTACGTTAATTACTGTGATATCTTCAGTTCCCCACAAGATTAAAACATGAACAGCAAAATAAAAAATTAAAGAAAGCTAACACAAAATGGAAATATGAACATCAGAGGAAGCAAGAGACATATCTGAAAGAACTGATTAAGTCAAGATGACATATTTTCAGGAAGAACTAAAAATAAAATAGTTACTTTTGCAAAATCAGAAAGAACTTAGAATAAAATAATTTCTAACACACTTTACAACTGTGGAAATAAGAACTATTGAATTTCCCCTATAAGAATATTCTCATTTGTCTATTAACTAAGAACAACATAGCAGTAGTAGAATAAAAAGATGAAAAATTGATATCTGCATGTAGGAAGGAACCATTACAGCAGATGAATCAAGCCCACTATTAATTGTACATCAATTCATAAAGTAACAACTAAACAAGTTTTTTAATCAGTTTCACTTGCCAATTTGATTAATTGACATGTTCCAACCATCCCAAGTATAGACGATGTGAAGATGCTAACATGGATCAGTGAAAAGACAATAGAAGGTAGCATTAGAAATAAAGGCCATGTTGGGTTTGTTTTTCAGAATTTTTTTTGAAAAAATGGAAACTAGTTTGATAAAATAAATATCAAAAAGATATTTTTAAATTTTTGAAAATTATTATTGACCTCCCAAAAGATAAAATTATATATATATTTTTTATTTTTTTTATTTCTTGCACCAAATTAATTTTTAGTTTTTTAGAAAAAAATATCTGAAACAAGTTTCTGAAAACCAAACCAAACATAGCCAAAATAACTCCCACAGAGCTAGATGATCTTTTCACATACAAGGTGGTCTGAAGATTTCACATACAAGGTGGTCTGAAGATCTCCAAAAGTATTGATATGGTTTTGTCAAAATCCCTATTAGGGCAAGTGGAAGCTGTGGCGAACAAACTATGCTTATGACTTAACGAAGACCCTTAATAAGGCTCATTGAAGAACCTAAACAGACCTCAAAGGCAAAAAAGGATCTATGGAACCAATAGTTGAATACCGGAAGTTTCAAATGGCTTATGCCTGTTCATCTTGAGCCATTGTAGTTGCAAGAACTCTTGTTGTTACATCTATTGAATTCTTCAGTAAAAAAGACAACGGCAATGAATAATCAAAAGGAAAACATGAACACAATAGGCTTCCGCCATGATCATCTAATGCCTTCTGCTAAATGTCAAGAAATCTCCTCAACAAAAAGAAATGTTTCAGCTGTAATACAGAAGCAAAGGAGGTCAACGGGGTGGTTAGCTTGAATAACTGGGGTGCAATCATGTGCTGCATATAACAATGGTAACATTTATAGTCACACGACAGTCATCATTTCTCTAAATCAAGCAATAATTGGAATCAAAATCAAGAGCAAACCATGAGAGAATCATTCATTGAGAAAGATAACACACAGCCCTCCCATACTGTTTTGCAAGTTGAAATCACATAAAAGCAAACACTAAATTGTAAGTTACAAAAGTTCCTATATCTTAGTGCAAAACCCCAAAAGCAATTCTAATGGGAGAAAAAAGGAGGGAAAAAAGAAAAAAGAAAGGAAGCTGCAAACACAACAAACTTGGCACTACACCTGATATTCTTCTTATTTAGGAGTCAGCTTCATCACCATCGTGATCGTGAATTAGGACATAACCAACATAAACACCCTATTTAAGAGATTCAACATGATGGTCAGAAAACTCTACACAAGAAGACTAACAGACAGATCAGTCTTGTGCAAAAAAGAAGAGAGTCAGACCACAGCAATAATTTGTAATTTGAAGAATAATGCTATTAAATGAACTTTTCATAGAGTGAGATCTGCCCTGGATTCAAGGATGCATAATCTTTTCTTTTTTTCATTATCATTATTTTTTTTTTTTTGGCAGCGCAATTGCATAATCATGACATTGTTCATGTTTTGCCTAATAGTCCTGACTACTAAATTAGAAAAGGTTCAATAGAAAACTAGAGCTTGAAGCATCAAAAAAGGAAGGAATTCAGAAAATTGGAATTCAGTCAAGGTTGCTTTTTATTATCTTTAATTCAAAACAGCAGCCACATTTATCATTTATTCAGAAGTTAAAAGCCAAAGGATACTGTGAAAATGGCAGGCACACACTTTTCTTGTATGCACACTGGTATTAAAATGAATTTTCTTTAAGTTGTTCAGGAGGGAAGAAAACACATATTTTGACAATGGAAGCATCTTTTCTTATGATATTCCCCTTTTAGCTGTAAGCAATAAACCTTAACTGCAGGAACCTTGTGTAGAAAGTCCAAATCCAGCTCTAAAAGACTAGAGCTCTGGATTGGCTACCTAAAAAAAGAAGGTATCTGGATTCTTCAAATAAATAAATTAGAGTTAGAAATCGTTTAAAAGCTCATTATTTTGTAGAGCAAGAAAGTTCAAATCATTTAAAAATAAAGCAGAAAAATAAATAAAAAATCAATGGATTCCTACTTTCTACCATTTACCAGTGAGAAATGTAACATCTAATTCTATGAAGCATTGATACAGATACAAGATAGGTATGGAATGATACAAATACATTGGTATGAAAATTTATTTCTAAAAAAGTTGGATAAGCTTAATCTGAGATATATGTGTATCTATATCGTGAATGTATGTATGCATATAAATTGAAAAATATCAAACCATATAAGTAACAAAACTATGTCTTTATTTATCTATCAAATATTCTAAATTTCAAATTTATACATATTCATATAAAAATAATAATAATAATAATAATAATAATAATAATAATAATAATAATAATAATAATAATAATAATAATAATAGATTTAAGGTTATTTTATGGGGCACAAACTTGGACCAAATTGTCCATACTTCAATCTCAATATTTTCCATTTTTCTTCAATAAGGAGTATGCATAGCATTGAAAACTATTATTACATTTATTCTAATAATTATAATCTAATGCTACATAAGATATGTCACATCTTAATTCAAGATAGGTCAAATACTTATCAGAAAGTATCCTATACCTATTCAAAATAAATACACAATAATTTCTAAATGTGGATACATTTAGGACGCATTGAATACGTATCTATGAGTACGCATTGAATACGTATCTATGAGTATCTGAGTAATGGTTTCCAATACAAATATGACTCCCTTGCAGAAGTATCCGTGGTTCATAGATCTAATTCATATTTACACATAAACATAATTATCTGTCCCTCAGAAAATAAAAGTTATTAACACAAGGCATATCCTAAAACTTTAAGTCACTTCAGACGTAGACTTTTAGAGTTTTTTATGACCTTCAGTCAAAAATTAAACAAACCCAACTGCTCAACTCCAATACACCCCTACCACTGAAAAATAACAGAAGTTGTGGTAGGAGAAAGTGACAGATTTTCTAATAAAAAGGACTTGAAGCATGAATACATCTTATGCCCTCAAGAAAATTCTGGCATTTGCGACATTTATTTCATTGACCAATCAAACACATAGATTTGTCGTCCGAAATCTTAATCTTGCACTGTTTAACAGGCAAAAAATTCAAATTCTTCTCCATGAGGAAGAAAAAAAGATGAGTCAAGATGTTTACACCAAAAAATTTACCTATAAAAGAAGTTTCAGAAGGAAAAAAAAAAGTTAACATGGTTTCCCTCCAAACAATTTTGAGTGTGCCTATTGTAATCACATCATTATCAAAAAACATTGAGGACAGGTAGCATGATTTTTAAGCATTTTTTTTTTGCATATTATTAAGACACCATCCACATTCAAAGACCAGGGTTGAAGAGCATACATCATCAAATACAGATATTACTTGTCACAGTCAATCTAAGAAGTAGAAACCATTAGGTGCAGCAGACACCTTTTGGTGGTAACAATTGCAAGATTAATCAGAGACCAGTATTTACTAGATCAGTGTTTTGAAAACCGAGCCTAAGCGCGTGCCGAAGCTCAAGGCGAGGCGAGAGGAGGAGCAGGTTGGCGTTTCATGCATAGCAAGGCGAGGCAACATGGGTAAGGCGCAATTGAGGCGCTGAGGCGAGCGCCTTATTCTAAAGCGACAGGCAAGCACCTTTTGCGCTTCACTTGTATTCCACTCCAACAGCTCATATGGTTTTCTGTGTGGACACCCCCACATGGAATAAAATCTCTCCTACATTATAAAATGACCAAAACGTGGTCCAAAATAGAAAAAAGGATTTAAAAAAAACCCTAGTGGGTGGTGAAGAAGACGATGACACGACTGGAAGAGAAGCCAACACAGTTCTTTGGCTTTCAATTCAACACACAGTACACAGGTTCTCTTCTCTTCTTCTCTTCTCTAGTTTTTCTTTGGTTCTTCTCTCTTCGCCTCTTTTACTTTGCCTCTTTTTTTTTTTCTTTTTTTTTTTTTTGGCTTTATTTTTCTGATCTTCTTCTCTTCTCCTCTTCTTTTCTTCTCTGGTTTCTTCTCCTGCTCTCTGTTTTTTTCTTCATACAATGCAGCCATTGGACCTTTTTTTCATTTTTTTTTGAACCACAAACTAGAAGCTTAGCTGTTTTAAACTTTATGTGGATGATCTTAATACTTAAGATTTTTGGCGGATGTGAATGTGATACTTTATACCTTTTGCTAGATATTATATTTTTAATATACATCATATATCTGGTTTGTTAAAAAGTTTGCCTATTTTATAATTTTGCTTTTCTTCTACTACGTGCACCTCGCTTTGGTGAGGCGAACGCCTCGCACTTAGGCTGTAGGAGCCCTTAAAGCCTTGGTGCACCTGGAGCCTTTCAGAACACTGTAGATAAACTTTGTGAAGAGGAGCCATAATACATGCTACCCATTGACAAGAGTATCACAGATTGTTTATGCTATTTCTTTGTTCTTCTTCTTCTTCCTCTTCTTGACAAGTACCGTTTCAATTTTGTCATTCTCTCCAATCCAAAATTTTATTTGTTATGTTAAATGGATATTAAGTAATTTAATTAAGAGGAAAAGACAAGGCTTTTTCACCACTTAGACCACAAAAAACGTATAACATAACAACTCTTTTTCGAAGATAAGCATGCTACCCATTTAGAACAACAATACAACATGTAGATAGCTTAGAAAAGGAACCAAAAAAAAAAAAAAAAGAAGAAAAAGAAAGAAAGAACGGGGAGCAACCCCATGGAAAATTTATTCCAACCATTTATAGATCATAAATTACTATTTAAGGAAGATCTGTTTAGGGACTCCCACAAATCATGACAACTCTGATTATCATCCACTCACTTAATTGTTAGGGATATAACATAATAAAAAATATGATTCTATGATAGATGCAAGACTTCAAAGCAGTAGAATATGTTGGTATATATTCAATAGCCTGCATATTTGTAGCATGCAGAATGTATATTTATCAATCTAGCCATCATCCAATAAATATAAGAACTTGACCCAGAAACCACTTTTTACATAGGCGAATGTATCAGATTACCAATATTGCCCGATACAACTGATAACAATTCTAATCATGCCTGGGGTCTCAATTGAAGCCATACATTGAACATCATGCAATCCCCAAATTTTGTTAAGTACTAGGATTTTCTAGGAATAACATTTCATTGAGTTAGTTGGGATGAGTGATTCACCAGCAAAACCAAATGTCAGGGACATTGCCATCATATTCGCTGTCACTTAGATGAACTGTCTACCTATACCCAGCTTCGTAGCTTCAACCACATATATAATCTTATATTTAGGCATATTGTGTGACAACGACCACCTAATGCATTTTTGGGACCTTGGCTAATTCAATGTTGGGACTATTTGATTCATACTTAGTATTTGTTTTGGGATACTTTGCTGCTGCTTAGAAACCAAAGTTAACTTAGTTTAGTAATTTCTATGCTTCATGGACATGAGCTGTATTATGGGTCCAAGGGTCTTATTTTAGTTCAAGTTCTACTATCGGGATCCTTATGGTAAACTTAAAGTTTCCTAATTTAGAGTCTAAATCGTAGTAGCTCTATAAAAACAGTAACTTACTTTCATAATCATTCGATTAATGAAGTTAAGCTTTGATGTGTTTTGAGAAGGACCTTAAGGAATTGAAAGCAAGATCTTAAGTTCCATTCTTCTTCAACAAATCAAGTTATTGTTCACAGCCACACAGCAATCGCTACTTGACTTGCATTAGTCCTGCTTTCAGCCTAGTCTTCATGGAAATAATATTGAATGTTAACCGGCTTAGATTATCCTCCAAGGACTAAATTCACATGCAAACCGTGATTCAGCATTTTTTTTTCAATGCCACCATAAAATGGATATGCTCTCAAACAAAAGCATTCTCATGGTTTACATTTCAAATATAGATCAACTCCGGAATTAGCAACAATAATCATCCATTATGCAGATAAATCATAATGTAAACAAACGATAATATCAATTATTGTACAGCGACAACTCAGGACTATGTTCATCAATGGTCACCAACAAATGAAGAAGAAAACAAAACGAAAAGTTCATTTTTATTTCTATTTATTAACAAGAAAAGTTCAATAAAAGCCTGTAAATATTAGAAGCACATAAACAAAAGGTTCAAAGGCTTAGTTGGGGAAGGGGGGTTTGCTATTGTAAGAAAAAATCATAAAAGATGCAAGATTCTTGTAGTGATTGGGGGGAAGAAAGAAAAGAAAGAAAAAAAAGGATCAGTGACGATATTTCTATATATAAAAAGGTACTTACAGAAACAAAAAAGAGAATGAAGTGACTTAAACTTATTAACCTGTCCTCGCTATCTCTATCTTCTCCTTTTTGCTTCCTCAAATTCTATAATAAATTTAAAAGTTCTGTTTCTCAAATCTTTTCTTTTAACAGAAAAGGTCAATAGAAATTACTATTGTTGGAAATTCATACTAGATGATGAAACAACTCATTTTAATGTTTCGTAGTGTTTCAGAATTTTGGTGCATTTCGTTATGTTTTGGTAGAAACATTGAATTTTGATACTCCACTAATTTTAGGTGTCAGTTGAGACTGACAAATTTCGAAATTTGAAACTAAAAAAAATATTCCTAGATTCACTTCCAATTTTAATCATCCAACATTATTTTCATGCACAAGAATATCACCAAATTCAATGCTAATATCACTTCATATAAAACCCAAGAAGAATAAAGAAAATAACAATAAATAAAATCTGTAAAAACCGTAAGCAGGAAGAAAAAGAGGTGGGCATGGTATCATTCTTACAGCCACTTCAACATAGTCTTTGGGACGTCTGATTTTAAGAAACGAGCCAAAGAATGATCTTCCGTCAAGAGAAAGAGCTGCTGAAGCATCCTCAGGTGTAAGAAATTCCACTAGAGCTTGCCCCTTCTCTTTGTGTATCTGCAGTGAAAAAAGGGTTAGGCATGTCGAATCCCCACAATAGCAAACACATTCAAGAGAATCAAGCCAATTATTTGAAATGTACATATAGAAAAATTAATTAGAAACTTACAATGCAGCTGATGCATGGTAGGGTTCCTTTGACACGGTTAACACCTGAAGGCAGGAGAAAATTATTAAGACATTCCATTACAGCTTTTTCAGAGGCTGAAGCAGGTAAGTTTTCTATGTAAAGCCTCCTCATAGGCCTGGTTGCTTGTGTTAGCTGAATAGAGTCAAAGGCAGCATTTGAAAAAACCCCAGAAAGGGCCCTCACTGTCGTAGAAGAGACAGGAGCCACAGTGGACAACTCATATGTGTTGGCTGTCAAGGCAGTTTGGTTTAAAGACTGCACATTCGGAAGAACAGAACCAGTAGCATTGATGTCTGCTTTGGCAGGTGGGAGATCCCACCCTGCACTTTTTTTCTCTGGAGACCAATGAGGTGGAGGACTTTTCACCACAACCTCGGATCTTCTCTTCCTTGGGGAATAGCCACCAAGCCCACTTGTGGATTCACCATGTCTCTGATAGTGGCTGCTTGAACCATTACTGGATATCTTGTTCCTGTCATCATCAGATTGCTGTCTTCTGGACCTATCTTTAGAAGAATGTGAGAACAGCTCTCCATGTTCCCGCATGTTATACGAAGTACGTTTGTGTGACCTTGGTGAGAGCGAAAGAGACCTTCTACCTTTATCCTTGTCACGCTCTCTACTCCTTGATCGTCTCTTTTTCAACCTTGATTCTTCATTATGGAATTTTGATGGCACCTTCCTTTCCTTTCTGTCTGAAAACTCTAAATCATGTCGTTTCCCTGAAACATGTTTCTTCACAGAATTCTTTTCTCTACTTCTCTCATCATCTTCGTCTCTGCGTTTCCTTTTGATTTCTTTTTCAGATTTTCCTCTACTTCTGTCTGCATGTCTTTCCTTTGCTACCAAATCTCTGGCCCGTCTCTTGTCAGATTCATTTTCCGAATCACCGCCTAACCACTCATCATTTTTCCTCCTGCCATGACCCCGTCTGTCATCCTTGTCTCCCTTAGCTTTATCACCAGCATCCTTGTTCAATGTGGCTTTTGATTTGGTTTTAGAGTCACGGATTTCCTTGTCTTTCCTTTTCACCAATTTGTCTTCACTCATAAAAGTGTTATCTTCTTTCTTTCTGGAACTTACCTTCACAAAATCCTCTGAAGAATGCTTTACAACAACGGATAAAGAATCATTTTTGTTTCTGTAACCTCTGACAGATTCAGAACGATCAAAAACTTTCTCAACAACATCTTTAACCGTTATATTCTCTGCTTCACCAGGCATAGCTTCAACATCTCCAGACTGCTTCTTGTTCTTTCTTCTAAGCATTATCTCATCAAAACTCAAAGGTCTTATCCGAGCAGCAGTTCCCTCGTACTTATCTTGAGAAAGCTCACTCCTGCTTCCATGCCTCTCTTTATGCCGACTCGATCTGCTCATCCTGATAAAATTTCCATTGACATATTGGACAATGAGTTGCAGTACAATATCTTAATGAAGTTTGAAAATCACAAGTTATGGCAGATCTATCATTAAAACCATGATGTTGATAATACATTGCACAAGACATATCACATATTGATGCAGTCCATAAGAAGAGCAAGAATAAAACCAGAATTAAGGAAAGAGACAAGTTTGGAAGTTGGTTTCTTTTAAGCCGAACTCATATGCGATCAATAGGAAACATGCATAATAAAATTTTCAGGCCTAGTATATGCTGTGGAACCAACATAATGGCCCAAGAGGAGAGTAAAATACTGTGTCAAGATGGTGTCTTCCACCCCTGCCCTGACCATAAGGCACTTCTCCCTCAACACAGAAATTAATTACATGTGTATTTCATGATTGAATCATTTCCTCAAACAAGAAGTAAACATGTTGCATACTTAACCTATGTATTCATCATACAAGGAAAAAATTTACATAAGAATAAATTTGCAATCATCGATTCACATATTTTGCGCACATGAAAAAACAAAAACAAAAAAACAAAAACAAAAAAAACACAAAAACAGATAAATATTTAAAGGGAGGCTTATAACAGAATAAACATTTTAAGAAGCAAAGCATAGGAACTTTTTTTTAAATAAAAATAATAAAAAAAGAGGGACACACAACATTTTAGAAGGACTAGAGTTGAAGAACTATTTGAAAAATATAGGTAACTATAAATTTTTAAAAAAAAATTGAGAGGCCATGCACATCCTATACATGTGCTGGCTCCACCAGTGCTTAGTAATCTTTTATTATGATTATTTAGGTAAAGTCTTAATCTGGTTATTTTTCTATATGATTCATTAAATTTTATAGCTCAAGGAAAATTTTAGTAATTTTCTAGATATGAATAGTAGGTGTCACCCATGAGTAGCCACATATGGGTCGAGCTATGTAATTGAGATTTTATTTAGGGCGGTGCAAATAATGTCAAAATAATTAGAATCCTAATGCAGTTTTCAGTTATTATCAAACAGTTCTATACATTTTTTACACATACATCGAGACTAATGACCATCTATTGGGCAGTCATTAGCATTTCACTATATTTATTAAAATAATAGCTCAGGTGTACTTTAGTATGCTAAGAAGCACAAATACTTCTAAGAAGAAGACACTCTCAAGCACGTAGTGTACATAATTAAAAATTAATTTCGGACACGTGTCCAACATTTCGCGACGTGTCCATCAATTCTTGACCATGTCTGTAACTAAAAAATAAACATAAGACCGACACTTTAAAGACATTTGCTAAGATATTAATGACATTAAAAATATGTTCTTATGAATAATCCTAAAAAAGTTTCACATAAAATTAAATGTTTGTGAAGTCAATAACCTTTGGATGCTTAGGTTGTAAAGGTAACAAAATGTGCTCCTTAGGTATGGAACACACCACACCACATACATTTGCCTCGATCTGAGATAGACTCCTTATGAACATCTCTCTCTCTCTAAGACCGTCCAAGGTAAGTCCCCTAAAGTAGGATGGGACGAGTACCTTGACAAAATCTTAACTCTAGCCGCTAAGCCACATGACCATAGAGGTCCCACACAAGGGTCATGGGTTAGGGCTCAAATCCCTCATGGCCGCAACACCAACTTGAACTCCTTATGACCTATACCCTCCTAGTCTAACATGACAGCATCAAGTAGACAGCACACATGAAATGAAACTAATGAATAGAAATTCACAACAAAATTTTACTAGACATCCATACATGAAGTATATGGGAAAAAGAAAAATGGGGGGGGTGGGGGGGGCGCATCAATCACAAAATTTAACAAAAATCTATCATTATATTGCAAAAACCTAACAAGATAATATCAATGTAGCCATCTCTAACCACATTCCAGAACCCAAAATCATTTTATCAATAGAAATGCTGAAAATTATTAACCCACAAATTCAAACAAACACAATCATAATAGATGTGTACACAACTAATCCAATTGAACCAATCAAATTAGAAAGAAAAAAAAAAAAAAAGGAAAAAATAAGATTTTTTTATGCTTTAAAACATAACATACAACTGCTTATACACATGTATTATGCGAATTTATACATAGATATAACTGTGTATATAACAATATTGCAGCTGTTTGAATTCAAAAAGGTGCAGAAGAAACTTGCAGAGAGCGATGTTTGCGGGTAAGTTATCGGAGAAGAGGATATCGCCGGAACGTCGCCGGAGAAGTAAAGCAGACAGAGCAGTGTGCAATGGATAGAGGAGAGAACTCGGAGATGAATCAATGAACTCGTTGTCGCGAAGACTGAGAACCCTAAAATGCAACGACGGTATTATCTGCATGTGAATTTACTTATTTACCCCTCTTGACTTTAGCAATTGACACGTTGGCTTTGAACCCGTTTGTGCTGGCAAAATTGGGAATTTCCTTACTATACGTATCTTTAATTGTCATATAATTTTTTTTAGTTACGATATTATTTTGATATGTTTATGTATCATGTAATATTTGGTTATGCTTTTTTTTATTTGTGACTAAAAAAATATGAAATTATGTTATATTTTTTTCTTTAGTTGTAAGCAGGGATAGGATTAAGAAATTAAATCAGAATGAGCACTTATTGATCACAACTTAATTTTTTTTTTCTATAACAAACAATAAAAAGATAATAATAATTTTTGAATTAATATTAAAAAACTTAAATAAATTATTACAAAAGTATTTCACATAAAGGTTTACAATTAAGTTCGAGTAAAATCGAAAACAAAATATTGCATATAACTAGTGTATCATGGATAATGTAAAAAAATCATATATTTAAGTCTTAAAATAAATTATATAATGGTAAAATAAATCAATTTTTTATAAAATTTGAGTAAAAATTTCTCATAATAGTAATATCAAATCATTATTAACATACGGTATCACCAATCAATAGTAAAGTAACATATGAAGTGTGAACTCTACATGCAAATATAACTAATATTCTAGTAATTTTTACATATATATAGTGAGATGAATTTTTATACCTAAAAATATAATTTGTTATAATCACTTCATTTTTAATAAAAAAATCACTATTGTTTTCATAAATTTAAAAATGTCCTTAACATTTTATTCTAAATATTATTTTTGTTTAAATTTTTTTTTATATACATATGTTAAAATAAAAAATAAAATAAAAATCCAGATTTAATGACCCCTAGCATGGCACATAATTAGTTATAAATGTATATGATACATAGTCTTTTCTGAAAAATATATTGTGTAACTATGATGTATCAACCCTGAGGATTGTCCTAAATAATTGGTGAGTGTGCTTCCCAAACAATTGTTCAAGATTCAACCATTGGGCTTGGCCACAAGAAATAATTTTTTTTTGAATTCTCTAATTCTGACATGAATGACCTATCTTTAACAGGACCAAGGAAAGAATTAATCGAGGTACGTACAAACTGATCTAAAACCAAAAAATTAAAAATAACAACAACTGTGATGCATCCATCATATTCTCATCAACCAATAAAAGGCCGCAAATAAAATTATATGGGAAGCCATATCTCTTACTAATTCAATAATGTTGTGAATGGTGATTCTTATTATGAATTGTGATCACTCATTTAATGTATAGTATCACCTATACATCTAATATTTATTATTCAATTCTTGTTACTTTTTAATCAATGGCAATTTCTTATCAATAGCTCTATCAGAAAATTATAAAGAAAAATAAATTATTAGAACATTAATAGCATCACTTTAATAAGATAGTCAATTATTTTTATTTTTTACTCATTGACGTAATCACCTTTTGCATTTAAAAATTCATTATTGCATGACATATTTAGTAAGATTTTTGTTTTTTTTTAAATTGTGGTTTCTATAATGTTTTTCTTCTAAGATTGAAAAGTATGTATAAATTTGATTATTATTTTTAACTGTACTAAAGGTTGTTTTGGGACTATCTAAAAATAAAAATAAAAAATTGTTTTGGGAAGTAGATTTTTTTAGTAATTTTTTGTAACTTTTTACAAAATAAAAAAAATAATTGATTTTTGTGAAAACTCACATTTTGTTATTCTTAGAAGAAAATAAATAAATAAATAAATAATAACAATAATAATTTTGTGGGTGTTTAATATTTGTTATTTATAAATGATTTTATTAAGGATTTATTTTAGAATTAGAAAGTTAACGTCCAGATAGCCTAAGGAGGTGGAATTGATTAGTTAAATCAGTTTAATTTTAAGTATTAGACTCTATGAAAGTGTAATTAAATATTTGATTCAGTTTAATAAAACTAAGGTTTGATTAATTAGGTCCTAATTGGAGTTGATTAAGTCATGAGGATTGAGGATTGTGGTTATTATAAATTAAATTTAATTATGATGTGCCCAATTTGAATATGTAAATTAATTGACGGAAATTTGGAGTTCGATCAGAAATTGAAGGCCTGAATGATTTGGGAAATCAAAATTGATGATGGCAATAAGTTCGATTTATTATTTGGAGCCTTTTGAGAGTCTGATTAAAAATCTGATTTGTACCGATAAATTTAAATATAATTAATTGGACCATAATGGAAGTCAATTGGACTAATTAAATTATATAGGATTTGAGATTAGTTACAATTAACTAATTTTATGCTAATCAAAATTTATTAAGATTAAGTGGTGTCTAATTAAATTAATTCTGAACAAAATTTAATTATGGACTAAATTAGAATTGAAGGCATAAGTGTGTGTGGGTGTACTGAGCGTTGGTGTGTGTGTGTGCATGTGAAGGTTGTGCTGGAGCTCTTGGAGTTGTGCACTTGTGTGTTGTGGTGTCATGAAACTAGTGTGTGTGTGTATATGTAAAGTGTGGGCAGCAAGTGTCCCACTAAATGAAAAGAATAAATTATTAATAAGTGAAATCAAGAAGAGTTGGTAACTTAAGGCTACTTAAGGCTTTTGGTCAATCTGTTCGGCTGGAACAAAAAATCCAAGAGAGTGAGAGAGAGTTTTGAAGCTCATTCCATGTTTTTGCTAGAAGGAATTGATGGAAAGCTAGGGATTAAAGATGAAGGAAGATCTTGAAGACTAATAGGTAAGAAACCCTAACCCATTTTTTTTAGACAATCTCTTCAAGACCTAAATTTATGAGGTAATTGAGTTTAAATACATGTAATATGAGGGAATCAAGGAAAAGAATGTTGAAGATTTGAGTTAAGTTTAATAATTAAGAAATTGATATTGTGATTTAATATTTGGGTTTGATTTTCTTCAATCTTCACATATTTGAAGTTTATCATTGCATGCATGGTAAATTTTCAAGATTTTATGAGCTTGAGATTAAATTGTGATATAAATTAAGAAGACAAATTATAAATTGAGCTTGATAATGTAAAATTGGTTGGATTTGATAAGTGTTTTATACATGCATCATAGATGTTATTTGGCCCTTTAAATCTGTAAAGTTGTATGAATTTTTAAAAAATTTTATACTCAAAATTTGAAGATGATTTATTCTACAAAGTTGTTGATAATGATGTCTAGTTCATTCACAAAATTTTTCAACAATTATTGAGTTTTGTACGAATTTATACAGATTTTAAACCAAATCTGGAGCTATAGACAGATTTTATTATGTGTTTGAAAACTCATTAAAAACTTTATATTAAACCAAACTTGATAATTTATAAGAAAAAAATGAAATTTGAAAAGTCTAGTTTCATAATAAAATTTTATATCATGGAATTGATTTATAAATTTAAGTATGGAATTAATTTAAGAAAATGTGATAAATCTGTGTTATAAACACTCTTGGAAATTTTAAGAATTATTTGTAATTTATTTTTGGAAACTTCTTTATGAAAAATGACCATAACGTGTTTATTGAGTATTCTGTAGAGTTATATGAATTTTAGAGTTGTATAAGTAATTTATTTATAATTTCATTTGCAAGATATACATTCTGAAAATTTTGGCAAATTAAGGAGGAATCAAAAATAATCTCTTCAATTGTTTCTTTGGACTAAAATTTAATATGGTGCTAATCTAATCTTGTAGAAAAAAAAATCCATGCACGTGTGTGATTATGATTTATTTCTTCTTTTTGGTATCTACATCATTATTTTATGCCATGGTTTAAATAAAGGAAAATGTTTGAGGGCCATAATTTTTGTGGCCACAATGGCTCAAAACTGTCAAAACGACGTCGTTTTGGGTGCAAAACATGCAAAAACGACATCGTTTTGGTAATTTTAAGCCATTATGGCCACAAAAATTGTGGCCCTCTAGCATTGTTGTTAAATAAATTGTTTATTTAATTTTTGTACATTGTTTACTATTAAGTGACATGTGTAATATTTTACGTTGGGAATTTTAATGAGTTGGTAAACCATTAATTGTGATTAAAAATTGGAATTATTGGTGATTAATATCAAAAATTAACTGAAATGATTAACGGCATACACAAAGTTAACAATTGACGGTCAATACCGGTTGTTCAGGGTGAGCCCTGGTTTTGAGAATTCGCGGTTATTCAGGGTGAGCCCTGGTTTTAAGAATTCTCGTGTAAATTGTGTCGCGAAATCCTAAGATGGCACGTGACTTATTTGAACCCTTTTCGGTATTCGGTTTTGGAATAAGGATGGATGTGCAGGTGGCACACAGGGAGGTTACGTACGACTCGCGCATCGCTTAGAGGCACTACGGATGCCACTACTTGGGTATATAACTCCGGACGTGGGCATCCCTGGTAGTTACGATTCGTAACACTTGAATATTTAACCAAGGGAGGGTTTCAAATTAACCGTTGCCATGCTTAGTGATTGGTAAGTTAAATCTCTTTGGTGAGATTTCGAGTGTCACCTAATTTATTAAAATTATTGAAATTATTCTAATGGTTGTAATTTATGTTCACAATTATATTGTTATCTCATGTTTAGAACCTCATTATTTTTCTCTTAAAAATAATAGTAGGTTGGTTATGTTTTCTTATTGTATTACAAAACTCATGATATATATTCTGGTTGCCCTGGCGTTTTATGCCAGGTTTTGGCACGGAAATAATTGAAGCTGAAATGGAGTTGACGCTAACGTAGAGCCTTGGCTGACTTGAAATCATGACTAAAGTTGAATAACTTTATCATCCTATATATTAACTATTAAGGACCTTATAATTTCATTTATGTTGTAATTGGATAATTTTAAGTTTTTTTTTTTATTTATTTGAACATTTAGTTATGTACGAGAGTTGGAATGCCCTATTAGGATGTCAACTTTTTAGTTTATTAAGTCATTTTGTTTATTTAATTTTCCTTGATGTTCCAAAAAAAATTTGGGGTGTCACAATTTTTTTTTTTTATAATGACTTTCTAGTTAAATTAGCATGTTGCCAAAATATGCCCAAATCAATTTGTAAATTTTAAAATTAGTTATTTATTTCCTAAATTTACAGATTCAATTTGTTAAAATCCAAAATTTTTGAATAAAATTCCACATATACTCTAATTTTCTTTTGTCTATAAAATTCCACCAGAATTTATTAAGATTACTAAAAAACACACTACTAATAGCTCTAATAAGTTGAAAAATCTAAAAAAAAAAAGAAAAAAAAAAGAAGAAGAAGAAACAACCATCACATCAAAGGGGGAGCTAGCTTATTAGTGCTCCCCCGAGTACTCCATTTTTAATGCTCCCAAGCATTAATCAAAATTCCCCATATACTCTTGAAATTGCACAAACGTGTGAAAAATTCAATTTGTTCAATTTGTTAACATTTTTGTCAAATTTGTCAAATTTAATATACCTTTTTTTTTCCGAACATCCGTATAGTTGGTGTAACTTCCCCAAAAATAAAAGTAGAATTCACATTTTCTCTTTCAATATGTATATATATGTATATGATGAAAGAATTAAACAAGAAAAGGGAAAAGTTGTAAATTTATGCAAGTAGTAAAATGATTCCCTTATGAACTGAGAACTGATTACAAAAAGCGTGAGAAGTTTTGGAGGAATTGGCTAATCTTTGTCCTTGTAATGCCAAACTTGGTCTTTATTCTAAGCATGAGAAGCATTAGAGGAAGTGGTTAATCTTTGTCACTTTTCATCAAATTAAATTTGATGAAATATGCTCACTTTTTCTATTCCAACACTAGCTTCGAATCCATATCAAATGAAGGAAAAATAAAAAAATTTATCAAATAAAAAGAACCTTTCATCTTTCATTAAATTTAATTTCTTATCATTAGGCCAGATATCCACTTAAGAACAACTTTGCCAGCCTTTTATATTGATGTTCGGACAACCTCTAAGACATTCGCCTTAACATCCTCTCGAACAAATGGGAATGTGAAAAAATATTGTGAAAATTCTAATTCTAGTATTGGAGTGAATGGATATGAAATCAAATTTTTTATCAAAATTTTACTCAAATTTAATAAAATTTTTGATTTAACACTGGAGATGCTCTAATACCAAAATTGGCCTTTATTCAATTAATGGGGCTTTTCCTCATGACAACTTTTTCCCCAAACCTTAAAACCAAAGTTCAAGCAAATGCCTAACCAAACGAAATACAAAATGTGTTTCACTTCATTAAAAAAAATTTAAAAATCCACTACACAAAATTTATTCATGACAAATATGAAGATATATACTTGAAAGGGAGAACGCAACCAACCACTCAAATTTACAATTGACATCTTTAGCTAACATATGCACAGACACTCACCCTTCAAGCATGTACAATAATATATCTCATATCAATTTCCAATAATCCAAATCTCAAACACAGCACACCCCTAATTCAAGAAGACAACAATAGATCTCATATCGTTGGCAATTTCACTGCATGCTTAGTTCACAGCTGCATATATTGGGCTCGAAACTGTAATTGGCCTCCGTCCCTGTTCTCTGTTTAAGGAAATCACGGAAGTCATTCTCCACTAATGAAATATTAAGCTGCAACAGAAAATAAAAAAGCTTTTTATTCATGGCAATCATAAATACTCAATGAATTTCTCGTTTTTGAACTACGAAAGCAAACTTTGAAACAATAAGCAAAGTTTTTAACCCCTTTTCACCACAAGTGGAAAAATGACACCCTCTTGTAATAGAAAAACATTAACACGAGAAAATATCAAGGTATGAATTCCACAATCATTCTTTCAAACACCTCTTTGCTACCCCCATCTGGATAGTCAGACATATATCATCAAGTTTGCAAAGGACTATTCAGTAGTATTGGTTTCCAGTATCAAAACCAATTTACAATATTTCCAAAAGCTTTATATTACTTGATTATATAATGAAAGAAGAGAAGCTTGACACAAACTCTAGCTAGTCCACTCAGTTTTGTATGGCCAAATTTATGCAATTATATGTAAATACTTTGTATACCATATAAAATAATAATAATAATCAATTTTAAAAAATAAACATAAAAACTGCAGAGACAGCAAGTGGAAAATAACCTGAAGGAAATTAAATAATGAAATTAATGAGATTTTCAATGCATATGTAATTTAAAGTCAAATGAAGGTAGTATTTTATGTTTCATCTCCACTGATCTACAGTTCCATGTACTACATTTGATTTAAGTCTATCAGCACTTAAAGCCAAACATTGCCGTTTCAAGGCTCTTCAGCTTTGCCAAGATGGACTGAAAATTAAAATTCTATTCAACTTCCCACCACTTGTGTATTTCTGATGTAGTGTGCAGGACAATAGGAGCTGGTGGGGAAAATAACATACTACAATCTGAAATAATAAACAGGCCATTAGATATTGACATTAAGGACATTCCAATGTCCATGCCTTCAAAATCATATGAAGATAGTATTTTTGATGTTTCTTCTCCATTGATCTACAGTGCCACGTAGTATAAGAAACTAAGAACAATAAGTAGAGAGAGATTTGATTTAAGTCCATTAGCATTCAAAACCAATCATTGCCATACGGCTCTTCAGCTTTGCCAAGATGGACTGAATAAATTAAAATTTTATTCAACTTCCCACCAAATTAAGATAATATTTTTGATGTTTCTTCTCCATTGATCTACAGTTCCACGTAGTATAAGAAACTAAGAACAATAAGTAGAGAGAGATTTGATTTAAGTCCATTAGCATTCAAAACCAATCATTGCCATACGGCTCTTCAGCTTTGCCAAGATGGACTGAATAAATTAAAATTTTATTCAACTTCCCACCAAATATGTATTTCTAATGTAGGATGTTATGCAAGTGAGGAAAATAACCTACTACAATCTGAAATAAACAGGCTATTAGATACTAACATTTAATGAGATTCCAACGACCATGTCTTCAAAATCATATTAAGGTAGTATTTTTTATGTTTCATCTCCACTGATCTACAGTTCCATATACTATGAGAAACTAAGAAAAGTTAGAGAGAGATTTAATTTAAGTCCATTAGCATTCAAAGCCAAGCATTGCCGGTTCACGACTCTTGAGCTTTGCCAAGATGGACTGAAGACATTTAAAAAAATCATTCATCTTCACACCACTGATGGATTTGTCAAAAGTAATGTGGAAAGGCAGCATCTTTAGTCCACCAAAAGAAAAAGATTGAGACCCCTAAAAAGCTTTTCCTAATTTACCCACAACGACATCAACTTTTGTTTTGTCACAAACTCAATTAGGTAAGGCCCAACTACCTTTCCATGTCATTGTGGGCTCGTAGCATTCCTCATCCACCAGAATATAAAGCTAAACATGGCCAATCAAAGCTCTTAATACCCACGAGTAAGAAAATAAGAGCTCAATGGTGCTTTTGTTATGGACAATATAGTTTTCCCTTTTAGATGAAAATATTTTCAAATCTATGTACACCAAACAATAATTTATAATAAAACAAGCAAGGAATGCATAAATGCAAAATAGATATGTGATTATTCTCATAAATAGAAAAAGAAAAAGAGAACAAATCTCCAATCTAGACAATTACTACCATACACTTGAGACATTTATCCTACTACATAAGCACTCCCCCACTAATGGTGTGTTGGTTGGGGGATTTGGGGATGGATTTGGAAAGGGAAAGGGAAGAGGTGTGTGAAACTATGTGAAATATAGGCATGATTTATTTACATTTCACCTACCTTTTCCATTTCCCTTTCCAAATCTCCCTCCAAATCCCCCAACCAAACACAACATAAAAGAAACTTGTCCTCAAGTTTATCAAAATTAGAATTTTGATTCAGGATTTGACAATTACGTTCACATATCCAAGTGCAACAAAGTTCACCCTAATAAATTATCACAAACAGTCATATTAAGAAATATATACCATGTATAAACTTTTGAGTCGTATATATGAGAAATTCTAATATATACTCTCTTAACGTACTATATGTACTGTTAGTTATGTCATTTTTTTCATTATGACTCTGAACTTATAAATCTATTTCATTTTCTTTTTTTAGTTACAAAGGTGCATATGGTACGCACCACACCTTGCCTTTTGAAAGGTGTGCCCCATAGTGTTTCCCCATATATATATATATATAGAGAGAGAGAGAGAGAGAGTTGGTTCTAGGGTTTGGTTCACTAAACCAATAACAAAACCAACCTAGTCGATTTGGCTATTTTTGATAGTTTCATGTCCCCTCTCCTTTGACCAGCAACTCCACTTTTTTACAAGAAGTCCAGAACAGGGAGGAGAGACAATTGATCTGAGTCCATTAGCATTCAAAGCTCAACATTGCCTATCAAAAGCTCTTCAGCTTTGCCAAGATGGACTGGATTCTTACAAATGGATAACTGGTACAGCTAAAAAAAACAAGGAAAAATAAACAATTTTTTGTTCTAGAAGTCAATGTTTGTTGTACTTCAGTGTGAAAAATGCACAAAAAGATTAAAACCCACTAATTTCTAAAGACATATTCCTAAAATCAATCTAAGAATGCAAGACATTACACACATATTTGATCTGCACAAGAATCTGGAAGCAGAAAGAGAGCATCAGATAAGCCTGAGAACACAAAATCAATTATAAACATGGACATTATACAGTGTCCAAGAGACATAAAAATCATGAATTGGGGCAGCTGAATTGAAGACCTTCAAAGATTATTCAAGGTATGCAGTGAAACTTAGAAACATTTCGAACAAGAATAGCAAAAGGGTGAAACATCATACACTGTATCTTCTTCTTTGAAACCTCAATGAAGAACCCTAAAGAAAAAATTCATGTATTTGTTGCGCAGCGGATTGTGTATGCATGTAAGGACGTATTTATAGCTGAGGAACTAGGGTTTTGAGGACAGGAGGTTTTTTGTTTTTTTTGTGTTTTTTTTTTCTCTCAGTGGGCTTTCTTGGTTTAAAAAAAAAAAATGTATTTTTTTATTTTTATTGAGAGTTCTTATTTACACACCATAACACATTGTTTTGGATGGAAAGCTTTGGCGAAAAAACGAAAAGAAATCGTTTGAATAGAAATTGTCTTCACTTGTTTAGATCGTTAAATAAATAAAAAAATAGTGATAAATGATAAGAGATTGTGAGAAAAGATTTTCACCAAATTTATGTTTTGTTTCTCACCAAAAGTGGTGAAATTTGGTGGAAAGGGAATTGGATTTAATAAAAGTTTTTAAAATATCAAAATTACTCTTTTGAAAAAATACAATTTATTAATACAAAAGGTTATTTTGATAAAATAAAATACAACATTTTTCTTTCTTTTCTCTTATTTGCTCTATTCAAATAAGATAGGTAAAAAAATACATTTTTTGTAAAAAAAAATTTATTCATCCAAATATAATAGTGAGAAATCGTAATTAAAATTTTTTTCTCACCTAAGTGAGAAATCACAATTATTTATTTTCCTCCTTCACTTTACGATCCAAACGGAATGTAAATTTCTCACTATATTCATATTATGCATTATTTTGTAGAAAATGGGTAAAATAAGATAATTTATTATGTAAAAAAATAAATATATAATTGGAGACCTATTTCTTAAGACACCTATTTTTTTATTATTATTATTTAAGATAGTGCCTAATTTTTAAATTTGATTTTTTTTTTCTTTGAATACTACAATTAATACCACACCTCCACTCTCCATCAGTGCATTCATAACTGATATTACTAGTGAAATTCATTAAATTAATAAAATAGTGATACATGAGATAATTGCCGTATAAAAAGATGATAAATATAATATTATTGAAGTTATTTACTTTCCGTTATACATGAGATAATTGCCGACTTGGGATCATTTAAGAGGCTCGTTGCAACGATATCAGACACATTGCAATTTGCAAAGACTGTAACGCTGTGTTTAGTTGGGAGATTTGAGGAGGAAATTAGAAAAAGAAACGGAAAAATTAGGTGAAATGTGAATAAAATATACCTACATTTCACCTAGTTTCACACATCTTTTTCCTTTTCCTTTCCAAATCCATACCCAAATCCTCCAACCAAACACAATATAAGTGGCCAAGTACAGAAATGATTTATCATGAGCAACTTGATCAATCCATTATAAAAAAGTATGTACACACATGTATGAAGTTCAAAAGGTTCTTAACAAGGTAAAAATAGTAGCGCACAAACTAACAGATCTGTGCTGAACATTATTTCAAGAGGCCTTAAGAGGATACAAACAGTCATTACATCAATACAAGTTGAAAAGAACAGGTTGTTCATGTACTAGCTGATGAAACATCCCAAACTAGCCGAAGAGTGATATTCTTCTTAATTTCCTTGCAGCCTTGATCTTGATACCATATGTTCAGTTTTCTACACACACACAGATCAATGCAAAGTCAATATGAAATTCAAGATAGTAATGTAAGAAGAAACGCCACAAAAACATTGAGAGTCCACATGAAGATTGTAGGTTGGAATGATGATGGTAACAGGACCAAATTTCTGGGATAGTTGTCCAAAGCATCCATTGTTTACATATATGGCATTATGACAAAGATATACCACTACCATAACAATACCAAAAAGCTAGTATCAAACTTCAATTTTCTTCAACCAAAATTTTGAGGGCATTGAGTTTTCACCCACAATGCATGTCTTTCAAGCAATTCTCCTCCCTATAGTTGGACAAATTTATAGGGTTGATTGCCTGGCCTAGAGCAGGAACCTCGAAGTAAAAAAACAGAGAAACTAACTGGTGCAAAGAGTTAAAAATCTACAACATATCAATTGGTTGTCTTAAAAGGTTCTCAAAAAACCCCTATAATTTGGACTTATTTTCACACATTTGAGGGTTAGAACTGGGAAGATTTTTCATAGATGTACGAAGTGGAGAGCTGTCAGATAAATAAAAAGACTAACAGACCACCTTTCCCGTGTCTATTGGTACAATGCGGTTCTGCATATTGTTTCTATTGTAGGACCTTTTGGGAGAACACGGAGGCACCCTATGAAGAGATCTTGGCAGTTCCCCCTTTTGGGAGTCCAATTTTGTTTACTCATTTGACAAAGCGAGAATAAAACACAACTTATGATTGGCCCAAAAAAATGGGATCCACAATTTTGGATGGGTTTTGGATGAGAGCTTATGTTTGGTTCACATTCTTTGTCAGTGTGAACAAAACCATTTTCTCCTTTTGGTGAGGCTTAAAAAGGCACTCCACTCCCTGCAATAGAATGGGGCCATCGCTGCAGTGCAGGCTGTCTCTATAGCAGATATCACAGTTTGAACCATGGCGGCATCCCAAGTTGCATTACATACAGTAGGCTCAAATAATCAGCCCTAGAAAAAGTTTTCTAGGGGAAAAAAAGAAAAAGAAACAGACAAATGAGAAGCTGAAGAAATAAATATTTGCAAGACGTATGATGACAGTCAGCCACCTCCAATCACAGAAAGAAAATTAGCGCATTCCTGTTGATGACAGTGTAGCAACATAAGTAACTAACCTGCTCAGTGTACGGCAAATACTTGCCATCGAATGTCAGAACAACACGATCCTTCCCATCCACACCTTTAACTTTGTCAACCGAGCAGTAGAAATCTATAGCTGACATGCTAAAAATCCATGAAGACAATTTTGAAAAGAAAGTGCAACTATGTTAGTATTTAACAACTACCAAATAAAATTGTTATCAAGTTACAAGAAGGTTCAAGTTCTTTATGAAGGAGAAGGCAGCAAAAGAAAGCTTTTCCCCTCTAATTTGTAAAATATGACATTTAAAAACACGTATAGAGATTACATGTTGAGTTCATAGTTTCTGCACAAGAAATCTAAGTAGGATTCATCCTGAACTGAGACATACTCTCAAGGGAAACCATTTAAAAAACAGAAATTTAGAAAATGAGATTCAAATAATAACTTACATGCCATCACCAAATTCCTCGTTGATGATTTCCTTGATGCTCTCACCAAAATGCATAATTGCTTCATTCAGTCTATAAAATTCATGCAAGAAAAAACAAAAGTAGCATTTAAAATTCATGGGGGCAGTATTCAAAATAAATTCATGTACAAGCATATTGCAAGAAATCAGTACCACATAAAACCAATTATATAATTCAATAGAACATCCGTTACTGAGAATAACTATGCACCATCATTTTATTTTGTTTTCTTTCAAATTCAAATCATCATTAATTTTCTGGTTATTTTGAAGAATGCTACAGGAAGACTATTCTAGATGTTTGAAGTTGTCAGTTTTGTTAGAATAGTAGAGAGAGAAAGAAAATAATATGCATTATATTGAATGTATTCTATACAATAGAAGGTCTGCATATATAGGCTAATAAAGAGTATCCTACTAAGAACCTAACTATGAAAAAGAATATTTTACTAGGAACCTAACTATGACCATTCCTAAATATATCTAGGAAATCAATACCTAATATATCTAGGAATACCACATATACATTAGCATCCTCCCTCAAACTCAAGGAGGATAAACATCTTGAGTTTGGAGAGAGAAACTAAAACATGAAATAAAATTAAATAAAATAAAAGGTAAATAGATTGCAAAATTCGAACGGGAACGCAAGGGCGCTTGAAATAGATCAAAGGCCAGAACTAAAGCTGGGAGACAGTTTATGGTCGTGTCGGACCATTGTAGGAGCTACCTGGAATCAATGTCGGGACAGTTTAAAGGGGTCATGCCGAACCGATGTAGGAGCTAACCGGAATCAGTGTCGAGACAGTTTAAAGGGGTCATGTCGGACCGATATAGAAAACTAAATGTTGAACCAACAAGTGTGGCACATACATAATTTATGACGTAATGCTGAACGATGATGGCAACAGATAACTGAGTGTGTCAAGAGGTGGCTTGGATTGTGCGCCAGGGGGCGACTTTGGTGGTGCGCCAAGGAGACGTCCTAGAGAGTGTGCCAAAAGGAGACAGCTTAGGTAGTGCGCCAAAGGACGACATAACTTATGACGTGGTGTTAAACGATGATGGCAACAAATAACTGAGTGTGCCAGAAAGTGGCTTGGATTGTGCGCCAGGGGGCGACTTTGGTAGTGCACCATGGAGACATCTTAGAGAGTGTGCCAAAAGGAGGCAGCTTAGAGAGTGTGCCAAAAAGAGACAGCTTAGGTAATGTGTCAATGGGGCGGCTTAGAGAGTGCTGTTGGCACATAAATTTTAACTAAATTTATGACACGTATGGAGCATATGATAGGAAGGTTGCAGGTAATCACTTCTTAAAAAAGATCAATATGATCCGTTGAAGTACATAAACAAAACGACGTTGTATCTCAACAATGACACGTGGAGCCTACGAAAGATGACACCTGTAGAGCCTACAGCAAGGACACCACACAGGATGAAATCCCAAAGATCAATCCGGTTAATCAAATATACGATTAACCAGATAGCGCTATTATTCAAAATTCAAATGGCTAATCAAATATACGATTGATTAGATAGCGTCATTATTTCAAAATGCAAATGGCGCTATCATTCAATTTGAAATTCAAATTGAAAATGAAGCATTCCTATCACTTGATGGCCCTCCATAAATATGAGGATCATCACACAAGACGGGGGATTGGAGAAAAATCAAAGTGAAAAGATCAGAGAGAGAGATAAATTGAGAGTTAAAGAAATCGTTACAAGAAAGAAGAAGAGAAGCCTAGAGAATCAGAGAGCTCAAGCTAATGGCGATGAATAGGTAAAGGGTTCCAAACCCAAAAAAAATTGTATTTTGTATTCGAGGGTTCAAAACCCATAACTATTTCAATAAAATGTTTATTTTTCTTAAATTGTCTTTTGTTGTTTATTTTGTTCTTCATTAATCGGAGGTTTCATTTGTATAAAATGTGTAATTAACGATCTGAAATACAGATCGAAAATAAGAACCTGCTATTCAAATAATCAACACTGTTTAGTCCAAAAAACTAAACAGTGGACATTTGTAACATAAATTTTGAAATGTGTTGAAACACTTCATGTTTTAAAATTTGTGTCTACAAGTGCGCCAAAGGAGGCAGCTTAGATGGTGTGCCAATAAGACGGCTTAGAAAGTTTGTATGATGTATAACCATGTTCACCATGACATAAATATAATACTCCCCTCAAGCTCAATTAGGTTTGAAGATAGAAACCTATGTGAGGTTGATGCAGAAGGAAAGACAGAGTGGAGCAGAAGCACAAAAAAATTAACAAGTTTGATACTTGAAGTTGCATTTATTTCAATATAAAAGATGATTTTGTCCATATCCATTCCAAAATTCAAAGTACCAGTTCTGAAATTTGGTGTAGAGGCTGAAATTACCCAAGCACGATTATAAAAGTAATACTTCTTGTAGTAAAATTGACACTTCTAAAATGTTAAAAAGCTACTAAGCTTCCTCATTCTCATTCTGTATGCAAATCAGGGTCAAATTCTGTTAGTACAGTGTCATTCTACAAAAAAAAAATAATAATAAAAACAAAAAAATCATTAACATATGATTTCACTTTTCGGCATCACAATACAAGATTTTTGCCTCACCCAACCGTTCCAATATAAATAACAAAGAAAGAAAGAAACAGTAAAACCCACTTAATCATTTGACTACATACCTGAATCTCAATTCACATAAAAGCACCCACATAAAAAATATGTTCAAGAAAACAAGTAAACTACCTCATTTCCCTTCTGTGTGCACAGGACTCTCAAATTGTTACTATCACAGTATCACTCTACAGTAAATTACCATCAACATGTAAATTAATTTTTAAGGCTATGTTAGGATCATTAGATTTGAGTAGGGATTCAGAGAGAAAAAGGAAGGGTCTTAAAAATTACTTCTCCCTCCACAAATCCCTAATAAAATCTATGATCCAAACACAAAGCCTCATCCAAACCACACCCCCCCAAAAAAAAAAATCTCTTTTCAAAAACCAGCTTACCCAATTAACAAACAACAAAGATGACTTCAAATAGAAGCACCCAGATGCCCAAGTTTCCCAATTACAAGACTACTAATAATCACAAAGCCTCATCCAAACCTCCAAAAAATCAACTTACCCATTAAACAAACAACATGAATGAATTCAAATACAAGTACCCAGATGAAGAATTCTTGAAGAAATCAAGGTACCTGTAAACGGTAGGATCTTGGATCAAATTGGGGTCATAGGACCTCAGGGGGGGTCGCATCATCTCTTGCAGGAGATCCTCGGGAAGCTCAGGCAAGGCTGAGCGTAGCTTGGGGGCAGTATCGGGGTTGAGTTGGGCTTGGCGTCGAAAGAGCTGGGCAACGTAGACGTTGGTGAGGCCGGTCTCCGCAGCAATCTGGCCGTAGGACTTGCCGCAGTTGCGCTTCACGGCCTGCAAAGAGTTCACCGTGGCCGCTTTGATGCTCTTTGCTTCCATTTTTGGCTTTTTCGCAGACTCTGAGACACCCCACTCAGCTTCTCTCTCTGTGCCCCGTGTGAAAATCCACAAACTAGCGCTCGTTTTGGAGAGAGCAAAAAAAAAAAAAAAAAAAAAGAAAAAAAAAAGAAGAAGAAGAAGAAAAGAAGAGAATGGCTTCTCTCCAGTTCAATCACGAACCGGAGAGTATTGTTGGGTCCGTAGGAGTTCAGGATCCCGTTTCGATAATTTAAATTGTTTAATATATAAATTTATTGAGTAATATATATTTATAAAATATTATATTGATCGTATATCGATAACTATATGATCAAATCAATTTTATATGAAAAAAATTAAATAGTAAAAAATAAACGACTTAAAAAAATCTAATTTGATCACATAGCTATCGATATTTTATTAACGTAATTTTTCACAGGCATATAGTACTCGACGAGTTCTATACATTAAAACAGGACTCGTGGTAAGTCTCTACGAGTCTAAAAATATCTTTTAGTTCAATCACAAACTGGAGTGAAGTGATTAAAAAAAAAAAAAAAAAAACTCGGTATTTGTGTGTGTGGATAATTTAAAAAAAAAAATGGCAAAAGAAGATAAGGAAAAAGAAAATCAAAGGCAAAGGCTCATTTTCACAGGTCAGTCAGTGAAAATCAAAGGCAAATCCTCTCATGGATATTATATTGGATGTGTGTGAGTAATTTTCCGATCACACTGCCCACCTTAGTAATTTAGCTATAAAACACAGGCAGAATAGATGGCACCCTGCTATCCTGCACAGAAAGAGAAGGCTCTGGCGGTGGTTCTTCCACCCAGGGCACTCCAATGATTAAGTCAGTATATCTCTCAAAGATAATCAAGTACTCAACTCACTAGCTTGAGTATATAAAAACATACCTTAGACCCATGGGGGTGCCTCTCTTTTATAGTCAATACAATCCTAGTCCTACTAGAAGCCTGACTTCTATGGACTTCAATTTTGTACTTACTTTGGACTCCTCAAGAGATAAGGATAGACTCCCTAAGAGTGTTATCCTTATCCATCCTGAAGTCTTTCTTCATCCCAGGACTCTTGTCCTTTATCTGTTTATCTCGGATTCCGATATCTTCGGAGGTAACCTCAGCCTTTCCGAGATAACCTTGGCATAACTACCACGACATGTGGCATCTCGGCTGACACGTCGGCGCACCTTGCCACGTGTTGGTACTCAGAAAAAATATCCCCACAACTACCCCCTAGGTTCTATTACCTCGGCATTCTGAGGTGATGGAACCTATATCGTTCCTTCCTTCCATTACGTCGGCTATGAACCCCTCAGCCGAGATCATGTTCTTCAGGCCAACATGTCTTCTTTCAAGAACAAGAATTCAAATGAACTCTCTCACGCACATGAGCTGCCATGCATCACTTCTCAACCGTTCCACTTATGCGTTTCATCTTTATTGGCTCGTGCCTGTGACATGCTTATAAGCCGTCTTTCATCTGTCTGCGCCGTCTGACGTGTGCGTTGCTCCAGGCACATTAAATGCCCTGTTTTGCCGCCGTTTCAAGTTTTTGACAAAAACTTTTCTTTCATCTTCTTTTCTTCACTTCTACATTCGATTTTCTTGCTTTCTCTCTCTCTAAACTCTTTCTCAAATCCACCATTGCTCCAGCTCCAAGCTCTGCAATTGTTTCCATTCTTCCATTCCAGTGAAGCTTTTGCCATTCCGTCGTGTCTACAACCGTCGCCTGACCTCGGCAACCTTCATACCGACTCCACTTTTCCTGGTAAGCCTCTGTTCCTTTCATTCTCAATTCTTCTATGCTCTTTTGCTTACTTGCTGCCATTACTGCTTTATTCAAACCTTTGATTTACCGAACTATTCATCTGGATATGTCTATTCCATGATTTCGCTCATGTCTTGAACACTTACACTGTTTCACCACTTTCTTGCCATTGTTCTTGAGCCTATATTTCTTGTTTTTTATGCTTTTGAGAGCCCCACCTATGTTCTTGATTCTGAAGCTTCGTCTTTTGTTTCTTGTTTTCTGTGTTATTTTTTCCAGATTTGTGTCCTCAATCTTTGTCTTCATAGATTTGGGTTTGGGATTTGTCTATAGAACCTTCCAACTCTTAGGAAAAACTGAAACAGGCCTAACCAGTATTTACCTAGGTTTTTGCCGAAGTTCTAATAACCTTTTAAGAACATCTTCTTTCTGTAATCAAATTCTTTTACGCTAAAATCATGGGTATGTGGAGACATAGGGTTGATACCCCAACCAAACTTGAATACTTTAGGGAAGAGTTCGCCATTCCTGCCGACATCCATCTGAGGTTGGCTGGGAATGACGACTCTATCATGCCTACAGATGATACGATGCCCTTTCCCATCGTTGCTTTTACTGAATGTGGACTTCGACTTCCACTTAATCCCCTTTTTCGTGAAGTTCTCCACTACTACAAGTTGAACCCCATGCAACTTACCATTAACTCCTATCGAGTGATTAACGGTATCGTTGCCTTAGCTAGGCAGGAGAACGTTAGGATCACCCTTGCCGACATCCAATATTGTTATACCATGTGTGCCCTTAACTTGAAAGAAAAAGGTTTCGTCTATTACCTCAAGCCGAGGTCCACCGAATTCAAAATCGTAACCGACCTCCCAGACTCTAACAAGGGGGTTGGAGATGACTACTTCATTACCTCTAGAAATTGGGAGTTTGCCCTAAACGAGAATGCCCATCTTTACCCTCTTCATCGAATAGTTAAAGAGGGTAAGGGTAAGAACCCAGTATCAATACTTAGTTGTTTCTTTTCAAGTCTTCAATATTTTATCTATTTCTAATGTCTGTTTTCTTCTTGCAGATGTTCGCAAGCCACCGAAAAACTTTCGCCAACCTTACGTTCCCAGCAAGGACCTGAAAAAAATCCTGGACTTGCCAGTTCACAAAAGAAAAGCGCCTCTTCTTCTCAACTTTATTCCAACATACAAATCGATTTTGCCCGACGTTCCCAAAAGAAAGAAGAAAAGCCTTTCTACTCCTACTGCCACAACTCAAACCGCTTCTACATCTCGCACAGATCAAGGATTAACATCTGACCCAACCAATCAGCCATCTACTTCGGCCCTATACTTGATCCCAGTACAAGAACAAAAACGTCAACGAAGACTTGTCCTTACATCTGCAATGGGTCGTGCAAAACCTGTTGTCCAGGATCTTCTGGCCGACCTCCCCATAGATGTTGACGCTCAACCAACACAGAGCATGCCCCACCAAAGCCGAAAAGAACCAAAAAGGCTCGGCCAAAGCCACTGTAGTTGTGTAACAACCCTCACACTGTTTACCGATTAATGACTGATTAATTACCGATTACTGCTAAATTAAGATTGATTAAGACTGATAATTAAATTGATCGAAATACTGAACTGACTGACTGAGATCTGAACTGAATTGATTGCCTGTATCTGTTTGAATTTCATTTTATCTGTTTGACTGTTTAATTATCTGTTTAGTTCTTATGTTTAAACTATTAATTGAAGGCCTTATTGGCGGCTGAACCAGAAATTGATTGATGATTTAGGCTCATTAGAATTTATATGATTTTATGGTGTAATTATCTGAAAATTGATTTGGTATGATTAAATTAGATGAAAATAAGCTAAACACATAAGTTGCCTTATTTACCAACTTGCCACCTTAGTGGCCCACTACATGATCAATATTTGGGCCTTGTTTTACACTTAGGCACACATTTGCTCAGCTCATTTTGAGCACACCACCGACTAGAGAAAGGGAGAATAGGGAGTGAGAGTGTTTTCATTTCAATTTTGCTTGAGAATTGCTTGAAGACTTGGTGATCTTAGAGGATAATTGTAAATTGAGCTCCTACACCACTAATTCAAGACTTAGGTATGAATTTCAACCACCCATTGTTGTATTTAAGGTTGATTCTTGCAAGGTTCATGCCAAATTAGAGAGCTAAGTCATGTTTTAGTCCTAGCATGTTAAATTGAAGCTTACTCCATGCATGCATGTTTGCATTGTCAAGTTTTGAGATTGTAGTTCTTAATTCCTCACATGCATGTCCATATTTTGAGAGTAGTCCATGATTTCATCATGTTTTGCAAGATTTGAGCTCATTGGAGCAAGCTTTGAAGCTCTAAATTGGTTTTAATCCATGCATGTTGCATGTTCAATTGTGTTCTTGAAATTGGGTTTGAAAATGGATTTAATTGAAACACCATTGGGCTTTGACTTATCAAATTGGCCTTTGTAACATGTTGTTCTATGAGTTTACTTATGTTTTCCAGAAAATTGGCCCAAGAGGATCGAATTTTATGCATCTAAACTTGATTTTGAGTTTGGGACTCAAATATGGGATTTCCAGATTTTGGTCATCCGCTCGAGCGAGGGAAGTGCCGCTCGAACGGGAATATCGAGCTCCCAATACTTTGCATCGCTTACGATCACTTTGGCGGTATTTGGCGCCGGCGGGACCTTGTCTTACGCCGGCGGCTATCGAAGCGCCGTCGGCGTGAATTTCACCTATCCAAGATACTTTTGGTCCGCTCGTGGTAAGTTGACACTTTCGGCGAGGAACTGTTGCATGTCCGCCGGCGGAAACATGCGCTCGAGCGGGACTCTGTTTCTCTGAAAATCCTGAAAAATGTTTTCTGAGTACATCTTTGCATCCTCATCCCATCCTAGGCATTCTTAGGCCTAGTTTAAGACATCTTAATGAGGATATAGATGTAGAACACACTGAGGCATATTAAGGATTAAGTTATTATCTTTCCCCGACTGTGAAACTTAGTGTGTGTTCAATCTGTTAACTGTATAGGGTTGGCATTCCGAGGAGACGTTCTAATTCACTGTAGCCCAGAACTCTGTGAGTAACAATTGTGTAAAGATATGTTCAAAATGACTATCTTCTGAATACTGAACTGAATTGTTTACTGAACTGATATTGTTTAACTGAATGAATATATGTCCTATATTCTGAACTATACTGTGGCATCCTTAGCACCTACTGTTTACTGTTACTATTACAGAGATCTCTGTCGGTTCCCTCGTGGAACCACCATATTCTTGATTGATATGCCATCATTCACCACTTATAACGATTTGATGGCATCATTGTTAGGTCTTTTAAGACCTCTTTGTTTCTTGTTATGCTAATGGATGTACCACATATATGATATTTCTTGTCTCAACAACTGATATAATGATTGAAATGAAGCGTTTTCATTACTGTAAGGACATTCATTCTAAACCCCTTTACGCTTTATGTTATTCACTGGGCTTTAGCTCACTGCTCATATATATATATGTAGGTGTACAGGCACCGGATCAAATCTAGAGGCGTTGGGGTAAACTCCAGTTTTGTCAAGCCAACCGATGTGCCTCACTGCGAGGTTCCGAACCTACCAAGCTAAGGCTCAGGGGGTTTTAGCAATTCCCCATTCCGTACTGTTTTGTTTACTGTATAGACTGTGTAGACTGCACTGTACTGGTTAATAAGGACTTGATCCTTGTACTGAATGTTTGTAAATGTTTTGTATACTGTTCTGTATAAATGTATGAAAAATCTTTTGGCATACTGGTATCATGACTCATTGGACATTGTTTATTTCTTGTATTGGCTTCGCCTTTGCCTACTGTTATCTTGTCTTCTTCATTAGCAGCCTTGATAACCTAGGGTTACTGGCCGATTACGGTGCTAAACCCATAGGGGCGGGTTTGGGTCGTGACAAGTTGAGACTGAGAATACCCTGCCAATTTCACAATTGGCTGGGGGCGGGAAGACTGCTTCTATTCCCATAAAAAGGTCTGCTGAAACACAGCCATCAGAGTCCACACAATCAAAGAAGCCGAGGTCATCGTCTGCGACGACCTCGGGGTCCAGAATACCAAAAGTCCCCTGGACACCTGAAATTACTTTAGAAGATAAGCTTGTTCTTGCCAGCAATAGCGCCGATGACATAAACGTCGGTGTAGCACTCAGTACTGCTCTACTTCTCCCAGGTGATCTTGAGCGGAATGCCAAGTACGAGAACTATGCCTTTATGCTTCAACGCTCTGTCCAAGTAAGTGCCTTTACGTGGAAACTTGTCTTCTCTTTCACTTTGTAAAATTTTGTAACAATTTTTGCCTTGTGTTCTTTTAGGCCATTCAACATGCCCACTCTCTCCATGCAAGCTTTTGAAAATCGGGAGAAGTTGGCGTGAGGAGGGACGTTTACGCCTAAAAGGAGAACAAAACTCTTCATTCAAAAATGAAAAAATTTGGAAGACCAGCCGAGGTCGCCACCAAAGCCCAAACCTTAGCTGAAGAAAAGGCTGAATCTGCCGAGGCCATTAAGACAGTTGCTGAATCCCAAAAGAAAGAGGCCGAGGAAAAAGTGGCCCAGGCCGAGAAGGAGCTTCAGGAGGCCTTGGCCGCGAAAGAAGCCGAAATCAAATAAGCTGATGAGAAGGCTTATGCCCAAGGTGTAGCCGATGTCACTGAAGACTACAAACTGCAAGTCAGGCAGGCATGCAACAGGGGCTTCTCCCTTGGTTGGATGTCCCTGATAAAGAAACTTGACCTCCCTGCCAATTCACCTTTCCGCAATGCTGACGCTATTCCTCTTCTATTCCCCCCACCTTTTTCTCCAAGTCAACTTGAAGGAGAATCTGAATCTAAGTCTGAAGATGAGGAGGAGGGTGAGGATAAGGCATTGGTAAGAAAATCCAAGGAGGATGCTGGGACTAAGTCTCTTTCTTTGAATGAACAAGTCTTGGACCTGACTCAAGACGATCAAGGTGATGAAGTTGCCAAGGAAGCTACTCCGGAGCAGGCTTCCTCCGACGTTCCTGTAGCTGAAAAAAGTATTGAGGAAACCCTAGCTCAGATCGACACCGAGATCGAAGTGGAAAAGGCTGCCGAGGTACCTACCCAGCAATCATTTGATCCCCAAACTCAACCAGCCGCCACTGTTGAGGAATCCTAGCTTTAAGTTTATCTTCTTCTGAAAATAGTATGAGTTCTTTTCATGGCCGATGTGCCTTCTTTGTAACTTCTGAACAATTACTTTTGGTAGGTTGTAGTGCCTTCTTTTGTACACAACTGCAACTGTTTTTCTATGGATGCTTTAATCTTTAATTTCTCTTGATTGCTTCTGCATGGTTCTATACTTAGAATTTTTTGCATGCCTTTCATACTTTGCCTCCTTTGTGCAATCTTCTCGAGGTTACATACCTCGGGTATAATAACTACAAGCTTTACTTCGGCAAGATACTGACCTGCAAACTTTTCATGAATTTCAACAAGTGTAAAACATATACTATTCAATGTTAACTTTGCAAACTTTTCTCAAGTTTCAACAAGTGTTTAAACAGTGATCTCGGTCTAACCTACTTGTAAATTGCTACAAATTTCAACAAGTGTTTAAACAATAATCTCGGTCTAACAACTTGTAAATTGCTACAAATTTCAACACGGATTAACATATACTTTAAACTGTTCTCAAGTTATAACAAGTGCTAAACAATGATCTACTTGTAAATTGTTACAAATTTCAACAAGTGAAGATAAGGAATCAGCTTAACTTCAACTTGTAAATTGCTACAAATTTCAACAAGTGAAGATAAGGAACCATCTCAGCCTAACTTCAACTTGTAAATTGCTACAAATTTCAACAAGTGAAGATAAGGAATCAGCTTAACTTCAACTTGTAAATTGTTACAAATTTCAACAAGTGTTAAGCGCCTCTGCTTTCTATCTGCCCCCAATGTGAACTTGAGTTCCACTTGGGTTCTCATTATTCATGTCTCCCAGAAACAATATTATGTATCTTTATCAATCATATGTGTTTGAAGAATTTTGAAAAGATTTTATTGATGACATCGGCCAAAAATAATGCATATCTAATGATAGAAAAATTTCAAATTACAAGTGTTCCAAGGTCTTGGTAATGCTTTGCCCTCATTATCTTCAAGCCGATAAGCTCCATTGCCTAATATCGGAAGTAATTGCAGAGGGTCCTTCCCAGTTTGGGCCAAGCTTGCCCTCTCTGGGATCCTTCTTGTTGCCGACGACTTTTCTCAAGACTAGGTCGCCGACTTGAAAATCTCTTGGATTGACCTTCTTGTTGTAAGCTCTAACAAGCTGTTGCTAGTATACCGCGAGCTGAATTGCAGCATTGTCTCTTCATTCTTCCAAAAGATCTAGATCTCGGGCTAAGAGTATATCATTAGTCCCATTCTCAACTCCCTGGGTTCGGATCCTTGGGATGCCGACTTCCAGTGGAATGACTGCTTCTGTGCCATAAGCTATGGCAAAGGGGGATTCCTCTGTTGATCTTCTCGGCTAAGTCCGATATGCCCAAAGTACGTTGGGCAATTCGTCTACCCACTTTCCTTTTGCTGCCTGCAACCTCTTCTTTATTCCATTCAAAATTACTTTGTTGGATGCTTCTGCTTGCCCATTACTTTGGGAAAAACTTGGTGTTGAAAAGTAATTTTTGATCTTGAATTTCGCACAAAAGTTCTTGATGAGTTTGCTATCAAACTGCATTCCGTTGTCGACAACTATGGCTCTTGGAATGCCAAATCTGGTGATGATGTTTCTCCATATGAAGTTTTTGATGTCCACATCTTGGATTTTGGCAAGAGGTTCTGCCTCTATCCACTTCGTAAAGTAATCTGTTGCTACTAGCAAGTATTTTCTCTATCTAGTTGCCTGGGAAAGTTGTCCAACAAGATCCATGTCCCACTGGGCAAACGGCCAAGGGCTGGATACTGGATTCAGGTCAGCAGCTGGCTGATGTATCAAAGGTGCAAACCTTTGGCATTGTTCGCACTTCTTCACGTATGCTTCTGCATCTTTTTGCATGTAGGGCCACCAATACCCCTGGGTAATGGCCCTGTGAGCTAGTGATCTGCCCCCAGCGTGGCTTCCATAAACTCCTTCATGAATTTCATATAAAAAATCTTCAATCTGCAAAGGGTGTACGCACCTTAAGAGGGGTCCAGTGAAGGACCTTCTGTAGAGATGTCCGTCCGCTGTCAAACTGAATCTTGCCGACTTCAATCTGACCTTATGTGCCTCCTTGCGGTCTTCTGGCAGCTTTCTTTCCTTCAGGAATGCAACAATTGCATCCATCCAGCTTGGCCCCATGTCCACACACATTGCTTATCGTTCTGCGTTATATGGTTCTATGCTCGGGCCCGACATATAGTCAATCATAATTGTCCTTGTTTTTCCAGTCTGTATTGAACTTGCCAGGTTGGCCAACGTATCGGCGTGGCTATTATCATCTCGGCTTACTTGGAGTAGTCGGCAGTTCTGAAATAAGGCTGCCAATCTGATGACCTCTTTTGCATATGCCGACATTCTTTCGTCTCCGGCAGCGAATTCTTCTGTTGACTAGTTAATAATAAGCTGTGAATCACAAAAAACTATTACCTCATCTGCTTCTGCTTCTGCTGCTGCTGCCAGTTTTAGCCCTGCAATTAATGCTTCGTATTCTGCTTTGTTGTTTGACGCCTTGAACCCCAAACGGATGGACTGTTCTATTATTTCTCCATCTGGAGATATCAGTAGTACTCCTGTCTTTGCTCCTTGTTGGTTTGAACTTCCATCGACAAACAGTCTGAAGGAGTCGTCGATGTAGATGCTACAGGGTCTGAGTTTTTCCTTCCTTTGTTCTTTTGCCTTTGGCTAGGATTCTCCTTGCTTGCTGGGACAACATTCATCTTGGCTCAATGGAGCCTGATGTTCGTTGGATTCTGGGGTGAACTCGGCCACGAAGTCGGCCAAAACTTGGCCCTTAATTGCCGTTCTTGGCCTGAACTCTAAGTCGTACTGGCCCAAGGCCACTGCCCATCTTGCTATCCTTCCAGTTAAGTCTCCTTGCTGTAACAAGGGTTTCAATGGATGCTCTGTTAGCACCACAATTTTGTGCGCCTAAAAGTAATGGTTCAACTTTTTTGAGGCCATTACTAAGGCCAGCATTAATTTCTCTAGTGGTAGATACCTTGTTTCTGTGTCGGCTAATGTTTTACTTACATAATAAACAGCCTTCTGTTCTCATTTTTCTTCTCAGATTAGTACTGCACTTACTGCGTGTTCTGACACAGATAAGTACAAAAACAGCTCTTCTCCAGGTTCAGGTGTTGAAAGGACTGGAGCCGTGGTCAGATATTTCTTTAGGTGGGCTAAAGCGGCCTCACATTCCTTAGTCCATAGGAAGTCCGTGGTCTTTTTCACCAGGTTGAAGAAAGGTTTACATTTGTCTGAGCTTCGGCTTATGAACCTGTTTAGGGCTGCGGCCCTTCCAGTAAGCATTTGTACCTGTTTTGCCGATGTCGGGCTCTATAAATCTAGGATGGCCTTGATCTGATCTGGGCTGGCCTCAATGCCTTTTCGTGTCACCAGGTAGCCCAAGAACTTACCAAATCCAACTCCAAACGCGCACTTTGATGCGTTGAGTCGGAGCCGATATGTTTTGAGTATTTCAAAGACCTCTTTTAGGTCAGCCAAATGACCCTTAGGCTCCTTGGTCTTCACGACCATGTCATCGATGTAGACTTCTACTGTTTGACCAATTAGGTGTTTGAACATCTTGGTTACCAGCCTTTGGTAAGTCGCTCCTACGTTTTTTAACCCAAAAGGCATTACTCTGTAACAGTACAGGCCTTTTGGGGTGATGAACGCTGTCTTCTCCTCATCTGGAGGGTACATGGCTATCTGGTGGTACCCCCTATAAGCATCCAGAAAGCTCATCCTTCCATGTCCAGATGTGGCATCCACCAGCTGGTCAATCTTGGGCAGAGGAAAGCTGTCTTTGGGACAGGCTTTGTTCAGGCTCGTAAAATCTACGCAGACCCTCAATTTACCATTTTTCTTCTTTACCACCACAATGTTTGATAGCCATGTCGGATAATTGACTTCTTTGATGGCCCTGGCTTCCAGAAGTCTATTTGCTTCTTCTTCCACTGCTTCGACGTGCATCAACGTCGGTCTTCTGGCTCGTTGTATTGCAGGTTTGGCCGACCTATCGACGTTCAGTCAGTGACATGTGACCTCGGGGTCGATGCCAGGCATTTCATAAGGTGTCCAGGCGAACACCTCTATGTTTGTTCTAAAAAAAGCTTCTAGTTCTCTTTCTTCTTCTTCAGCTAAGCCTGAGCTGAGAAGAAAGAAGCGTTCTTCATCGCCCTCCTGGACGAGGATTTTTTTTAGTGTTTCTTCACTTTTCTCGGTTGGCTCCTTGCCGACATCATCTAGGACCTCCATGTCCTCATCTTCAATCTCTGTCTTCCCTGGTTCTTGTATGTTGCAGGTTGTTTTCATTGCTGCCATGGAGCAATTTTTTGCCTGCAGTTGATCTCCTCTGACTTCTTCAATCCTGTGTTTTGTTGGGAACCGCAATAGTTGATGCAACGTTGAGGGAACTGCCCCCATTGCATGCAACCATGGCCTTCCCAAGATGATGTTGTATGGTGAAGGTGTGTCAATCACGATGAACTCTGTCCTGATCTTCTTAGTGCCGACTTGTACTTCCAAGTTTGTAGCGCCCAATGGCCACGTTGGCGTTCCATTGAAGCCGACCATCGGGCCATTCGATTGCTCCATGTCGTCTGGGTGAAGGCCCAGCTCCTTGTAACATCTAACATACATGACGTCACAAGAGCTGCCTTGATCTATCAGGATGCGTTTCACTTGGCACTCCCCAACCTGGAGGGATACTACCAAGGCATCATTATACAGATGCTGGACCATCTCTAGGTCGGCTTCAGTGAAGGCTATCATCGGTCCTCGGCACTCTTCAAGCCGAGGTCTTTTCTGTCCGACCTGGTTCATATGCTGCAGGTGTTTTAGTCTTTGGGTTTCCCCCTGTATGTCGTTTTCGTTCACCTTTGAGTGAATTACATTAACCACCCTAGGTCCCCCTCCCTGTGGTTGTTGCGCTGGGGGAGGCGGGGCTGCGGGTGCTTGAGGCAATCTTGCCTGCTCTTCTCTTGTCCTGGCTTCGTCAACAAGGTCCCTCAGATGGCCTTGCCTTACTAAGTCCTCTAAGTATGCTTTTAGGACTCTACAGTCGTGAGTTGGGTGCCTTTCTTCATTATGGTAAGCACAACGCCTACCAACGTTCCTGTCCATGTATTCCCTTGGGGCCTTTGCTGGTGCTCTGAAATAGGGTTGATTTCGGATTTGATCTAGGACTTTGTGGACCGGGATTCGGAACACAGTCGTCACTGCCTGTTTACCCCTCAATTCTATCTCCGCTTTGCCAAATCCGTTGTTACTTCGGCCTTGCTTCAGTGAGCCGTTCCCTTTTTCCTGTTTTACCTCCTTATTCCCCGATGTATCTTCCTCGGCTCTGGCATACTTCTCGATTTTTGCCATGAGCTCTTCCATGCTTTTTGGCAATGTCTTTGCCAAAGATTTCCGCAGTGAACAATCATTTTTTAGGCCGTTTTTGAGAGACACGACCGCCACTTCTTGGTTGCATTCAGGTATTCAATTGAATACCTCGTAGTATCTTTTTGCATAGGCCCTAAGGCCTTCATCCTTGCTGATCTTCAGAGCCATTAATGCATCCACCCTTAATGGCTGCAGCTTGTTTGTCATGAACTTGGCCACAAACATCTCGGCCAGGCCTTCCCAAGTCTTCACGTTTCCCTTTGGTAGTTTGTGGAACCAATCTGATGCAATTTCCCCAAAGGACGAGGGGAACACTTTGCAGAGCAACGACTCGTTTCCACTGTATAATACCATTGAGTTCAAGAATAATCCAACGTGGAAGTTAGGGTCTGACTTACCATCGTATATTTGAAACCTTGGCATACTGAATCTCTTTGGTGCCTCAAATTTGTCCAGCTCTATTGAGAATGGTGTCCTTGGCTTGTCGGGTAATGTAACCTCGGCTTCAGCATTATGTTCCTTCCTCTTGAGGTAATTTCTCAAGTCTTCTTTACTCCTCCCTGGAGCTCGGCTATCTTTTGACTTCAGTCTTTTTGGCACACTACTTTCGGCCTCGTGATGGGCCCGTTTTGATCTTTCTCCATAGGTTGTGTCAAAGCAGAGCGCCTGCCCTTGGACATGCCGATGTTCTTTGGGCTCTGAGTCCTTCGTGTGATATGTCCTTTGGGACTTCTCTTGTCTCGGCTCCTTTCGTCCGACTTCCCTGGAAGGCGGGTGAGAGTGCCTTCCGCTCCTGGTGTGCTGAGGTGCTTCGGGAATTATTTTCCTTCCTCCCTTCTGGGTATTAATTGCTGGGATCGGCGTGTCTTGCAGTGGGTACGGCGGCTGCATGACATTGTTTTGCATCATGAAGTTGACGACTGACTGTAGGTCTGCCAACTTGTCTGCCAAATCTTTTACTTCCTCATCCCTTTGTGGGCACCTATCCCTCCATACCTGGAGGTTATCTTCGTTATAGTACCTGCTTTGGTCTGTCTTTTTTGAAGTGTCGCCCTCCTGGCCGACGTCTTTTCCTCCGTTGTAGTTGTCTCCTTCAATGTCAAGGTCGATAGGCCTGCCACTCCCAGCGAGAGCGTCGTCCCCAACCTATTCTTTTTGTGCGTTACTGGCCATCTATTCGTCTTTCTTTCCCACAGACGGCACCAAATTATGTGAGTGATTTTCTGATCACACTGCCCACCTTAGTAATTCAATTTAGAGAACACAGTGAGAATAGATGGCACCTCAGTCTGCATAGAAAGAGAAGGCTCCGGCGGTGGTTCTTCCACCCGGGGGCACTCCGACGATCAAGTCAGTATATCTCTCAAAGATAATCAAGTACTCAACTCACTAGCTTGAGTATATAAAAACATACCTTAGACCTATGGGGGTGCCTCTCTTTTATAGTCAATACAATCCTAGTCCTACTAGAAGCCTGACTTCTATGGACTCCAATTCTGTACTTACTTTGGACTCCTCAAGAGATAAGGATAGACTCCCTAAGAGTGTTATCCTTATCCATCTTGAAGTCTTTCTTCATCCTAGGACTCTTGTCCTTTATCTGTTTATCTCGGATTCCGATGTCTTCGGAGATAATCTCGGCCTTTCCGAGATAACCTCAGCATAACTACCACGACATGTGACACCACGGCTGACACGTCGGCGTACCTTGCCACGTGTTGATACTCAGAAAATATATCCCCACAGGATGCTATACAATTGTAATCACATTAAAAATTTATTCGAGATTAAATTTCAACTCCAATCGAGCTAATTTACTGGGATTAACTTAGTTTTCAGTTGTGCGAAACTTTCTTCGTTTTGCATGATGAAAAAATTGAAGTAACTTTTTTTGAACTGAAAAAATTGAAGTATTTGTCATATATAAAATCATTGGGCTTAACTAGCACGGTTACTACCAAATCAAAGTAGTCTTGAAAGCCCAATTCGAATCTCTTCAAATAGATATATTTGATATTTTTTTCATTGTTCTTGAGAAAATGAGGTTGGTGATGAGACTGACTTTCATATCTTGTTAACAATTGCATGACTTTTATTCACGATATTATTTTGATTGTTATTCATGTGTTAAATGTATTAAAATTTCACTACTTGGGAAAATCCCATTTTGCCTAGACATCACACATAGATGTGCACTGCCTCGCATTTTCTGTTGTTTTATTTTTGGATTTTTTTGAGATTTTGAGACCACAACTGTGCCTTGTTGGAAGTAGACAACCAGAAAAAGGGGGGGGGGGGGGGGAACTAGGAAGCTATTGATTGAAAATTGGTGGAAGATCAAATACAACAAAAAAAAAAAAAAAAAATAAATAAATAAAAATGTAAAGTTGGAAGTAGGCCTGTTTCTTTTTATTGACCCAAACATAATTGCAGTGATACTGTCATACAACACAAGAAGAAAGGGGAAAAAACAGAAAAGAAACTAGAAAGCTATTGATTGAAAATTGGTGGAAGATCAAATAAAACAAAAAAAAATTTTAAAAAAAATAAAAATGTAAAGTTGAAGTTCACCAAACCATTGTTGCCGGTTTCTTCTTATGGACCCAAACATAATTGCAGTAGTCCTGTCATACAAAACAACAAGAAAGGGAAAAAAAAGAAAAGAAAAAGAAAAAAAACTAGAAAGCTATTGATTGAAAATTGGTGGAAGATCAAATAAAACAAAAAAAATTAAAAAATAAATAAAAATGAAAAGTTGAAGTTCACCAAACCATTAATTAAGCAGTGCAGGCATAAGCCGATTCGGGGAATAAACAAACAAGAAGAAAAACACAATGAAAAAAAAAAAAAAAAAAAAAAAAAAAAAAGAAAGAAAGGGGGACAAAAACATCAATTCCTCAAAGGTCCATTATTGATTTTCACGAACTAACTGGTAAACTTCAATTTTTTTTCTTGAATCACAGTGTGGCTCTTCCTTTTTAATGGTTTTCTTCTTGTTTTATTTTCTAATAAAAACATGTTTAGTGATGTCACTAAAGTGCATTACATGTCGTTTGGCTTCAGCTTAAAAATTAACATTTGACAGGGCCAGGATACATTAAGGCTATGTTTAGTTCAAAAATTTAAGAAGAAATTTAGAAAGGCAAAAAAAAATAAAAATGATGAAATATGAATAAAATATACATACATTTCACCTAATTTCATATATATTTTTTCTTTTCTTTTCCTTTCCAAATCTCTCTCTAAATCCTTCAACCAAACACATCCTAAATATCATGAAATATTTGATAACACAATTGGTTTATTTATGACTAATTTACCAATTGTATAAGTAAATTTTTGAGTAATGAAGTAAGAAAAAAGGCGGCTTTTTCTCTCAAGTCTGGCCAATTTAAATTTAAAAATAAAAATAACAAACTTTTATAAAATTTGGATCAAAGGAAGTGATAATAAGCGAATCAAATTAAAAATATGGGTTATGAAAATTATAACAAAGTCCATTAATTTGTTTGATACCTCCTACACTTTTGTCCTATACAATGAGCATCAACACATTAATATATTATTTTTTTAAATCTTTTAATATGTCCATTAGGGACACCATGCATGAGTTTATTCCATTCCAAAATTAAAATATTGTCTACGTTGAATTTTTCTATATCTTGCAAGACTAAGACATTGTAGTCTTAATAAATATAGGGCAAATTACATATACCTCCTTGAGATTTAGTTAAATTATAGATTTCTTCTGAGGTTTCAGAAATTACAGATACTCCCCCTGAGGTTTATATTTTCAAAACAAATTACTCCCTAAGGTTTATATTTTCATAACAATTTACCTCCTAATTTGTTATGCAAATATAACCCTTAGGGGGATATCTTTAATTTCTCAAATCTCAGGGAAATATCTGTAATTTTGCTAAATCTCGAGGGGTATATGTAATTTGCCCATAAATATATTACTCTCTGTAGATCATGGTAGAATACCTTTATGTCATTAAAAAAAAAAAAAATTTAATTAAAAAAATTATTTATACAGTATTATTCTAATGATTAATAATGTTTGAACTATTTGCGCCATCTCAATTTTTATGCAGACAAAAATTTTCTCTCCCCAAACTATAGCCTCTAATGTCCGGGAATAAAAAAAAAAGTGATAAAAATAAGGGTAAATTAGTTTGCCTCTAATGTCCGGGAATAAAAAAAAAGGTGATAAAAACAAGGGTAAATAACAATTTAACGCCTTGTATTTTACTCAAAAAATACAGAACCCTTCTGTAATTTTATTTGTAACATTTAAATCTCTAGATTTTATGGTATGTTGTAACTTCTGACGGACGTAACAGAAATGCACAAAATGACATCATTTGTACAATGCCTGATCAAAAACAAAAAAGAAAAAAGAAAAAGAAAAAAGAAAATAAGGGAAAGAAGAGAGAGTAGGAGAAACATAAATATGAACATGTATATATATATACAGAAAGAAGAAGCTTATGATTTTATTTTCTTCAATATCTAATAATCAAGAACCCTTTGGGTGGAGAAGTTATTTGGTGGTCTTGGATTTGGATTTGGATATGGATTTGGGTGTGTATGTGTGTTTTGATCTCTAATCATTCTATATATAAGGAGAAATATATATATACAGGAAGGAGAAGTTTATGATTTCATTTTCTTCTATATCTAATATTCAAGAACCCTTCGGGTGGAGAAGTTATTTGATGGTCTTGGATTTGGATTTGGGTGTGTATGTGTGTTTTCTAATCTCTAATCATTCTATACACTACAAGAAAAGCGGCGAAAATTGAGTCTCAAAAAGTAGTCTGACAATTTGCCGTCTCAAAAAGCAGTATTTGCGACGGCAAAAAATTGCCGTCTCAAAAAAGCAGAGCAATAGCGACGGCACAATTTGCCGTCTCAAAAAATGAGTATTTGCGACGGCACAATTTGCCGTCTCAAAGAATATTTTGACGGTATTTTTGAGATCTAAAAATGCTCACGAGGCAAGAATATTGCGTCATAAATACTTTTGAGACGGCATTTTCTGCCGTCGCAAAAAGTGGCTTTCGTGTTTTTTTGTTTTTAGTGGATATTTTTTAAATTTTAAATATTTTTTTTAGATGTATCTTACTTAGATGTATCTAAAAAATAAAAAATTTATGAAAAAATATTTTTAAAAATTAATAAATACATAAAAATACAAAAAAATGTATTGAATTATTGTATTTTTGGTATTTAGTGAATTTTTAAAAGATTTTTTTTACAATTTTTTTAATTTTTAAATGTATTTATGTTAGGTGTGTCTAAAAATTTTAAAAAATACTTAAAATATTAAAAAAAAATCAATAAATAGAGAAGATGGTTTGTGACGCTCATCTCTCTTATCTCTATCTCTCTCATTTCTTTTTGTTCTCTCTCTCTCTCTATCTCACGCACCTGTCTCTTCTCTTACCATATATGTATACAACTCCCCGCTTCTCTCTCTTCCTTGAGAACTGCTACCGACACGCCGGTTTGCTTTTTACATCGGTTGGCGACAAAAGTCGACTTCATCGATTCTTTTGCCTCGACTCTCTCTCCATCTTGTCTTCTTCTCTTACGTATTATTCGAATCGGAATCTTTCCTCTTCTACTTACTCTCTCATCCCTTTCTTCTTCATCACTCTTCGTTTCATCTTCCTCTTGAGAGAAAAGAGAGTGAGCGGAGGAGAAAAGTTGTCTCAAAACTTCGATCCGTCTGTAATTTTTTTCTCTCTCACCACCCATCTTCTCTACCACATTTACCACTCTGCAAATGCCATTCAACTACCACCACTCTTCTCTTTCTCTCTTTCACTCATCACTCTTCTTTCTCTGCATTTGTCTATCTATCCTGCTTGTCTGTCTGCATCTATGTGTCTTTCGTTCATCTTTCTTCTCTCTATCTCTCATTTGTCTTCTCTCTATGTCTCTCTCGCTCATCTCTCTTCTCTATCTCTTTCATCTCTTTTCTCTATGTCTCTCTCTCATCTCGCTTCTCTCTATCTCTATTTTACTATTATCTCTATCGTTTATCTCTTTTCGCTCTTTTTCTATATGTCTCTCATCTCTTGTTTATCTCTATTTTTCTATATGTCTCTCTCTCTCTCTGTCTCTCTCTCTCTCTCTTTCTGTCTGTTTCTCTCTTTCTCTCTCTCACGATCACTATGTCTCTCTCTCTCCTCTATCCTGTTTCTCACTCATTTCTCTCTGTGTCTCTCGCCATCTCTCTCTCTCTATCTCTCTCATTTGTTTTCTCTCTCTGTCTCTTCCATTTCATCTCTCTTCTCTCATTTCTTTTCTCTCTCTCTCTTATCTTTCTATCTCTCTCGCCAATTTCTCTTCTCTCTCTGTCTCTCTCTTTTTCTGTATCTCTCTCTCGCTCATCTTTTTTCGCTCTATTTCTCTCTTTTTTTGTTTATCTCTCGCTCATCTCTTGTTTCTCTCTCTCTCTTTTTCTGTCTATCTCTCTCTTTCACTGTCTCTCTCTCACTAATCACTCTTCCCTCTCTCTGTCTACTTGTCTATTTGTCTATCTCTCCCTCACTATGTTCGCCTTACTCACTCTCTTACTCTCATCTTCTCTATTTATCGAGCTCCTTCTCGATTTATCGATCTACTATAAACGACGTCGTCTTACTCTTTTGAACATTTCTCTTTTCACCCATTTTTTCATCTTCCTATCTCTCTGTCTCTGTCTCTCTTCTCTTTCTATCTCTATCTCTTTCTGTCTCCATTCCACTACTACCACTGTTGTCACTCTACCTCTATAACTATCATTACTACCACCATCGCTACCACTCCACTACCACCACTACTACTACCATTACCTCTCCTCTACCACTGCTATTCTATCTCCTCTACTACTACCACAACTTCACTACTTATCTCCTTCACCATCACTACCACCACCACTATCACCTCTTATCCATCACTTTCACCACTGCCACTTCCTATCCTCTACTACAAAAAATTAATTCTTGATTTTTAGTAACAAAAAAAAAAAAAATGGGTCGCAAAAAAAAATTTTCATCGACCACAAAAAATTAACTTTATTTTAATAAAAAATATTATCCCTACTTCTACCAAATAAAAAAAATAATAATAATTTTTTATTCATTAAAATAAATATGAAACAAATAAATTTTTAACCTTACTAAATGAAAAAAAAAATTCATTAACTATAAAAAAAAAAAAAAAATTCATTAACTATAAAAATTATTTTAATAAAAAATTCATTAACTATAACATTAGTGTGGGTGTGTGTAGGGTTTTGTTTGAGAACACACACACAACACAAACAACGACGGCGGGTTTTGCCTTCCTCTCTCCATCTAGGGTTTTGCCTTCCTCTCTCTCTCTCTCACACAACGACGGCGCCGATCATCCGTCACCGCCGATCCTCCCTCACCCCCGATCCTCCCTCACCGTCGCCAGACCTCACTGCCGATCATCCTCCCTTACCTTTGCCGCTCTCTCTCTCTCTCTCTCAGACGACGTTGACGGTTTCGCTCCTCACCGCCACTCTCCTCGCGGCGATCTTCCTCACCGCCGATTTCAAAGGGTATCTCTCTCGCTGTGTCGGGATTTGGGATATAGGGGTTTTCATATATATATATATATATCGTGAGTGTATATAGGGGTTTTTGATCTGCTACATTTGGGGTTCCTATTTGTACTTAACTGGGGGGGGGTGGGTGGGATTGTTTCTAGTTTTGTTCATGAACTTCTTATTAAGCTCTGTATACACAAATCATATTTATTTCTTAGCAAAGTGTTTGGTGGGTAGGTGGTGGTGAAGGTGATTTTGAGGAGTTCATTGTTCATCATTGTTCATTGTTCATTTATTCATTGGACTGTAATTTACTATAGGTTGAAAGCTGCAAATACTTTTGAGTTGGTCCAGCAGAAGCAAGCCCTTCACCATATGGAAGAAATCGGTACCACCAATATAGATTTATTTTACTTAATGGTATTGTCTAATTTTGTTGAATTGTAAAAATTGTTGAGTATTTATTGTTTAAGAGATTGTATGCGAAATTTCAAACAAACACCAAAAAAGTTTGATTTTCTTTTGGTTCTCTTTCTTGCATAATCCATCAATATCTCGCTAATGAAACGGACCCTTGTGAAATAATCATTTCTTATTTTGATTCTTTTATTGAATGTGCAGGCTTTCATTCATGTTTTGATTTAAGGTTATTTGTGGAGATTTGGGTTGGTTGTGGTTGATGTTCCTATTGTTAATAAAGATGTGTATATAATTTGGTTTGGTTGCTGAGAAAATATGGGAGAGAAAGAAACTGAAATTGGTTGAGGTTAAGTTCATCACTTTTCAAACCAAGACTTTGTATAGTAATAAGCTTGAACCTAATTTAATTTTTAGGGTGAGACCTGTGATGTAAACAGCTTTATTGCCATGGTTGATTGTAAAACTTTTGGAAATTTGATTAATGTTGGGACTATCTCATTAATTTGATTTACCTCTGAACCTAATTTAATTTTCAGGGGTGAGACATGTGATGTAAACAGCTTTATTGCCATGGTTGATGGTAATTTTTGGAAATTTGATTAATGTTGTGATTATCTCTTTAATTTGATTTCAATTTACCTCTATTGTTTAAATTTTCATGCAAATTGGTTTGTTGATGTATTTTGGGTTGGGTTGAACATGTGTGATTTTCCTTGGCTCCAAAAGTCATTCCAAATCAACAGGATTTCAGTCTATTCATAATTTCTCCCACAACCAACCATCTTTAATTGCAACTATCATTTTAGTTTTGAAAAATTTTGTTGAATCTGTGTGTATGTATGTTAATCAGATTCATGTTGATTTTGTTGAATTTGTTCTTAAAAAATTTGTGTATGTATGCATGTATGTTAAGAAATTTGTTTGAATTTGTTCTTAAGAATTTTTTAGAAACTTGAGAAACCCAAATTCGAATGAGTTGGTGAAAGTAGAACAAAAACTTAGAGGAGGGAGGGCAGTGAATAGCAATGGTTTGCTTTGCCCAAGAAAATGGATTGTGAGATTGAAGAACAAATCATAGTAGAGGGCACCACTTACCCTTTTCCTGAACCTGATGAAGAACAAATCATAGTACTTGGTATGCCTTTGTTAACCATCAAAAAAAATAAAAAAATTGAAGCAATTAAAATAGGAAAAATAAAATAAAATAAAAAGCTTCATTATGATCAGGACTTGTGTATTTGAAGAACTAATCTTTCTTTTTGCACTTTTTCCTTCTCTGCTTTATTTTTGTTTCTTTTTCTTTTTCTTTCTTAATTTCACCTCTTCTGATTATAGGAATTTGGATGGCAGGTTGGTTCTTGGGTATGCGTACCCTGCCTTTGAGTGTTTCAAAACCATGGAAAAGAACAAAGTTGAGAAGGCAGAGCTTCAATTTTGGTGTCAATATTGGTAAGAAACTTCTTTATTTGTTTATTTTTATTTTTTTGCAGTTGGAGTTGACTGAAATTTGTTTTCATTTTTTAGATGTGTATTTAGTTCTTCTAAACCCATCAAATTTCATTAAATGATTATTTTTTAGATTTATATATTTACCTAACCAACATCATGATCATGGAAGAAAAATGGATGATGCTAATTTACAGGCATGAGAAATAATCTGAGATGGTCCAATTTGCATTTGTTTTGTTATTAGATCAAGAATAAACTTATTGAATGGATACCAAGGAATTTTTTATTTTTTATTTTTATTTAGCCTAGATCCTGGAAACATGAGTTGCAGCATCAATGCCCTGTCGGTACAATGTGATGAATATATTGATTTCCAGTGTGGTTGGTGTACCAAAAACAAAGAAATTTAAGGGTATCCTATAAAGATTCAAAGAATATAGAAGATAGATCTAGAAAAACAAACAGGGATTAGAGAGAAAAATGAAGAAAAACTATTCATCTCCTTTGAATAATTTATTTTATACTTTAGATTCAGAAATTGCAATGATTGTCCTTGATTTCTTTTGCAGGTTGTAGCATCATATTTCTATCTGCGTTTGTTATAATTGTAAAAGCATATTTTCTAATGTACTGTCATGTTTGAATTGCAGTCCTGATGACATCCCATGGGATGGAGGTAAAATCATTTATCTTCATGTTATTGAAAAGAACATATACGATTTATGTATATTTTACACATTTATTTATTTGTTATTGCAAGATTATCTTGCATATCATTACAAATTGTTGATTTTCTGTTAAATTATATAACTCTTTAAGTGATGGAGTGGTTGACATTATTGTTGTTACAGATTTGGGAAGTAAATTATCATAACACAATTCTAATAGTTTGTCACGATATGTGTGGTTCAATGTATTACTTTTTGCATATGCTTTATTATTATAGATTGATTTAAGAGGACCAAGCTACTGTCAATTGCATAATTTGATAAAAATGTGTGATTTTCCTTTTCTTTATTTCTTGGATCAAATATATTAGCTGAGTTTTGCTTACTGCACTATTTCATATGACTCATGTTCTGCAAAGATAAAAGCACTCCACATTAAACAAGCACTAATATTTAAAACTGGTTGGTGCTAAATTTTACCTTTTGTATTTTTTCAGATATTTCCTGAGTAGCAGTTTGGTTCGTGTGGAATGTGGACATGTAAAGATTATGACCAACTTCTGTTTTTGTAACCCACGAAAGAATCAAGACGAAAACTTTTGGTTTTGATTTTGATTTTGATTTATGTTATTTAAATTTGTGAACAACATTATGTATGTATTATGCGACGTTATGTAGTGGCATAATTTTTATTGTTATGAATTTTTATTTATGTATTGTTATGAATGGAACAATATTATTAATTTTTATTATTTGTGAACTTTTGTTTATTTATGGATTTATATTATTCTGTAATTTTTGGATTTTTTTATAATTATTTTTAATTTTATACAGGTTATTTTAATTTTTTTAATAATTTTTCAGCAGGTTTTTTTTTTTTTTTTTTTTGAGACGGCATAAGAACCCGTCGCAAAAAAGAGTAATAGGCTTTTGCGACGGCACCAATACAACATAAAAGTCGTGAAATTGTAATTGACAAGAAAGCTTTAGCGACGGTAGACGCGTTGCCGCCAATAGTTATAAGTCGCCAGAGTTTTAGCGATGTAATTTCGCAGATCTCAAAACCCACTTTTAGCGGCGGAAATTATGTGTCGCTAAACCGATATATTCTTCCATTATTGGCGACGGAAAAAGTGCCGTCAAAAAAAGGCAACCTCGTCGCGAAACTAATGGCGACGCACTTACCGTCGCTAAAGCTCTTTTGCAACCCCTTTGTCGCGACCCTCCTTCCGTCAAAAGCCAAATTACCGCATAAAAGGTATTAGCGACGGATCAGGCATTTATGACGGCCACCTACCGTCAGAAAAATGCTTTTTCTGGTAGTGATATATGTATATATAGTTGTATGAACATGTATATACATGCCCTCACTTCATATTTTTTTAACTCCATACTTGATAGTCCACCCTCTTATCTCAGCTCACACTCCAACTTCATATTATTTAAAAGCCCATCTGAACCAGAACCATAAATCTCCAACTATTTTTCTAGCTCAAGAACTTCTCTAAATAGAAAAGTGAAGTCAATTTTTAGAAACTTCAATGAACATCAAACAATGGTAAGAAAAGGCAATGCATTTTCAACAACAAAACCATAACTTTTTGTAAACAGTCCATAGTTGCAAACACCGACCAACCTCATCCCATCTCCTTCACTCCACCAACACCCACCACCCACCACCATTACAATTTGGGTCTTGGCTTAGTTAATTGGGTATACCTATGTATATAATGTATATGTGTCTATAATGATAAGGAGAAGATGAAGGATGATGGTGGTTGTCATGGTAGAGAATGATAGACATAGATTTTAATTTTGTTGGAAATGGTTATTAAATTCTGGATAAAATCAGAATTTTTTCCTAAATTTGGTCTAAATTTTATGTGAGCCCCGTGCATCGATTTACACGGGTCAAAGTGGTAACGCGTTCTATGCCGCGTTGTGATTCACGTGGTATATTTGGTTGCTCAAAATCATTACCGAGTGAATGGGAAATTGAAGCCAAAGTATGTTCCATGGAAATGGAGTTTTTGTGAAAATTACTTAAAGGTTTGAATAAGGCTTGTCCCACATTGATTTGGTGGGAGGTTTTGAAAGGGTTTATAAGGCATGGGTTTGGTACTTGGGGTGTGCCCTAAGGGGTACCCAAGTGTTTTAGAGGGAGAGGTTATGGGGAAAATGGGCTAGACCCATTGGATCCAAAAATCACCACACGCGCGGGTGCGTGGTGTGAGGTTGGGTTGGGCTTGTTCGGCCCAATACTAATCTTTTTGGGCCAAAAACATTTGAATTTAATTCAAATAAACTGGTTTGGATTTAGTGTTCATCCAAACAGGGCCCTTCCCGGTTTCAAACAGAATTAAACTAGTTTGGATTTAATGTTCATCCAAACAGGGCCCTTCCCGAAATAAACTAGTTTGGTATTAACGCACACCCAAACAGGGCCCTTCCCGTTTTTTGCTATCTGTTTGAATTATAAACAGATTCAAATTCAAAACCAACAGGTATCATACCTGTTCAATTCAAAACCAAGAGTCACCTTCAACATCTATAAATAGGACCACCCTCATTTGATGTAATTCATTCAGATTTTTCGTATTTCACCTCTGCTAATTCTATTCTTCATCTTGCTGCATTTTATTTCTGAAAGAAATAGTGTAAACACTTAGTGTGTTCGTAAGGCAAACAATTTGTAGTGCTGCTATTGTTTGTGGTAAGATCATTTCATCCTGGGAGATAGACGCCCAAATTAAAGCACCGTGGAGAGGATTTAATCATTTTAAGGACACAGTGTTAAACACTAGACTTGATCGAAAAAGTAATTCAAAGAAATTAACCTAGTAAGTTGTATACTTATATTCTGTTTTTTAATTTGTTTATTTAATCAGATTTTAATTTTGTTTTTGTAACAAAATAAAATCTGTTATTTATTTATTTATTTTTATTTTGAGTTTGATTTTTGTAATCAAACATATTCTCTCATTTTCTTTATTTCTTTAATTCTAATTGTTGTTTTGTACACAATAGAATTAATATCTTTTAAATACAGTGAAGATTGCCCAACAATCTTAAGACAGACCCCTTTTTGGTATCTTCATTGTATTTAATTTTCTGTTTTTCAAAGTAATATTCTGGTTGGAAAAACAAATAGTGATTTATGCTATTTGACAGATAGTAGTAATATACTGTCTTTTTTCTTTGACAACTAGTAGTACGATACTAGTGTCATTAACAATTTCAAAATATTATTTGGTATTACAGAAAATTATTTTGGTATTTTATTTTTCCTGTTTTCGTAACAAGGAAAATAAAATTATTTTGTGGTTTTCTGATTTTTGAAATCAGATATTTTTGTGATATTTTATATTCTAGTTTTAGTAACTAGGAAAATAAAATTATATTATTTTCTAGTTTTAGTAATAAGAAAAATAAAATTATTTTGTGTTATAATTTATTTTCTGGTTTAAGTAACTAGAAAATTAATTTGTGGTTTGGTTTTCTGATTTTTGTAATCAGATATTATTTCGGTATTTTATTTTACTAGTTTTGGTAACAAGAAAAATAAAATTATTTTGTATTGTAATTTATTTTCTGGTTTTAGTAACTAAAAAATTAATTTAGTTAATCAATTAATTTTGTAAGTGACTTATGGTTTTGTTTGGTAGACCACTTATTTTTGAACTCTTTGTGAAAAGATGTTAATTCTTTTTATTTTATCATAGTTCATTGTAAGTATACATGGAAGAATTTGTTTCTAAAGTAAAATATTAGTTTTACAAACTAATTTTATTTTTATTACAATGTGGATTCATAATCTTGAATTGTTTCTGCACTTGAGTTGGGAAAATATATATATATATATATATTCACAAGAACATTTTAATGCATATTTAATTTGTTTATTTATGTACAAATCAAACTTATTAAATGAAGGTATATTTTGTCATTTTGAAGTTTAAAGTTTAAATGCGTTGGATTTTATTTATGAGTTGAGAATCCTTTTATTTTATTTTGCAAGTGATGGGATCATGCATGATTAATTTATTTTGTTAATTCATTATTTTTAGTTGATGCGTTTGATATGCATGTATGATATCAACTCAAGTTATTTCTTAATAATAATTTCAAGTGATTTGGAATGATAAATTGTTATGTCGACTTTGGACGTAAGCAGGTTAATTTGAATATTTCTAATCAATTTTGAATGGGTGTTTAAACACCAGAGAAATTTAAACATGAAGATGTATGTAATTATATCGTTCCGTTTAATTGGAAAGTAATTTAAGAAATCTTTTATGTTGTTTATTGGTTTATTTTGAATTATGTGGCACGAGATGTCGTTAATAATTATTTTACTTGCGTAGTAGAAATTGTTAAACCATAAACCATTTTATTAATATAAGGGTGTATCTCTTGCATTAGTTGAGATAATTTAATTTTCTTCTGTCACAAATATTTTTATGACAGTGACATTTATTTATAAATGAGTTACAAGAATGTATACAATCAATTGGGTTTTTGAATTGTTCGTTTCTTAGGCAAAATTTTTATGAGGATATGATTTTGTCACAACATTAATTCTGATTTGTGTAATCATAATTATTTTGGAGTTTTGGATTTGAAATTTATGAATCAAGCACATCATAGACAAGAAATGATGAATGCCATGTTACTAAGTTCATGCTTACCATAGAACTTGTGGGGGGAAGCAATATTATCTGCAAATTATGTTCTTAATAGAATACCCCACAAGAAAACTAAAAGCATTCCTTATGAATTGTGGAAAGGTTGACCACCTTCCTACAAATACTTGAAAGTGTGGGGGTGTTTGGCAAAAGTTGAAGTTCCTGTTCCTAAAAAGACTAAGATTGGACCAAAAACAGTAGATTGTATGTTTATTGGTTATGCTCCGAATAGTAGTGCATATCGGTTTCTGACTTATAAATCAGAAATACCTGATATAAATGTGAACACTATTATAGAGTCAAGGAATGCTGTGTTTTTTGAACATGTCTTTCCTTACAAGGAAGGACAGGAATTAAGTTCACAGAAAAGAACTTATGATTGTACACAAAGTCAAGAGACTAATGACAATCAAGCACAAGAGACTAGTAATGGTCTCAACCAACAGGATTTAACTGATGATGAACCAAGAAGAAGTAAGAGAGTGAAAACATCAAAATCCTTTGGTCCAGATTTTCTGACATACTTGTTAGAAAATGAACCTCAAAGCTTTAAGGCAGCAATAACAGGTCTTGAAGCACCTTTGTGGAAAGAGGCTGTTAATAATGAAATTGAATCCATTATGCAAAATCATACTTGGGAATTGGTGGATCTTCCACCAGGTTCTAAACCTCTTGGATATAAATGGATATTCAAGAGAAAAATGAAAGCAGATGGTTCAATTGACAAGTATAAAGCAAGACTTGTAGTTAAAGGTTACAGACAAAAGGAAGGTCTGGATTATTTTGACACATATTCCCCTGTGACAAGAATAACATCCATTCGCATGCTTATTGCTATAGCAGCGTTGTTTAATTTAGAAATACATCAAATGGATGTTAAAACAGCTTTCTTAAACGGTGATCCAAATGAACGGTGATCCAAATAAAGAGATCTATATGGAACAACCCGAAGGGTTTGTAGTATCAGGGCAAGAAAAAAAAGTTTGTCGACTTGTAAAATCCCTTTATGGATTAAAACAAGCACCTAAGCAATGGCATGAAAAATTTGATCATGCAATGCTTACTAATGGGTTTAAGATAAACGAATGTGACAAATGCGTCTATGTTAAAAACACTGACCAAGGATATGTCATAGTTTGTCTTTATGTGGATGACATGCTCATCATTGGAAGCAGTCAAAACATGATCAAATCAACTAAGTAAATGCTTAACAAAAGATTTGATATGAAAGATATGGGGGTCGCAGATGTTATATTAGGAATGAAAATTACTAAAACATCTGACGGATATGCATTATCTCAATCTCATTATATTGAGAAAATACTTGATAAATTTATCAAGAATGATTTGAATTTAGCTAGAACACCTGTAGACATCAGTCTTTATTTATCAAAAAATAAAGGTGATGCAGTGTCTCAGTTAAAATACTCCCAAATTATTGGAAGCCTAATGTACCTAATGAATTGTACTCGTCCTGATATAGCTTATGCTATCAGTAAATTGAGTAGGTACACTAGTAACCCTGGAGAAGACCATTGGAAAGCGATCATTCAAGTTCGTAGATATCTAAGATTTACTCGTGATCTTGGTTTGAACTTTACTCGATATCCAGCAGTACTCGAAGGTTATTGTGATGCCAATTGGATATCGGATACTAAGATTCAAAATCCACTAGTGGATATGTCTTTACTCTTGGAGGCGCTGCTGTTTCTTGGAAATCCACGAAACAAACTTGCATCGCACGATCCACAATGGAATCCGAGTTCATTGCTTTAGACAAAGCAGGTGAAGAATGGCTTGGCCACTTCTTAGAAGACATTCCAATGTGGCCAAAAACTCGTGCCACCTATTTGCATTCATTGTGATAGTCAATCCGCAATAGGCGTAAGTACGTAATCATATGTATAACGGTAAGTAACGACTTATTGGTCGTGGACATAATACCATTAGGCAGTTGTTGTCAAACGGAATAATCTCAATAGATTATATAAAATCTAAAGAGAATATTGCGAATCCATTAACAAAAGGTTTGACAAAAGAGCTAGTGTATAGTTCATCGAAGGGAATGGGATTAAAGCCTATTACATAAGAGTCGTCATAATCGTAACCCTACTTATATGACTGGAGATCCCAAGAACTAAGTTCAAAGGGACAACTAAGTTATGTATGGCTCGCCAAATCACCAAGGATTAAAATTCTACTCATTCCTATGGTGAGAGTGATATCTGCAACATATGTTGTCTCATAGGGCATAAGGATAAGCTTTGCTTTTAATGATTACTTATATCTTGATTAAGGCATAAAATCAAGACGAGTATAAGAAGATACTCACAATAAGAATCACCTATATGAGTGTTGAACTGCCCCGGGATCTATGAGAATGAAAGAGGCTACATTCTCTAGAAACACTCATGAAAACCAGGAGCGTTCAAGGCCAAAATGAACACAATAGTGAGAACCACGATGTGTTAGAAGATATTTTGTGTGAAATCTATTGTCTTGGCTTACACAAACGGCTGAACAATTTAAGGCATCGCGTCCATTGGTTAGCCAGTAAGTCCGATAGGTTATCACTAGGGAAGGTTCAAGGCCGAAAACTACCTATCCTGATGCAAGATATTTTCGACTTATACTCTTTCGATAAATCTGCATATTGTTGCATTTTCGTTGTCATCAAATTCCATTCATGTAGGGGATTGTTGGAAATGGTTATTAAATTCTGGATAAAACCAGAATTTTTTCCTAAGTTTGGTTTAAATTTTAGGTGGGCCCCGTGCATCGATTTACACGGGTCAAAGTGGTAACGCGTTCTATGCCGCGTTGTGATTCACGTGGTATATTTGGTTGCTCAAAACCATTACCGAGTGAATGGGAAATTGAAGCCAAAGTATGTTCCATGGAAATGGAGTTTTGGTGAAAATTCCTTAAAGGTTTGAATAAGGCTTGTCCTACATTGATTTGGTGGGAGGTTTTGAAAGGGTTTATAAGGCATGGGTTTGGTACTTGGGGTGTGCCCCAAGGGGTACCCAAGTGTTTTAGAGGGAGAGGTTATGGGCAAAATGGGCTAGACCCATTGGATCCAAAAATCACCATGTAGCCGTCCGTCCGGTCCGGGCCGAGGCGGGCTGGCTGGCTGGCTTGGGTGCGTGGTGTGAAGTTGGGTTGGGCTTGTTCGGCCCAATACTAATCTTTTTGGGCCAAAAACATTTGAATTTAATTCAAATAAACTGGTTTGGATTTAGTGTTCATCCAAACAGGGCCCTTCCTGGTTTCAAACAGAATTAAACTAGTTTGGATTTAATGTTCATCCAAACAGGGCCCTTCCCGAAATAAACTAGTTTGGTATTAACGCATACCCAAACAGGGCCCTTCCCGTTTTTTGCTATCTGTTTGAATTATAAACAGATTCAAATTCAAAATCAACAGGTATCATACCTGTTCAATTCAAAACCAAGAGTCACCTTCAACATCTATAAATAGGACCACCCTCATTTGATGTAATTCATTCAAATTTTTCGTATTTTACCTCTGCTAATTCTATTCTTCATCTTGCTGCATTTTATTTCTGAAAGAAAGAGTGTAAACACTTAGTGTGTTTGTAAGGCAAACAATTTGTAGTGCTGCTATTGTTTGTGGTAAGATCATTTCATCTTGGGAGATAGACGTCCAAATTCTGAAAGCACCGTGGAGAGGACGACTCTGTCTTAAGGACACAGTGTTAAACACTGTACTTGATCAGAAAAGTAATTCAAAGAAATTAACCAAGTAAGTTGTTTAATTTTATTCTGTTTTTTAATTTGTTTATTTAATCAGATTTTAATTTTGTTTTTGTAACAAAATAAAATCTGTTATTTATTTATTTATTTTTATTTTGAGTTTGATTTTTGTAATCAAACATATTCTCTCATTTTCTTTATTTCTTTAATTCTAATTGTTGTTTTGTACACAATAGAATTAATATCTTTTAAATACAGTGAAGATTGCCCAACAAATTTATGGTTTAACTTTATTTGAGTTAAGAGAATGATAGATATAGATTTTAGAATAATAATGAAACAAAAATGAAAAGGAAAGATGGAGAAATGAGAGAGACAAGCTAGAGAGAGAAAGAAACAACGTCTTGGGTTTTCAAAAAACTTGAAAAGAAGAAGAAGATAAGGAATTATTCAATGTGGTTGAGGGAGAAAAATTTTGGTTTTATGATCGTGCAACACACGCTCTGTTGAAATAAACGGTTCCGTCCGAAATTGCACTTTGGTATAAAATTCAGGGGGTTTAAGTGTTACAAATAAAATTATAGGGGGGCTCCGTATTTTTTGGGTAAACCAAAGGGGGTTAAATTATAATTTACCCTAAAAATAAATTCATACTTAGCTTTCATTTGGGATGTGAGTTATTTTTTTGGCTTTTTAACTTTTTAACTATTTTAGTCTGGAGTTAAAAAGTCTCGTTTGAAATAGGCTTTTTGATTTTTTGACTTTTATGAGAGAAAAAAATGAAATGATTATAGTTTGGAGATAATATTTTGTCTAATTAACTTTTTTATTTTAACCCAAATAGTCTATACCAAACATAGCCTTTGGCCATCTCCAACCGTTTACCAAATCCATCATCAAATTCAAATTTGTTGAAAAAGAGGTACTTTTTGTGCTCTAACAGTTTCACTAAAATGGAATCAAATTGAGATGCCTTGTGCCTTTCAACAATTTATTGTGCATAGTCGTTGAGTGTGACCCATCGAACGACTGGCCAGACGTCCTTCCGAATGACCAACTCAAGCAAAATTTTGAGAAAATTTTACACTGGAAGGTCGACCCCAAAAAAGCCCAAAAAAAGATTAACAGTATACCTCAGTAACAAAGTTGAAGAAGAGATCAAAAATCAACCAAACAAACACATACAAGTCTCCGTAATGATATATAATCAAAAACCCAGAAGCAGAAACTCTATTAAATCCGAAATCGATAAACCAAAACTGAATATTTCTTCTTAATTCTATAAATTTTTACTCAAGTTTGATATAGTGAAGAGAGAGAAGGAAGGAGTTGATACTAGTATGGTAAAAATGATTTGTCTATAAAGGGATTAGAAAGAGAGAAACAGAGTGAGTGAGACAATAACACTTTATTTGATGCAAACACAGAGTCGCTGAAGCTTCGTTGCCGACTAGATGGCTGGGAGAGAGATTTTGACAAAAAATTCCAAAGAAAATTTGTTTGGAAGGGGAGAGAGAGAGAGAGAGAGAGCGAGAGAGAGATTTTGGGAAGATAATAGTGGGTATGAGATGGTTTTTGTATTAAAAGCTTTCAAACACAACACAACACAACACAATAGCCCCAACATAACACAACAACCCCAATTGTTTCAGAACAGGTTTTTCATTTTTTTGCATTGATCGGTCGACGGGCTAGTCGACTAGCCGGTTATCTGCCCAGTTAATCGGTGGTTTGATAAAAAGTCAAATTCATCCGTTGGAGCATGCGATATCAAATAGAGGAAATCGTCTTTTATTTACTTAGATTTGATGAAAATTTTGGTGAACCGTTGGAAATGCTCTTATTGACTCGGATTAGATGTTATCATTTTTTAAAATTTATTAATATAATTTAATTACTAAAATATAAACTTTTATTTGATTTGATTTTTTTTTTTGGTTTGATTATTATTATTATTATAATTTATGATTAGATTCTGAATCATTCAATGGCTAGGACATACCATCTAAAAAAAAAAAAAAAGGCTAGTACATCAAATATAGGCCAGGGCAATAGGAATTCTTGTTCTTCTTCTTTCTTTATTTAAAAAAAAAAATAAAATGATTGGGTATAGCACACCAACTTCTCTCTAGGTTGTATTGAATGCCATCTTGCTAATTTACCATGAACTAAACGCACAAACCCTAGATGACAGATGATGATGATAGATAGATAGTGAACCTGTTTTCATTTTTATCATAAAAAGTCATATTTATAAGGTCATTTTCAGTTTCTCATATCTCTGTTTAACATTTTCTTGTTGCATCACTTGATAAACTTCACGTCTAGGTATTATCGATATGTTCAAAGTTTATATTAATTTTTATCAATCTCATTATTTTAAACACTCCTAAGTCACTATACCCTATTAAATTGTCTGAAATCTGAAATCACTGCTTCTCACTCTACATTATGAGTTAATAGCTCTTGAAGTTTCTTTTTCCTAATTTTTGTCTAAAATAATATTCATGTATAAGTGGATTTTCCAACAACTATGAAGGGGCTGATCCTCCAATTTTATGGACACTAAATTTTGATTGCATAAATGATCATATTGCACTAGAAAAAAATAAAATAAAAATAACGGTGACATTCCATTCCATCATTACTAACACATGGTGATGTGTTCTGAATTCAATGTTTCGAGATGAAAGATGACAAAGATGATGATGATAGATAGATAGTGAACCTGTTTTCAATTTTATCCCAAATGTTATATTTCTGTTTAACATTTTTTTATTGTATCACTTGATAAACTTCACGTCTAAGCAGTGGTTGGGAGGGAGTAAGGGAACAAGGGGTTACGTATCCCCTAGATTTTAGGATTTTTTTTGTTATAAATATAAAGAAAATATTTTAAATAAAAAAATTATAAAAATATTATTAGAGTGAAATGTCAATGACATATTAAAAATTATGAGAATAATAATGGTTATTTTGATTGAAAATAAAGAGGCTACTATTAAACATATTATTAATGAAAATTTTATGAAAATTTTTGAATGTAATGGTGATGTCATTATTAGTGACATGCAAGTATAAGTGATCTCACTATAAAGATATGAAATTTATTGAATTGTTAGTTACATTTGACATGTGAGGTTCATTCTTTATGTGTTTATTTACTATGAGTCACTACAGGAAAAAAAACATTTGGCGACTAAATTTCCCGACTAAAAAAAATTTGATCGCTAAAAGTATAACTTTTGGCGACTAAAAAAGTATTAGTAGCCAAAAGTAAAGATTTTTGGCGACTAAAAAAATTTAGTAGCCAAAAGTATAGTAATTGGCGACTAAAAATCTGTTTGGTCGCCGATATATGGCTTTTACAAACTAAAAAAATTTTAGTAGCCAAAAGTTAGGCCCTTTGGCAACTAAAAAAAATTAGTAGCCAAAAGTGACGCATTCGGTGACTAAATTGATGTTTGGTCGCCAAAAGTGAGGCTTTTACCAACTAAAAAAATTTTGGTAGCCAAGAGTTAGGCCCTTTGTGTAATGACCCTCACCACTGTTTACCGATAAACTGTTGATTACTGCTAGGCTGGGACTGATTATCATTGATAAGTGAACTGATTGAGTTCTTGAGCAGATCAAATCAATCTGGTATGTCGATTGAATATATATCTGTTTGAATTGCATTCTATCTGTTTGACTATGTGACTATCTGTTCATATTTACATGTTTAAACCGCAAATTGAAGGTCTTATCGGCGGCCGAACCGGAAATTGATTGATGATTTAGAATCATGAGAATTTATGTGATTTTATGGTCTAATTAGTTGAAAATTGATTTTGTATGACTAAATTAGATTAAATAATGGTAAATTACAAGAATTGGGTTTAATTGCAACCTTGCCATTGTGAGTGGGCCTTTGTTTAATAATATATTGAGTCTTGTACACACTTAGACAAACATTCATCAGCCACATTTTGAGCATACCACCGACCATAGAGGGAGAGAAAGTGAGTGAATTGAATTCAACTTGTTGCTTGGCTTGAATCTTGAGGAATTGAAGGACAATTGGCAAATTGAACTTCTAGACTTGCATTTGAGGACCTAGGTATGAATTTCATCCCCTTAATTGTGTACTTAAGCTCTATCTAGCATGGATCATGATAATTTAAAGAGTTAAGTCAAGAATTGGTTCAATAATGTTGAATTGGAGCTCATTCCATGCATGCATGTATGTATTTATTGTTGAGTTTTAAGTTGTTTTCATGGCAAAATGTTACATGCATGCTCATATTTATGTTTAAGACCATGATTTCATCTTGTTTTGAAAGGAATTGGCTCATTAGAGCATGTTTTGAAGCTTTGAATTGAGTTTAATTCATGCATGTTTGCATGTTCATCTTGTTCATAAATTTGGGTTTGAAATTTGGATTTAATTGACTCACCTTTGGGCTTTGATTTCACAAATTGAGCTTTGAAACTTGTTGTATATTGAGTTTGGATGTGTTTTCTAGAAATTGGGCCCAAGAGGTCGAGTTTTGAGCTAAGGAATGCTTGGTTTGAGCTTGGGAGGCAAATCTGGAAATCCCAGAATTTGGCTTCTTCGCTCGAGCGAAGGATTCTACGCTTGAGCGACCACCGTTTACTCTGAGCACCGCTCGAGCGAGCGAAGGAATGGTGGCTCGAACGTAAATTTCAAACTCTCAGGATCTTGGTGCCTTGACGCCGCTTTCGGCGAGAGAATCTACGTTTGAGCGAGGACTGTGTCTTATGCTCGAGCGAGCGTCGAGTGAGCATCGAGCGGAGTTTTCCAACATCCAACACTTTTTGCATTTTTGCAGACCGCTCGAGCGAGGAAGTCCGCGCTCGAGCGACCCTACTATTTTGACAAGCTCGCTCGAGCGAAGAAAGCCACGCTCGAGCGAGACCCTTGTTTTCTGAAAAATTCTGAAAATGCTTTCTAAGTGCATCTTTGCATCCTCATCCCATCCTAGGCATTCTTAGGCCTAGTTTAAGGCATCTTAATGAGGATATAGATGTAGAACCACACCGAGGCAATTTAGGGATTAAGTTATTACTTTCCCAGCTGTGTAGCTTAGTGTGTGTTCAATCTGTAAATTGTGTAGGGTTGGCTTTCCGAGGGGACGCTTTAGCTTACCGTAGCCCAGAACTCTGTGAGTAATAACTGTGTAAAGATATATTCAAAATGATTATCTTTTGAACAATTGAACTGTACTGCTTTCTGAACTGATATTGTTAACTGAATGAATGTATGTCCTATATTCTGAACTGTATTGTGGCATCCTTAGCAACTCATCATTCTTGCTATTCATATTCTGAGATCTCTGTTGGTTCCTCGTTGGAACCACTCTTCATCTTGATTGATGGCCATCATTTACTGTTCGGTCTTTTAAGACCTACTGTTTACTGTTATGCTAATGGATGTACCACATATGACTGTTTACTGTACTGAACAACTAATATACTGATTTAATGAACTGTTTTCACTAGGCTTTAGCTCACTGCTTATATATATATATGTAGGTGTACAGGCACCGGACCCATGCTAGAAGCGTCGGGGTAAACTCCAGCTTTGTCAAGCCAACCACTGTGCCTCACTGCGAGGTTCCGAGCCTGCCAAGCTATAGCTTAGGGGTGTTTTTATTTCCCCGTCTGTCTCTGTACCGTTTCGTAATACTGTATAGACTGTACTGTACTGTGTTAATAGGGTTTTAGTCCCTGTTCTGAATGGCTGCATATAATGTACATACTGTTTTGTCACTGCCTATACGAATGTATGACAAGTCTTTTTGCATACAGACTGTCACAGCTCATTGGACATTGTTTTATTACTGTTTTAGCTTCCGCCATGCCCCTGTACTCTGTATTACTGTTTCTTGTTAGCGGGCCTTGATAATCTCGGATTCTTGGCGATTCTGATACTAAACCCATAGGGGCAGATTTGGGTCGTGACAGAATGGTATCAGAGCGATACTTACCACGAGTTATATCGCACACACGTGTCCAAATGAGCTATAGGGTGTCCTAGAAAAGCGATTAGGGCATTACAGGAGCATGATAAGTGTGTGGTTATGACATGACTGAATATGTACTAATGTGTTAAACTGTTTAAGTATGCAACTGTTCTTGCTTATAATTGTTATACCTGTTTATAGTGAAATGGATAATGCGAATGAATCTGAGTCCTCATCCACTGAGGCAAGAATGGCAAGAATGAAAAGAATGATGGAACTGATAACTGCAAGATTAGAGCAACAATAGAATCAACAGCCCCCACCTCCTCCTCCGGTACAGCCGGAACCGAATGTGAATGTTAATGATGGGGACATAATTGCTCTCACTCAGAAGTTCAGCAAAATGAAACCGCCATCCTTTCAGGGAGGCCTTGAACCGCTAAAAGCTAAAGCATGGGTTCTTGAGACAGAAAAATTATTTGAAGTGTTTCCGTGCTCGGAAGCAAATAAAGTACTGTTGGCTAACTTCACCTTGCAAGAAGAGGCTAGAAGGTGGTGCATGCTGGTCCGTGACACCACCACTGTAGTGACTTGGGCTCAGTTTAAGGAGTCCTTATTTGAAAAGTATTTTCCCCAGTGCGTCAGGGATAGGAAAGTGACTGAATTTGAACAACTGAGACAAGGCACAATGTCCGTTGTTGAATATGAAACGAAGTTCACCGAGCTTGCTAGATATGCACCGCATATGGTGGACACTGACTACAAGAAGGCCAGAAAATTTGAAGGCGGCCTTAATGTCGCAATACTCGACAGAATAAGTGTTTTAAAGCTACCAAACTATGTAGGTGTTCTTGATCGAGCATTGATGGCTAAGTCGAACATCGAAGCAGTGAAATAATCTGAAACACCAGCGTCGAAATGGCGTGGTAAGAGGCAGGGTTTTAAGTTCAAGAAAAGCAAGAACAACCCGCTAAACAAAAAGCAAAATACAGGGTCAACGACTACTTCTAGTCAAGGGAACCGTTCCTTTCCACCCTGTTCCGAATGTGGTAAGAACCATAAGGGAGTCTGTTATAAAATCTCTGGTGCTTGTTACAAGTGTGGCAAGGTGGGCCACATGGTGAAAGATTGCCCTTCCACTGCTCAGGGCAATAGTAAAGCTGCAGGCAGCACCGTAGCATCAACTGTTACACCAAAACCGAACCCCAAAGCTACCGGGAAAGAGCCTATGAGGCAGGGCCGAGTGTTCGCCCTAGTACCGGGAGATGTACAAAATACTGAGACCGTTGTGTCAGGTATCCTCTCTATTCGTACTCAAAATGCATGTGGACTAATTGATTCGGGGTCTACATATTCATATGTATCGCATGCTTTTTCATGGAAATTGAATAGACCCTTAGAGCCCATGAACTATTTGTTAGCTGTATCATCACCTGTTGGGGGATCCATGACATGTGCTTATATGTACCCTGCATGTGAAATCATTGTTGGGGATATGCATCTGTTTATTGATTTACTGCCATTGAACATTGATCATTTTGATGTAATATTGCGGATAGACTGGTTACAAAAATATTATGCTACCATTGACTGTGTGGCAAAGCAAGTTGTTTTCCGTCCACCTGGTTTACCCCAATTTGTGTTTAATGGGGTTGGAGTAATACCTCCTCCGTATTTGATTTCATCTGTGAAAGCCGTTAAATTGATTAGAAAGGGGTGTAAAGGATATCTGTGTTCTGTATTGACTGTATCTACTGGTGACAATATTAAAATTGATGTGAACTGTATTCCTATAGTTAGAGAATTTCCAGATGATCTGCTAGGGGATTTGATTGACAGGGAGATTGAGTTCACCGTTGATGTGATTCCGAATTTACCTGACTGTCGAAGCTCCTTACCGAATGGCTCCAACTGAATTGAAAGAATTGAAAGTGCAACTGCAAGAATTGTGAGACAAGAAGTTTATCAAGCCTAGTACTTCACCGTGGGGCGCACCCGTCTTGTTTGTGAAGAAGAAAGACGGCTCACTGAGACTGTGTATTGATTACCGCGAACTGAACAAGGTAACTGTGAAAAATAAGTACCATTGCCTCGAATTGATGACTTATTTGATCAGTTACAGGGTGCTCAAGTGTTTTCTAAGATTGATCTCAGATCCGGATATCATCAGTTGAAAGTTAAATCAAAAGACATTGACAAAACTGCTTTTCGAACGAGGTATGGACATTATGAATTTTTAGTTATGCCTTTCGGAGTTACCAATGCACCTGCTGCATTTATGGACCTCATGAACAGGATCTTTAAACCATACCTTGATGACTTTATTGTTGTATTCATTGATGACATTCTGATTTATTCTAAGACTAGAGAAGAACATGAACATCATCTGAGACTTGCCCTACAAACCCTAAGAGAATAGAAACTTTATGCTAAACTGTCTAAATGTGAATTTTGGCTTGACCATATTATGTTTTTGGGACATGTTATTAGCAAAGATGGGATTTCAGTTGATCCACAGAAAATTGAAGCTGTAGTGAACTGGCCTAGACCAACAAATGTGACAGAAGTCCGAAGCTTTTTGGGTTTGGCTGGCTATTACAGAAGGTTTGTCAAAGATTTCTCCAAAATTGCCTTACCGTTGACCCAGTTAACTCAGAAGGGGACATCATTTGACTGGAGTGACCAAAGGGAATCAGCATTTCAAGAGTTGAAAACTCGACTTGTGACTACACCTGTTCTTACCTTACCTTCAGGTACGGATGGTTATACTGTATTTAGTAATGCTTCTCATAAGGGTTTGTGATGTGTTTTAATGCAGAATGGGAGAGTAATTGCTTATGCTTCCCGACAACTAAGACCACATGAAAAGAACTACCCGACCCATGATCTGGAACTTGCTACAGTAGTATTTGCACTGAAAATCTGGTGTCACTATCTGTATGGGGCGACATGTGAAGTTTATACCGACCACAAGAGTCTGAAATATTTCTTCACACAGAAAGAATTGAACATGAGACAGCGGAGATGGCTAGAATTGATTAAAGATTATGACTTACAGATTTTGTACCATCTAGGAAAAGCCAACAACACTGTTGCCGATGCAGCATGTCGAAATCAATTGGAAATTTAGCTTTGTTTGCTTCTTGGGCAAAGAGAGTTGCTTAGTGATCTTGAAAAATCTGAAATTGAAGTTGTTTTGAGAGAACAAGGTGGCACAATAGCTGCTATTTCTGCCCAACCGGCACTGATTGAAGAAATTGAAGATAAACAGCAACAGGATAACTTCTTAAGAAAGATTATTGAAGAAAGGGAATCCAAACCGAGGCCAGGTTCAAATTTGAAAACAATGTCTTTGAAATTCCAAGAAAGAGGTGTAATGTCTTGAATGATTACAATTGAAAAGAAGAGTTCTGCAAGAGGGCCACAATTCAAAATTTTCTATCTATCCGGGAAATATGAAAATATACCAAGATCTGAAACAGAACTTTTGGTGGCCGGGAATGAAGAAGGAGATTGCTGATTTTGTATCAAAATGTCTTCATTGCCAACAAGTTAAAGCTGAACATCAACGACCCGCAGGTTTATTGCAGCCTTTACCAGTACCGGAGTGGAAATGGAAACATATTACTATGGATTTTATTATGGAATTGCCTCGCTCCAGTAAAGGTATGGACTCTATTTGGGTTATTGTTGATAGACTGACTAAATCTGCTCACTTTTTACCTGTTAAGACGATTTATAATGCGGACAAATTGGCCATACTCTATATTGATGAAATTGTTAGACTGCATGGAGTGCTTGTGTCCGCTGTTTCTGACAGGGATTCGAAGTTTACATCGAGATTCTGGCAAAGCCTACAGACTGCATTGGGTACTGAACTGAGACTAAGTAGTGCCTATCATCCTCAGACAGATGGCCAGTCAGAAAGGACCATCCAGACTCTAGAGGATTTATTGAGAATGTGTGTCCTTGATTTCCAGGGAAACTGGGAAAGCCATTTGCCTTTGACTGAATTCGCCTACAACAACAGCTATCATTCAAGCATTGGTATGGCGCCTTTCGAGGCATTGTATAGCAAAAAATGTAGATCTCTGATTTGCTGGGCAGAAGTTGGAGATGGGCCTTTGCTTGGGCCCGAGATTGTATATGAAACGACTGAGAAAGTGAAAGCGTCTGATGAGAGATTAACCGCACTGAAGCGAGACAAAAAGTTATGCGGATGTCAGAAAGCGAGATAGAGAATATGAAGTGGGTGATCACGTTTTTGTGAAAGTGACACCGATAAAAGGCCAGACTCGTTTTGGAGTCAAAGGCAAGTTAGCGCCAAGATATGTCGGACCGTATGAGATTATTGAGAAAATCAATCCGGTGGCGTATCAAGTTCCTCATGAAATGGAGCATATGCACAACGCCTTCCATTTTTCTATGTTGAGGGACTACCTCCGGGATCCTTTTCATGTGATAGAGCCGACTCGTGTAGTGCTGAGTGACGACTACACTTACAAGGAGCGGCCTATACAGATTGTGAATAGACGGATCAAGAAGTTGAGAAACAAAGAGATTCCGTTAGTGAAAGTTGACTGGCAAAACCATGGTGACGTATATGCTACTTGGGAAAAGGAAGATGACATGGCTAAGAGATACCCTGAACTGTTTCCACTGAACCCTGTTTTCTTCCAAAATGAAGGTAACTCGAGTTTAGAGGACTAAACCCTTTTAAGGAGGAGATCAGAATGACCCTCACCATCGATTTGTTGATTCTTGCTAAATTTGGGAGTGATTATCATTGATAAGTGAACTGATTGAGTTACTGAACAGACTGACTGAAATCTGAACTGTATCGATTGAATATATATCTGTTTGAATTGCATTCTATCTGTTTGGTATGTGACTATCTGTTTATATTTATATGTTTAAACCGCAAATTGAAGGTCTTATCAGCGGCCGAACCGGAAATTGATTGATGATTTAGAATCATGAGAATTTATGTGATTTTATGGTCTAATTAGTTGAAAATCGATTTTGTATGACTAAATTAGATTAAATAAATGTAAATTACAAGAATTGGGTTTAATTGCAACCTTGCCATTGTGAGTGGGCCTTTGTTTGATAATATATTGAGTCTTGTACACACTTAGACAAACATTCATCAGCCACATTTTGAGCATACCACCGACCATAGAGGGAGAGAAAGTGAGCGAATTGAATTCAACTTGTTGCTTAGCTTGAATTTTGAGGAATTGAAGGACAATTGGCAAATTGAACTTCTAGACTTGCATTTAAGGACCTAGGTATGAATTTCATCCCCTTAATTGTGTACTTAAGCTCTATCTAGCATGGATCGTGATAATTTAAAGAGTTAAGTCAAGAATTTGTTCAATAATGTTGAATTGGAGCTCATTCCATGCATGCATGTATGTATTGTTGAGTTTTAAGTTGTTTTCATGGCAAAATGTTACATGCATGCTCATATTTATGTTTAAGACCATGATTTCATCTTGTTTTGAAAGGAATTGTCTCATTAGAGCATGTTTTGAAGCTTTGAATTGAGTTTAATTCATGCATGTTTGCATGTTCATCTTGTTCATAAATTTGGGTTTGAAATTTGGATTTAATTGACTCACTCTTGGGCTTTGATTTCACAAATTGAGCTTTGAAACTTGTTGTATATTGAGTTTAGATGTGTTTTCCAGAAATTGGGCCCAAGAGGTCGAGTTTTGAGCTAAGGAATGCTTGGTTTGAGCTTGGGAGGCAAATATGGAAATCCCAAAATTTGGCTTCTTCGCTCGAGCGAAGGATTCTACGCTTGAGCGACCATCGTTTACTCTGAGCACCGCTCGAGCGAAGGAATAGTGGCTCGAGCGTAAATTTCAAGCTCTCAGAATCTTGGTGCCTTGCGCGAGCCTTGCCGGCGAAGAACCTCGCTCGGCGAGGCGTAATCTTACGCTCGAGCGAGCGTTGAGCGAGCATCGAGCGGAGTTTTCCAACATCCAGCACTTTTTGCATTTTTGCAGACCGCTCGCGCGAGGAAGTCCGCGCTCGAGCGACCCTACTGTTTTGACAAGCTCGCTCGAGCAAAGAAAGCCACGCTTGAGCGAGACCTTTGTTTTCTGAAAAATTCTGAAAATGCTTTCTAAGTGCATCTTTGCATCCTCATCCCATCCTAGGCATTCTTAGACCTAGTTTAAGGCATCTTAATGCGGATATAGATGTAGAACCACACCGAGGCAATTTAGGGATTAAGTTATTACTTTCTCAGCTGTGTAGCTTAGTGTGTATTCAATCTGTAAACTGTGTAGGGTTGGCTTTCCGAGGGAACGCTCTAGCTTACCGTAACCCGTAACTCGTGAGTAACAAATCGTAAAGATATGTTCAAAATGATTATCTTTTGAACAAGCTGCTATCTTGCTTCTGATGATATTGTTAATCGAATGAATGTATGTCCTATATTACGAATCGTATTGTGGCATCATAGCAACTATTATTATTTATTCTTTATTACAGAGATCTCTGTCGGTTCCCTCGTTGGAACCACTCATTTCTTGATTGATGGCCATCATTTCTTGTTAGGTCTTTTAAGACCCTCATTTCTTGTTATGCTAATGGATGTACCACATATGACTGTTTACTGTACTTAACAACTAATATACTGATTTAATGAATTGTTTTCATTACCGTAAGGACATTCATTCTAAACCTCTTTACGCATTATGTTATTCACTGGGCCACTACTAGAAAAGAGACTATTTGCGTGTATTTTTTTACGACGGACTATATAACCGTCGCAAAAAATAGCATTTGTAGGCCTTTCACTTACACAAATAAATGAATCCTTTTATTTATGTTATTTTTTTTCTTATATAGCAATGCCCTAGCCCTTTCACTTTCACGAATTACGAATTACGAATGACGACATTCATAAATTGTCTCTATCGCTCTCTTGTTCGCCATAGTCGCAACTCCAGTGGTATGAATCTCGCTTTCTCTCACTCTCTCTCTCTCACACACACACACACACACACACACACACACACACACACAGACACACACATACTTTCTTCATCTTCATCTTCATCTTCATCTTCATCCTCATCCTCATCTATGCTCTGTTTCTCTGATCTTGAATTTTATTTTTCGACTCGAAATTCGATTTTCTAAGTTGAATTTTCTAGACAAAGTTGCAGCCTTCGCAAGATTTGATCGACGATGAAACAGAAAATTGTTGAGTGAAATTAGGTTAATTGTTTGATCGAGCAAAGAGAAAAAACAGAGAGATGAGAAGCACGGACAACAATGCTCTAGATACGATAACCGCTACTGCGGCTGCGCAACTGAGAATCGTGTGCCTCAAGCTTTGATTTAGGTAAACAATTTTATTCAAATTTTAATTATAATTTACGTTGCTTCTTGTGGCTGATGATTTAATTATGTCAATTGTATATATGAATATCTCGAGTTTCGAATTTTGATTCTAAGCTTTGTATAATCTGAACCTTTAGGTTCAAGATTTGTTGATTATCTATGTTATGTTGATCGTTTCACTTTATTTGATATAGTTTTTGCAAATTATATTTGTTTAATGTTTTTTAATTGTTTTTTTTCGATTTGATGTTGTTTTTGGTTTATTCTATTTTGACTTTGAAAGTTGACGTGTGATTCTGAAATGTATATGGTTTTAGCTTGTTTTGGATCTGAAGTTGGAGTTCTTTGCATGTTGTTTCTTTCCATTCTTTTGCTAGCTAGAATGGTCTCTACTGAATAGGGCAGCTATCGAAGAGCGTAGGAGAAGAAAGAGATAGATCTTACCTTTCTAGATGTAGCTTCCCCACAGTGAGTTGACTAAGGATCTTCTTCTTTGTGATAGCCTTTAGTAAGTAGTAGAGTGAGGCCTCCGCTTTGGATTACTGAAGGGACTTATTAATACATAGAAGATTGAAGCTTTTTAGTGATTTTGTTATAGTTTTTCATGATGATGTACCAATTCGATGAAATTCCAAATTTCTATATGAAAAAATTGTTAATTTTTATGGTACAAATTTGTAACATATTATCATGACAAACATTGCTGCTCATCAAATAAGTGTCTGATAAGCTCCAATGTTTGATTGTTTCTAGCTTATCAATTTGGTGCTATCTCTTTGGCTAGTATGTTAGTGTTACTTCGAAATTTATTATGTTGTTAAATTTAAAATTCAGTTGCCTTTGCCAATTTAATATGTTCTCATTAGCAAGAGGAATGGATTTCAGTTAGAGTGACAAAGATGGGCTCAACAGTATCTTTGTCAAAAACAACCTAGACTTTTGCAGCTAACTTGCTAATGTGTTAATTTTTGTGTGTTTGACACTTTTGTAAAGAGTATCATCAGTTATTACTATGTTGTTGCCATTGTTCAGACGGATTAGATGTTTGCCATGTAATCTGTTATTACTATAATGCCTTGACACTTCCACGGAAACATATAAATTGAGAATGAAGTTCTTTTTCAACATTTGTCCATCTCGAGTATTGTTGAAAGGACTACAGAGGAACCGAATTGTGAACGTGCCAAACCACAGATTTGCTTGAAGCAGGTATTATTGAGTAACCACCAATATTAGCCTAAACCAGTTTTGATCTCTCAAGAATACATAGCTCTGTTATTCACTTGTTTGAGAATATGATTGCATTGCACCAACCCCATCATTGCCAATCATTTTTTTTTTTCCCTTGTATGAAAATTCTCATGGTAAAAGGCTTGACAGTGGAACATTATTTGTAGCGTAAAAGTTTCTATTATATTGAATTTGATCTTATTTCATAATTTCAACAAATTAGGCTTTCTTTTATTTTTAATTTGAATAATTCTCAATGAAACATTGTATGTTTATCTCAGTGAATTTTGTAAATGAACACTCTGAATTTTGATCCAAAAGGCCAATGAAAATACAAGACATCTCATATTTCAAAGCTTGTGGATTAATGAAGAAACCGGTCTTAGATTATTTGACTTGAGGAAAAGAGAGGCCCTAGCTTGTAGAATGAAGTTACTTCTTGGAGTTTCATTTGTGTGTTTCATGTCACTCTCGACATCACCATGTTACTATGCACTTGTTCATCGTCATATTCAAGTGTATCCACAGACATACTTTTCTTATCTTTTGCTTTTGATTTTGAGTCTCTTGACTTTCCACTCTACTTTTCTAAATTCACAATTACAATCAGAAACCCTAGCTTTCTTGTATATATATGATTTGGGTTTTAATTTTTATGGAGAGTATGACTATGGAGATGAGTGTTATTTCCAGGGGACGTTGGAAGTGTGTACTTTGGGCCGAACCATCCGATGAAGCCGCATCGGCTTTGTATGACTCACCATCTTGTCCTCTCCTATAACCTCCACAAGAAGATGGAAATTTATGTCAGTATTGTGTTATTTTTGGAAATTCATTATTGTTGCATATTCAATTTTGGTTGTTTGTATAAATTGGTAACTTGGGTTGTTATTATCATTTAATACGTAGGCCTCAGAATTGGTAACTTGGGTTGTTAAGAACTTGGTGAAGTTTAGGTGTAAATGGAAGTTGACTGAGTGGATAACTTGTGGCTAATCTTTCGTAACAAATTACTGGTGTGGAAATTATTAAATTGGGGGTGATTACCATACCGAAAGGATCGATCGCAATAATTATTCGCTATGATTCTGCTGATAATTTTTAGTTCGTTCATCACTGCTTCTGAATTAATGTGCTATTAATTGGGTGGATTGGACCAAGTGATGAGTTTGGCGCTATGTTGGTTTAATATTCAGTCTTATTGACTATCAAATAATGTCAAGTTTTGTTTGTCCACCTCACTTTTTCAGATAATCTTGGAGAAGATTGCCCTGTCTTTGAAAACCTGTTCGAGTTCTGTCAAATTTATGCTGGTGGAACTATAGGTAAAGTATGCTGAAATAGTATTGTAATTTAAACTTGAGTGGCATTAAGTTTACCTTGACTAGGGATTGAAGTTTTTTGGCAGATGCTGCAAGCAGATTGAACAATCAGATTTGTGACATTGCCATAAATTGGGCTGGTGGACTACATCATGCCAAGAAGTGCGAGGCATCTGGTTTTATTACATCAATGACTTGGTTTTGGGGATTTTGGAGCTTCTGAAATATTATCCACGCGTTCTATACATTGATATAGATGTGCATCATGGTGATGGTATTGAAGAAGCGTTCTATTTTACAGACAGGTAATGACAACTCTCTCTCTCTCTCTCTCTCTCTCACACACACACACACACAATGAGTGTAAATGTGTTCTTGAATGGGGAGGGGGTTGAATAGGGCAACCTAAATTTTGAGTCATTATTTCAATAACTTGTCTTTATTGTCTTGCATTGAGCCTATTTCGACTTTTTATGTGCTTCTGCTGAATTTGATATGCTACTTTTTCACTCACGAGTTAAGTGTTTGGTTGGGTAGGACAATTTGTTTTCTTCAATTTATTTCCCAAACCCAAGGTATGCAAAATTTAAAATTTATTATGTCTTCAATTCAAATTATAGACCAATTAGTGCTTAATCGTCACACTTGTTCTCAATCATAATATTTTACTTATTCACATTAGAGCTATGTTACATGGATTTGGATTCGAGTATTCTATGCAGCTGCGTGTCCAAGCATCGTTTTTCATAAACTTAAATTTTATGATATTGGGATATACATCTAAAAGTTGGGTATAAGTATGGGAACTTGTTTCAATCACTTATATATATTGCATATTGTATAATATTATTGGATAACATGTAAATTATTTAGAATTGTATTTCAAATTAAATAAGATTTAGAGAAATATGGAATTTATATCTCCCATTTCTTGCAAGAAGCTACAAATGTTTATTTATTTGCAAATGTGAGTGTCTTCTTTTTCAAACATTATATAAAAGTAGAGGATTCAAGTGTGTAAAGTTATTGAACACATATCCCGCACTCTTACCCTTAGTATATTTGGTAGACATGAGTACACTAGGAAAGTAAAAGAGTCCATGTAAAAGAGTCCATGTAACATAGCATAAGAGTACCACCGATGCATCATGCACTTAAAGTTCACAAACATTCATGGCAAATTTATGCATGAATAATGTTCATCTCAACAACATGGAAAGATATAAAACAATGTAAAACTCATGAAGTTTATAGATGGCCACAAGATTTTATAGTGGTTTGGTTATTTGCCTACATCCACTTCTTCTTCGAGCAAAACAAAAAATGAAAATCAAAAATGAAAATATTGATGACTTTCCCACGGAAATATACCATTATAATATGTTTTCATGTGAATTTGTCATGTTACTTGCAGATGTGTTCCTTTTTTAATATTTAGACAAAATGGTTTAGAAAAAGGATCCTTGGAACCAGACTCTCACCCACTTTCTTTTGCTACAAAAAGAATTTGTTTATTTTTTGTTTGCTCCTTTTGAACATTTTTTTTAAAGATGGATAAAAAATTACATCCCTTCATTTGAAATTTGTAAGGGGGAGTTTGACACTAATAGTAAAGAGCAATGAACTAGGGCTTAACTGTTTTTTAACAGACTCTTAATTGAGATGAGAAGAGCTTTAAATGAAGAAATGAGCCATATATGTCAAAGGTCTATCTTCTTGTCCATCACAAAGCAGTCTTTGGTGAGTGGAGATTTTTACTTTCTTATTTTTTTTAATCATTTTTATCATTTTTGTTTAGATGAATTTGTTTTCAGGTTAAGACTTCAGCTACAAATCTAACAATTGGGCCGTCAGCCTTCGACCAAAAGAAAAAAATGAAAAGAACTGGCCCCCTGTAAGCATTCAGTTATTTCCTTTTTAACTTTGGATTTATATAGGTTACACCCAAACTTCTTTTGGAGTTTAATTTTTCTATGCATACAATTCTTTTTCATGGTTTACCCCTTGCTCTATAAGCATCCAGTTTTATATATAATATCTATAATAAGCTTGAAGGTGTTGTTTTCTTCTTCAGAATTAAACCAAGATTAGCAGATCCATCTTTCAAGCCTCAGAGTAGTCACATTCTTGTTGCTGTAGAGAATTTTTTAAATGTGTTACAAATTAGGTACCCTTCACCACTTTTCTGATTGAGGACAAAGAAATGCCATCCGTGTTAGAACAACTATTATTACCCTTTCTATTTAATAAGAAACTGCTTTAAATGCCGAGATGGAATTGAATATTGTTTATCGTAAAGTAATTTTATTTATTTTTAGTAATACTTTGATCTGCCCTTTTACGTGACATTGAGTTGCCATTTGTGGGTTTGGCACAAAGGTGGAGGTGTTGTGCATGCTATGGTGCTTTTGAGCAGCAGATTGTTTGGCAGGTTCCATGGGCATAGGTGCAATGTGGTGATGTGGAATTTGAAAAGAAAATGGATGAGAAGATTGGCCAGTTCATCGATAGAGTGGAGAAACACCCGAGCAAGAAAATTGATGAGAAGATTGGCCAGTTCTAGATTATATTTTTTTCATAAAAGAACTTTTTTCAAGTTTTTAGTTGTAATAACTTTCACGTATGGCTCCAATTTTGAGACTCAAATGGCATGTTTAATTAAACTACAATGCTATGCTATTTGAATTCTTGTCATTGCTATTCTTAGAGTGCTTAACGCTACATTTTTATGCTTTTTTTTTTTTTGTGACGGTAACAAGATGGTCGCAAAAAATCATGGTAGTGTTTTTCTTTGTTTTTTGCGATGGCAAAATAGCAGTCGCCATAAGTAGTTTAGGCGGTCGCAAATAATTTGCAACCGTTGCTTTGCCGTCGCAAAAAGTATTTGCCACCCCCACATTCGCGACCTCCATTTGTCGTCGCATGAGCCGTCGCAAAAAGTCTTTTGCGACTGTTTTTTATTATTTGCGACGGTTTATAGCGGTCGCAAAAAGTATTTTTTTTAGTAGTGGGTTTTAGCTCACTGCTCATATATATATATATATATGTAGGTGTACAGGCACCGGACCCATGCTAGAAGCGTTGAGGTAAACTCCAGTTTTGTCAAGCCAACCACTGTGCTTCACTGCGAGGTTCCGAGCCTGCCAAGCTATGACTTAGGGGTGTTTTTATTTCCCCGTCTGTCTCTGTACCGTTTTGTAATACTGTATAGACTGTACTGTACTGTGTTAATAGGGTTTTAGTCACCGCCCAATGGTCAGATATAATGTACATATTGTTTTGTCACCACCTGCATTTAATGTATGAAAAGTCTTTTGCATACGCATCGCCACTCATTGGACATTGTTTTATTATCGCTTTTGGCTTCCGCCATGCCCTGCATCAGACATCTTTTATCAAGTAGGCCTTCAAGAATCTCTTGACATCGCCTACATGATGCTAAACCCATAGGACAAGTTTAGTCGTGACAACTAAAAAAATTTAGTTGCCATAAGTGAGGCCTTTATCGACTAAAAATTTTTAGTAGCCAGTGAGAGTTTTTGGCAACTAAAAAAATTTAGTAGCCAAAGTGAGTATTCAAGCGACTAAAAAGAATTTTAGTCGCCAAAAGTAGTAATTTAAGCGCGGGAATTTTATTTTTAACGACTAAAAAATTATTAGTAGCCAAAAGTATAGAATTAGCGACTAAAATTATGTTTAATTGCCAAAAGTGACCTCTTTTTTTTTTTCTAATAAATAATTTATTTTTACATAAATTATGTTCAATAAAAAATAATTATCTTTATATATATACTTTTATATTAATACGGGTCTATGTACTATATAAATAATATATGTTGCATATATAATCATCTGGTGTTATGAAGGCATAGTGGAAAGAGGGTGTTGTATAAGGTTTATAGTGTGGGTTGATGGTTCGAATCTCTACAAGAGGCAGAGTGTAATTTTTTTTTTTTTCACGAAATCACTTTTGGCGACTAAAAGGTTTGGTCATTGATTCCTTGAGTATTGGCGACTAAAACATTGGTCGGTAAATGTATAATTTCAAAAAAATATAATTGACTATTGGCTACCAATAATTTAGTAGCCAAACATTGGCCTTTGCCGACCAATTAAAATTTAGTAGCTAAAAGGTAGGTTTTGTCGACTAAATAAAATAGTAGCCAAATGTTTCACTTTCCGTGACCAAACACACGTTTAGTCGCTAAAACATTCATTTCTGTGGTTTAGGCGACTAAGTTGGCAACAAAAAAATTTAGTTACTAATTGGTTTTGGCGACTAAAAAAGTGACCTTTGGCGACTAATATTTTGGTCGGCGAAATTGTTATTTCTTGTAGTGAGTGATGTTAGAATGGTTTTGAAAATTCTGGAGAAAAAAAATAAATTTTTATTAAACTTTGGTCTAATTTTTAAGTGGGACCTATGCGTCAATTTTCGCGGGTCAAAGTAGCAATGCGTTCTATGTCGCATTGTGATTCACGTGGTATATTTGGTTGCTTAAAATCATTTTCGGATGAATGAGAAATTGAAGCCAAAGTGACTCCATGGAAATGGAGTTTTGGTAGAAATTCCTTAAGGTTTGTATAAATGGCTTGTTCTACATTGATTTGGTGGGAAGTTTTGAGTGGGTTTATAAGGCATGGGTTTGAAACTTGGGGTAGGCCCCAATGGGCACCCAAGTTTTGTAGAGAGGGAGGTTATGGGCAAAATGGGCTAGACCCATTAGACCCAAAAATCACCACACGCACGCGCGCCGCAGTCCGGCCGGGCTGGGCTTGGGCGCGAGTGTGAGGTTGGGTTGGACTTGTCCGACCCAATACTAATTTTTTTGGGCCAAAAACATTTGAATTCAATTTTATTTTTTGGTAAAATAAAATTTGTCCAAATTAAATTTCAATTTTTGAATTCAAAATTGTTGCACCTCTTCAAAATTTTGTACAGGTTCAAAACAGATCCGAATCTGTCCAGATTCAAATCCAAAACTGTTTTATCTGTTTAAGATTCAAACCAGATTCAATTATCTATTCAAATTCAAACTGAACAGTATCAGATTCTGCTCAAAACAGATTTGTTACTGTTGATTCAAACCTAAAAGTCACCATTACACCTATAAATAGACTAGACTCTCATTTGGATATTCACTCCAATTTTCGCTCATCTTTGCAATTCATCTTTGCATTTTGCTACATTAATTCTATTATTTTTCAACGAGAAAGAGTATAAACACTTAGTGTGTTCGTTGTACGAAAAATTTGTAGTACTGCCATTTTTCGTTAAATGATCATTTTATCTTAGGAGATAGACGTCCATATTCTGAAAGTACCGTGGAGAGGACGAATCTGTCTTAAGGACACAATGTTTAACACTGGACTTGATCAGAATATTGTACAAGAAATTAATCAATACCCAAACATAATTAATTTATTTAAATTCAGTGAAGATTGTCCAGCAATCTTAAGACAGATTATTTTTTGGTGTCTTTATTGTATTTAATTTTCTGTGTTTTCACAAAAGTGATATTCTGGTTGGAAAACAAATAGTAGTAATATACTGTTTGATAGATACTAGTAATATATTGTCTATTTTCTTTGACCACTAGTAGTAATATACTGATGTCATTAACAATTGCAGAATATTAATTTGTGTTACAGAAAATTATTTTAGTATTTTATTTTTCAAGTTTTAGTAACAAAGAAAATAAAATTATTTGTGTTATAATTTATTTTCTGGTTTTAGTAACTAGAAAATTAATTTGTGGTTTCTTTTTCCTGATTTTTGTAATCAGATATTATGGCTACTACAACTGAATCTGCAACTGGAAGTGGTACTCCAATTGTTACACCAACTCCAGTCCCTATCCAGAATCATGTTCAAGTACCAATAAATCATGGAGAAAAAGCGAAAAAATTTAACGGTACTGAGTTTAAGAGATGACAGCAGAAGATGCTATTCTATCTTACAACTCTAAATTTGGCCCGATTTCTCTGTGAAGAGGCTCCAATACTTAAAGAGGGTGAAAGTGATTGGCAAGTTGTTGCCGTTGTAGATGCTTGGAAACATTCAGATTTCCTATATAAAAACTACATCCTTAATGGCTTTGACAACATGTTGTATAATATTTACAGCCCTCTGAAGTTAGCAAAAGAATTGTGGGATTCTTTGGAGAAGAAATACAAGATGAGGATGCTTCGACGCAAAAATTTGTTGTCGGTAAATTTCTGGACTTTGTTATGATAGACTCTCAAACGGTAATTTCTCAAGTTCAAAATTTTCAAATAATTTTGCATGATATTCATTCAGAAGGTATGTCTCTTAGCGAGTCTTTCCAAGTCGTTGCTCTAGTGGAAAAGTTACCATCAGCTTGGAAAGATTTCAAAAAATTATTTAAAACAGAAACGCAAAGAGATGACCATGGATGAATTGATTGTAAGATTGAGAATTGAAGAAGATAATCGAAAGGTTGAAAAGAGGAATGAGAAAAATCCCATTGAGTCCAAGGCTAATGTGGTTGAACAAGTTCACAAACCACATAACAAAAAGAGGAAGTTTACTAGAGATGGTCCTAAACAAGGACAACAATGGCAATAAGAAGTTCAAAGGAAAATGCTATAACTGTGGCAAGACTGATCATCCAGCCCTCGCCCTAAGAAGGATCGCGGAAGTACAAGCAAGAAGACCACCAATCAAGCCAATGTAACAGAATTAGATTACATTTTTGACGGGAAAAATGACATCAACCTTTCTGCTGTGGTGTCTGAGGCTAATTTGGTTGGAAATTCCAAGGAGTGGTGGGTTGACACTGAAGCAACTCGTCACATACATGAGGACAAGAAGATGTTCACTACCTACAATGAGGCTGCAAATGGTGAACAACTTTGATGGGAAATTCTTCTACTTCTACGGGTCGATAAGGAAAGGTGATCTTGAAGATGACATCAAGGAAAGAACTGACACTCAAAGAACGCATTACATGTACCGTATATCCAAAAGAATTTAGTTTCTAGTTCTTTGTTAAGTAAAAATGGCTTTAGGCTTGTCTTTGAGTCTGATAAATTTGTATTAACAAAGAGTGGTATGTATGTTGGTAAGGGATACATGAGTGATGGTCTCTTCAAATTAAATGTAATGATTTTGTACCAAAAGTTGCTATTAATAAAATAACACATCTTTTGGTCGATATTCTTGAGTCGAATTTATGGCATGGTAGATTATAACATATGAATTTTGATACTTTATGAAATTAATTGGTTTGGATTATATACCAAAGTTTGAATTGATCCTAATCACAAATATGAGATTTGTGTAGAAGTTTAAACTAACTAAGGCTCCATTTAAATCATAAAAAAAACCGAACCTCTACAATTAATTCATACATGTGATCTTAAATTTGTTCAAACTAGAGGAGACAAAAAGTATTTTATAACATTTATCGATGATTGCACAAGATATTGTTATGTTTATTTACTTAGAAGTAAAGATTAAGCTTTAGAAATGTTTAAACTTTACAAAACTGAAGTTGAAAATCAACTTGGTAAAACCATTAAAATGGTTAGAAGTGATACGGGTGGTGAATATGATGCACCATTAAATGAATTTTGTGCACAATATGGCATTATTTACCAAACTACATCACCCTATTCTCCTCAGCAAAATGGAATTGCTGAAAGGAAGAATAGAACCCTAAAAGAAATGATGAATGCCATGTTACTAAGTTCAAAGCTTACTACGTAACTTGTGGGAGAAGCAATATTGTTCTGCTAATTATGTTCTTAATAATACCTCATAAGAAAACCAACAAAGACTCCTTATGAATTGTGGAAAGGTAGACCGTCTTCCTACAAATACTTAAAAGTATGGGGGTGTATGGCAAAAGTTGAAGTTCCTGTTCTTAAAAAGACTAAGATTGGACCAAAAACAGTAGATTGTGTGGTTATTGGTTATACTCAGAATAGGAGTGCATATCGGTTTCAATTTATAAATCAAATACCGATATAAATGTGAACACTATTATAGAGTCAAGGAATGCTGTGGTTTTTGAACATGTCTTTCCTTACAAGAAAGGACAGGAATTAAGTTTACAGAAAAAGAACTTATGATTGTACACAAAGTCAAGAGACTAATGATAATCAAACACAAAAGACTAGTAATGGTCTCGACTAACAGGATATAACTGATGATGAACGAAGACGAAGTAAGAGAGCGAGAACATCAAAATCCTTCGGTCCAGATTTTCTGACATACCTGTTAGAAAATGAACCTCAAAGCTTTAAGGAAGTAATGACAAGTCCTGAAGCACCTTTGTGGAAAGAGGCTGTTAATAATGAAATTGAATCCATTATGCAAAATCATAGTTGGGAATTGGTGGATCTTCCACCTGGTTCTAAACTTCTTAGATATAAGTGGATATTCAAGAGAAAAATGAAAGCATATGGTTCAATAGACAAGTATAAAGCAAGATTTGTAGTAAAAGGTTACAAACAAAAGGAAGGTCTGGATTATTTTGACACATATTCCCTTGTGACAAGAATAACATCCATTTGCATGCTTATTGCTATAGCAGCGTTGTTTAATTTAGAAATACATCAAATAGATATTAAGACAGCTTGAGATCTATATGGAGTAACCCGAAGGGTTTATAGTGCCGGGGCAAGAAAAAAAAGTTTGTCGGCTTGTAAAATCTCTTTATGGATTAAAACAAGCACCTAAGCAACGACATGAAAAATTTGATCATGTAATGCTTACTAATGGATTTGAAATAAACAAATGTAACAAATGCGTCTATGTTAAAAACACTGACCAAGCATATGTCATAGTTTGTCTTTATGTGAATGACATACTTATCATTGGAAGCAGTCAAAATATGATCAAATCAACTAAGCAAATGCTGAATAGAAGATTTGATATGAAAGATATGGGGGTCGCAGATGTTATATTAGGAATGAAAATTACTAAAACATCTGACGGATATACATTATCTCAATTACATTATGTTGAGAAAATTCTTGGCACATTTATCAAGGATGATATGAATGTAACTAGAATACCTGTAGACATCAGTCTTTATTTATCGAAAAATAAAGGTGATGCGGTGTCTCAGTTAAAATACTCCCAAATCATTAGCCTAATGTACCTAATGAATTGTACTCCCGACATAGTTTATGCAACAAGAAATTGAGTAGGTACACTAGAAATCCCGGAGAAGACCATTGGAAAGCGATCATTCGAGTTCTTAGATATCTAAGATTTACTCGTGATCATGGTTTGAACTTTACTCGATATCTAGCAAAGACTAAGGTTATTGTGATGCCAATTGATATCATATACTAAAGATTCAAAATCCACTAGTAGATATGTCTTTACTCGAGGTGTCATTGCTTTCTTGAAATCCACTAAAACAAACATGCATTGCACGATCCACAATGGAATTCGAGTTCATTGCTTTAGACAAAGCAGAGAAGAAGCGTAATGACTTCGTCACTTCTTAGAAGACATTCCAATGTGGTCAAAACCTGTGCCAGCTATTTGCATTCATTGTGATAGTCAATTTGCAACAGGTAGGGCACAGAATCATATGTATAATGGTAAGTCACAATATATTCGTCATCGACATAATACCGTAAGGCAATTGCTCTCAAATGGAATAATCTCAATAGATTATATAAAATCTAAAGAGAATATTGCAGATCTGTTAACAAAAAGTTTGACTAAAGAGCAAGTGTATAGTTCATCGAAGGAGATGTGATTAAAGCCTATACATAAAGAGTCATCATAATGGTAACCCTACTTATATGACTGGAGATCCCAAGAACTAAGTTCAAAGGGACAACTAAGTTATATGTGGCTTGGCAGAAATCACTAAGGGATTAAAATTTCCCTACCCATTCCTATGGTGAGAGTGATATCTGCAACATGTATTGTATGCAGAGGTCTAAGGATAAGCTTAGCTTTTAATGATTACTTATATCTTGATTTAGGCATAAAAATCAAGACGAGTATAAGGAGATACTCACAATAAGAATCACCTATATGAGTGTTGAACTAGGGCCGGTTCTATGAGAATGAATAGGCTACATTATCTAAAAGCACTCATGAAAACCAAGAGCGTTCAAGACCAAAATGAACACAACAGTGAGAATCACGATGTGTTAGAAGATATTTTGTGTGAAATCTATTGTCTTGGCTTACACAAATGGCTGAACAATTCAAGGTATCGCTCATTGTTTAGCTAGTAAGTCCGATAGGTTATCACTAGGGAAGGTTTAAGGCCAAAAGCTACCTATCCTGATACAAAATATTTTCGACTTATACTTTTTCAACAAATTCTGCATAATGTTGTATTTTCGTTGTCATCAAATTCTATTCATGTGGGAGATTGTAGAATGGTTTTGAAAATTCTGGAAAAAAAAAAATAGAATTTTTATTGAACTTTGGTCTAATTTTTAGGTGGATCTATGCGCCAATTTTCATGAGTCAAAGTGGTAATGCGTTTTATGCCATGTTGTGATTCACGCGGTATATTTGGTTGTTCAAAACCATTATCGGGTGAATGAGAAATTGAAGCCAAAGTGAGCTCCATAGAAATGAAGTTTTGGTGGAAATTCCTTAAGGTTTGTATAAATGGCTTGTCCCACATTGATTTGGTAGGAAGTTTTCAATGGGTTTATAAGGCATGAGTTTGGAACTTGGGGGTGGCCCTAAGGGGCACCCAAGTTTTGTAGAGATGGAGGTTATGGGCAAAATGGGTTAGACCTATTGAACCCAAAAATCACCACATGTGCGCGCCACCACTACCGTTCGGTCTGGCGGGTTGGGCTGGGCCTAGGCGCGGGTGCGTGGTGTGAGATTGGGTTGGACTTGTCCGGCCAAAAACATTTGAATTCAATTTTATTTTTTGGTAAAATAAAATTTGTCCAATTTAAGTTTCAATTTTTGAATTCAAAATTGTTAAAATTTTGTACAGGTTCAAAACAGATCCGAATCTGTCCAGATTCAAATCCAAAATCGCTTTTCGCTTGAGATTCAAACTAGATTCGATTATCTATTTAAATTCAAACTGAACAGGTTGTATCTGTTTAAAACAGAGCTGAATAGGTACTGTATCTGTTCAAAACAGATTTGCTACCCGTTGGATTCAAATTGAAAAGTCACTATTACATCTATAAATAGACTAGTCCCTAATTTGGATATTCACTCTAATTTTCGTTCATCTTTGCTGCAATTCATCTATGCATTTTGCTGCATTAATTCTATTATTTTTCTATGAGAAAGAGTGTAAACACTTAGTGTGTTCGTTGTATGAAAAATTTGTAGTGCTGCTAGTTTTCGTTGATTGATCATTTTATTCTGAGAGATAGACGTCCATATTCTGAAAGTATCGTGGAGAGGACTTAATCATTATAAGGACACAAAGATTCAACATCGGACTTGATCCGAATATTGTACAAGAAATTAATCAATACCCAAACAGAAATAATTTATTTAAATTCAGTGAAGATTGTCCAACAAGTGGGTGATATCACATACCAATGATGACGTGGTATTACCATTATATTGAATTTTTAATCAAATTTTGTATAAAAAAAATAATTTATTTTAAGACTTATATCTATATATATATTTTTTGTATTATCCATAATACACTAGTTACAAATAATATTATTTTTTTGATATTTCTTGAAATCAATCGTAAAAATTTACGTAAAATATTTTTGTAAATTTTTTTAATATTGTAATGAATAAATATAGTCTTTGTTTGGGAAGGTTGGATTGGGTTTTGGCTATTTTAGCCACAAAAAGGCAAAATAGACTTTTTAGCTCAATAAGACAAAATATTACATCCAACCCATAATCATTATATTCTTTCTCTTACAAAAAGTCAAAAAAACAAAAAATCTTTCCAAAACAAGATTTTTTAACCCCAAATTAAAATAGTCAAAAAATCAAAAAGCCAAAAAACTAACTCACTTTCCAAACGAATCCTTAATTTTCGTCGTAAGCATCGCCTAAGTATTATCGATATGTTCAAAGTTTATATTAATTTTCATTGATCTCATTATTTTAAACACTCTTAAGTTATTATACCCTATTAAATTGTCTAAAAATTTAAAATCACTTACTCGCCTAAACGAAGATGCTCTTTCTCACTTTAGATCATGAGTTAATAGCTCTTGGAAGTTTCTTTTTTTCTAATTTTTCTAAAATAATATTCATATATAAGTGGATTTTTCCACAATTTATTTTTTCCACAATTATGGAGGGCTGATCCTCCAATTCTATTGACAAATTTTGATTGCATAAATGATCATATTTCACTAGAAAGAAAAATTAATAACGGTGATATTCCATCCCATCATTGCTAACACATGGTAATGTGTCCTGAATTCAATGTTTCAAGATGAAAGGTGACAACGATGATGATGATAGATAGATAGTGAACCTGTTTTCATCTTTATCATAAGAAGTTACATTCACAGGGTCATTTTCAGTTTTTCATATTTCTATTTAACATTTTTTTATTGTATCACCTTGATAAACTTCACATCTAAGTACTATCAATATGTTTAAAGTTTATATTAATTTTCATCGATTTCATTATTTTAAGCATTTCTAACTCACTATATCCCGTTAAATAAAATTTGAAATCACTCACTGTCTAAACGTAAGATGTTCTTCTCATTCTACATCATGCGTTAATAGCACTTGAAGTTTTTTTTCTTATTTTTGTCTAAAATAATATTCATATATAAGTGGATTTTTCCCACAATTATGGAGGGGCTGATCCTCCAATTCTATTGACACTAAATTTTGGTTGCATAAATGATCATATTTCACTAGAAAAAAAAATAATAACGGTGACATTCCATGCCATCATTATTAACGATGGTAATGTGTCCTGAATTCAATGTTTTGAGATGAAAGTCAAAAGAAATCAATGAGCTTTTTAAAATGATTCATCAAAATCAAAAGTTTTAACTAATGATGTGAGAATTATGATTCGACAAAAAAAAAGAAGAAGAAATCTATGACCCACAAAAAGCAATTGCTAGTAAAAAACACTCATAATCTGTACACACTTTCACAACCTCAATTTTTGAGTCCATATGGCATTTGTTAAGCTTTACATATGTGATATTAATTTTACCAAGGCATTAAATCTAATTGTTTTGTTAACAAAGATTGAACTCTTAAATTTTTTAATTTTTAATTTTAGCAATGTAAGAATTTTTATGATATTAATTTTTACATATGTGATAATAAATTTTTTACAAAAACATTTAAAATGATATACTAGTGACATTTTTATAATTATAAATCACAATAATAAGTGTTATGACTTAAAATAAAAAAAATCAAGTCATTTTGTTTTAGTACAATTCTATTTATTTATATAACATTTTATTTTTACAAATCATTTTCACTTTTTGTCACATGTAAAAGCATTGGTACCATTAGTCAAAAAAAAATGAGGTGAATGAGAGTGACCAATAATAGGATAACCGATGAAAGTCTACACACCGAGATTTGTGCTCTTGATGTTGAAATGGAATGATTAAATTAGGTCTAGATATTCTCAATTCTGTGGCACTAGTAATTTTTAACAGAACCCATGGTATATTAGGTTTGGAAAAGGTTAAAATAAAATTATTGGATTTCGAATGTGAATCTTGCAAAGACGAGGTCTTAAATGATTTGGCATCAAATACAGTTGTTCCTACTTTGCAATCTATGTCAGATGAACATTCTTGACCAATATTTTGGATTATTAAGGATTGTTTGGAATGACTTAAATAAATATATTTTTATCTTTTATGAAAAGATAAATAAAAAGAGAAAAGTGATGTGATGGAGAAAAGATAAAAAAATAAAAAGATGGATTATTTTTGAGTTGCCAAACTTGACCTTAGTTTGGTGTTTGGCTATACAAGTTGCATATGATTTACTTGTTTTCATGTATCAATTTATAGGGTGGTTTAGAATGATCTAAATAAATATATTTTTTAAATTTTTATGAAATATGAGTTAAATATGGGTTGAGTTTGAAGTAATGTGATAGATAAATGGTATAACTTAAATAAAATGATGTGACTTAAATAGAATAATGACTTTTTAACTTTTTAACTTTTTTAAATTATGACAAACAAGACCTTAGTTAGAATGTATTGATTTTAGCCATGATGCTTTTTGTTCTCAGAGCATTGTGTTGGTATTTTTTGTTTTGATCTCTTTGTTTTATTTCTAATTATTTATTTTTTTTACCGATAAAAAAAATCGATGAGCCTTGATATTCAAAAGAAGTACTCAAAATTTTAATATGTAAAATTTTTGTGATGTTCAAGTTCAAATCTTGCATGATCAATCTACATTTAAAATAAAATACGGATCCATTTCTCTTACTAAGAATTGAGTTCATTGGGGAAAAAATTGCGGTGCGTGGAGAGAAATTTATTGGTGTATGTAGAAGCACGACCAAAATAATTGCAAATTATTTGTGTAAATATCTGTGTATGGAACGTTTCATTATTGAGAAATGGCCACAATTAAAGAAGGTTATATTCCCAACAATTATCATTAAAGTCACCAATTTTCATTGTAAACATTTTAAAAATTGTGTTATTAAAATAGAATGCAAACCACAAATTTCTTTTGTGTTTTAGGTAAATGCTATACTAAAATTGCAAATTTATTGGTTAAGGTTTTAAGGCAAGCTGCACTTGTGAAAATGTACTATGTAATAATGTTTTCATTTATTGGTTTCTATTTCTAATAAACTTCAAATAATGCACCTAATCAGTTTAATTTTGCTAGATAATAATATTTGTATTTTGATCGAAATTTCAAAACAATATATATATATATATATATATTTCACAAGTAACCCATTTAAACACGTAATGCTTCTATCCATATTTCACATTAAGCATGTTTTAATTATTTTTTCAAAAAAAAAAAAAAGAATAAGGAAAGAAAACACAATATCTAACATGTGGGATTCACACACATGTGGATTTATATAAGTTCCATAACTATATAAGAGATTTGATAAAATATTTGATAAATTATTTAGGTTCATAACATTTTCCAATGTAAAATTGCTTTTCCGTGTAGCAGCTGTTTTTGCAGCTAGTGACAACATATTTCCAATTAATGAACAATTTTTCCATGTGATCTTGTAAAGTATTTTATGCTTTCTGTTATAAGAACCATTTTGACAATAATTGTTAATATCTTTGATATAATGTAGTTTTTTTATATAGTTAGGTAAATAATTGGTTAACTAAAATAAAATTGAAAATGGCCATTCCACTAGAGTATCCATTATCATGATTCGTTTTATAAAATAATAATAAAAAATACATTGAAAATATCATTATTATTTACTATTGTAAAAAGGATCATTTTATAAAAAGTTTTTAAAAATGCATATTCCATTCCATTTTTACCATCATTCTAGTGAACCAAACTATGTAAGAGAAAAACTATTATGGCTTCTTTTTGGGAAATGATTTAAAAAGTCATTTCCCAACTTTTAACCCATTTTGAATCACGTTATTTCTTATAATTTTTATACTTTTTTTTGAAAAAGCTAAAAATTAAAAAATCAGCTTTTAATCATTTTCTCAAAACACCTTATATTTTGGTCATGTATATATATATATATATATTTGTAAATCAAAGATTTAAATTTTATCTACCTATTAATCTGTTAAATATTAGATTTTTTGTTTGGGATCTAAACTATTAGTTTATAAAAAATACCAACCTAATGAGCATTCACTGCTCAGATTGGATGTCTAATTCGAATGGTCGAGCTGAGATAAGCTTTGTCATCCTTTAATAATGTCACCTTGGATGCTCTCGGATTGACGCCTAATTCGAATGTTTCGAGCTGAGACAAATTTTGTCATCCTTTAATAATGCTCACTTAGCTAAGTTCTAAATTCATATAAATAATTGACTAAAATTTTGAAAGAAAAAAGAAAAAGAAAATCCACTTCTAGATTGCAATCCATTGCTTAACCATAAAACATCAGAATCTTTGGTTAATTCTCACAAATGTTCTTAATCAAAAAGAGAAGCAGTGTTGTCACTCAAATAATTTTTATTGCAAAAGTTAATATTCATGGATTTAATTATGAAGTTAATTTGCACCAATGATGTGATACATACCCGCAGCACAAGCTCTCTTTTTTACTCCATGACCTAGTTTGGGAACTTCTTTTCTGGATTTTTAATTTTTATTTTCTATGTAACGTCATTTTCAACTTTATTCCAAAAATTAAAATCAAATTTGGGTTTTATGGGAGGTATGTGGGTAAGGAACGTTATTGTTGTATTATTGGTCTCTCTTGACAGAATACCAAACAGATAGAATCAAATTCTGCTTTTGATCTTGATTAGTTTAAGGGTACGAAAAACTACAGTTCATCGTACCTAAAATCTAAAATCAAATTGCACTTTCATTTTGAATGGGGATTTATGGGTCCGGAAGGCTATTGTTGTATAACCCATCACCCCCAAAAGAAAAAAAAACAAAAAAGAAATTAAAAAACAAAACTTGATTTGGTAGTTGCTACCACATACTTTCTAACTTTTAATAATAAACTATAGACATCAACTAGGTTATTGACAAAATCTCTTATCACAACTTACCTGTAAACAAATTAGGTTTAGCTAGAAAGGGCGATTACATAGTGTAGGTCGAGAAAGAAAAAAAGCGAGATCTAACTCGCTTTTAAAGCCAGAGACGATAAAACGGTCTGACAAATGATCGGATCTAATGAAAGCACAATTGCTTAGTAATGACTCAAAGCATGCCGAGCTAGAATCTAAAAAAGGGTTAGTAGAACGTGGAATGAGGTTCCAACCGAGCCGCCAGAGGCCGTGGTTGAATATCGCACGCTGGGTTGGTTGGTGTTATTGGTGACAGAGTGAAATTGGCTCACCACTGGATTGACCGAATCCAAGAGTCAACCATCTCACTTGAGGTGCAAGTGAGAAAGGTATCAAAGGATAAGCATTATTCCAGAAATGGGGTTCCTAATAGGACTTTAGTATGAGAGCTAGGTTCTTATTAGGATTGTGCCATACTTGAGTCTACAAAAGCTCAAGCCAAATTCTTATCTAGGTATCGCAATTCATATTCCTAAATTCACGTAGCTTTTGCCTCTTGAGTCTATTTGTCGACTTAGGCATTGGAGGGGTTTCCGACATACACTCACAAGTTAACTCCACATTTGTGATTTCAAGTGTTACGATGACGCGGGAGGAGCGCAAACTTCATCAATAGGATTATACGCAGTAAAGGTTATTTCGTGCTCGCACAATTGACGCCGCCCTGTGGGAAAGTATCAATGAACTTACTTCTTGATTGAAGTTTTCCTTCGATAGGCGTTTCAAATGGCACATAACGAGGATCTATCGCACTTATCAATGGCTAGACGCCAAAAAGGAACAGAAGGTATGATGACTTGCTTCCTCGCTTCCACCCATGGTAAATTTGGACCAAGAAGAATGGAACCCTCACAAGGGCGTGAGACGGTGCTGGCCTCGGCCTCGCCATTCCTCGGAAGTCGAATGCGACAACCAAAGGCTCAGACTAACACCTGGGTTCGCAGAGGATCAAGTAAGGGAGTAGCACTTTGACGAGTTGATAAGAAGGATGGTGGCGCATATTCGGAGACTTTAAAGCCAAGTAAGTGGGCAAGGGCATGGAAGTGGTGGAGATCCACAAAGGACAAACATTTTGCTGCTTCGGGGACTAGGATAGGCATACCATGCCCACCCATTCCGCGAGAGAGTAGAAGCATATGGATAGTGACACTCATTCAGAACTTTAAGACTCAAGCATTTCTAGATCTAAGAGAACGAGGAATGAAAGGTCGCATACGTAGTGGGAGTAGTTATCTAATTCCTCATATATTCATCAAACATCTACATGACATACCGAACAGCTTGCCCAGTCAATAGATCTATGGACTGCTTTTGGATGCAGAGGGCATGAAGCGAGTAGAGATCGCCAGCACATGACTCCCTAAAGGATATCTTCAAGAAAGTAGCATTGGCGGCAGGCTTAGGGCGTATGCATTGAAGGCCGAGGTTGCAATGCCAATGTCGTGACCTTACCTATGCGAGCCAAAGAATAGAGCTCTTGCAAGATTACAAAACTTGTCGCTCATTCTCGGATTAATGAGAATGCAACCACTACCTACTAGGGGTGAGCAACGGATATTTTGATTCTCGCCTAAATCGATCGAATCGAATCGGGATCCGCCACATTTTAGACTTGCGATGCGTGATGACGAGTGGAATGGTTGCAGTGCATTGATTTTTTTTCAACTGCTTACTTTTAAACGCGATGGGGGATTTGAGGTTCATTTCGATCAGAATCAAGCGCTAAACCGCGAAAGCACTCCTAGTAATTTGTAAGATTTTGTATTTTGAATTTGTTTATATATTCGCTTATATTTTCGATTGAAAAAGAGTTTAGATATTTTGTTGTGTTTTCAATTTGAAATTCCTTTTATCAAATAACAAGTGTTGATATTTAGTATTTTTGTGTGGAAAATATAAGGTTTAATTTTGTCATTTAAAAAAAAAATCAAATTAAATAATTTTTGAATAAAACAAAATAATGAAATAGTTTTGATAATGCATAGTCTTCTTATATGTATTTATTATTAATATTTGACAATTTACTTGATAATCTTTTGGTTGACTGTTAGCCAAAAAAAAAAAAAATGTTGGCAAGTTGTATATTGTTCAAAATTTATAAAAGTTTAAACTACCAAACGGATTCACATCCATCTGTCAATCCGCATCCATTAATCCAATAGACGGATGAGGATTGATTTTTTTTAATCCGCCAATCTAGCGAACAGATGACGAATTTGAGATTTCCCGACCACAACCGAACCGTGACTATCCCTATTATACATGCTGACGATATCACGATCCTTGGAGAGTTCGGCCGACCATCGCTTCCTACATCGCTCCTCACTACTAAGTTTCACTCGGCGGATTTGGTAAAAGTGTCCAATCTAGAACATGAAGTCCCCAAATGACCCTCCGGCGCACCGTTGTAGAAGAGAGAGATCACGACGTGGACGAGAGAATAAGAATCAGAGAACTTAACCTTTTATGTGTGTCTTGAAGCCTCCTTATATCCTTTGTTCATCATTTCTCGGCTCTTACTTCGACTCGTCATGTTGGTCGAAAGTCTATGCTCTAGCTTGCCTTGTTCATGGTGAGGTACTGCTCCATTCGACGTGAAGCAAGTTATCGCGATTTAATGTCGCGGCGTTAAGTAGCCTCATTGACGGCTAATGTACGGTGCAATAACTCAAGCAGATCTTTTGTTTTGCATACGCTGGCCGGTTCTCCTCGATGTTGTTTGGATGCCATTGGTTCCTCGTGCAACGTTGGGTTTTAATGCTGCCGGGCTTTTAGTGCTTAAATCGTGAATACGCCTGCTGGTAAGGCAAAAGCTTTATAGGCCCACCGGGACAGTCGGTAGTCCCTCATTCCTGCCGCAGCTTTTTAGTCCAACAAAGGAAATAAGAAAGAAGACGGTGAGATGTGGGAGCCGAAAGCGAGATGAGGGCCGATCGCAAAGAAAAAGGGAATCGAAGCGAGAAAATCGATCCCGGTAAAAAAGGATCTGATTGAGAAGACCGACCGAGAGGATGGCCGCAACAATGAAGGAGATCGATGAAGAAGATGGTCGACTGTACAAAGTGGGAGACCGAAGCGAGAATTTACCGACGAGAGTGAGGGCTCGCACTCACATGGAAGGTAAGTGATCGTAGAGAGTGGTGGGCGGCGTAAGGGGCCCCACACATGAGCAACGGCACATCGGTAATATGTGAAGTGAATATATTAAATGAAGGAAAAAGGATAATGAATTGTAGGTACACTGTGGCATGTATCCAAAGGATGAGGGAGGTGGATGCTAAGAAGGTGAAGCAAAGAGTTAGGACTAGGTAGGATGTGTGGAAAGGCAAGTAAGTAAACTTTCAAAATTTCTCGAACCAAGTCCAAGCATTTAATTTATCCTTGGAATATAGGCAAACCGTGGGCATTTTGGAAGTTATCTGCTTTACATACCTTTTGTGAAAAAACTAACACATCCCAGTAGTTAAGCTCTATTTTGTTTCATATGCACACGCCTCCTAACATTTTTACTTAACTTCCTCACGCTACAAAGGATGAAGCGCTAGTCGCCACTAAACCGTAGGATGGATGGTTTCAAGGTTTTGACGGTTACTACCAACTATGCAGGCTAGATAGCATCAAAGTGAAGACGATATGGTGGATTTGACTGGAAAGCAATACGTAGATGTAGAGTACGAGGAAAGCGTGAGCGAGTAGCAGCAGGCAAAACCCCGACCGGCGCCTACTATAATCGCGGGCCGCAGCGTCGATTAGCCAAGTAAGCGAACTCCGACCAATCCGTACACCAAGGCTATTAAGTC